>MEHQ01001502.1:119981-283477 GCA_008828725.1 Saccharina japonica
TTTGTTACAGTAGGAATTGACGAGCCGAAATATTTATGACGCTTGGATTGTAAAATGTTTGCATTGGATATACGAGTATAGTGAGATGTACCTGGTATACTGGTATCTGATATTTGGCATTCTGAATTGCGTACTACGACCTCTGAAGTACGATGTCAGAATACTATTAAATAACAGCATCAACAGCTGTAAATTGTCACCTATCCGGTTATGGCAGTCCATTTATCATGACCTGGGGTATGATTGAAAGACGATGCCTTACCTGGTATATCGAGGGCCTAAATGCTTGTTTTTGGTAGGAGGATAGTTGAATTATAACGCTGGACCGAGCAGTCTTGTACGTGAGTGCACGCATACAACGACAACGACGTTCTGTTTGTTTCGTTGCCTGCGGCGCTTATTTGATACAGATCGCTGATGTTTCTGGTTTGTGGGTTTGGACTGGAGTTTGGTGTTGATTTTATGGTTGAGGGATTTTGGAGTCACACTGATATCGCAGCATTTTACTGTCAACCATGCGATGAATGTTTTGTCGTCTACCGAGCAGGGGGGAGATAGTAGCTATACTCGGTAACACGACGAAGACTTTCCATCGCAGATAGTAGAGTCGGGTTATATCATACGTGCATGCGGACTATGCACTCAAGGCTACTGACCAGAGGTCTGCCTCTGGTGGAGCAGTTATGCGCGCTGGTGTCTGTGTATGGTTTGATTATAGGACGTAGATGTCTGGAGCATGTGTCTAACGGGTAGTTTGAGATTAACACGTACGGTCGGCAGAGCAGCATGCCGACTTTCTCATCAAACCGTTGCATGCTGAGACATTTCGCTTTGACCGTGACTCTGTGATGAACTTGTTGTGATTTCATCCACTGGTTCGTTTGTTTGTTTGTTTTTCCGGGGGTTTTGGGGCATTTGGTTTTGGGGGATAATAGTAGGAGTTTTCGATGTGCATGGGATTTTTTGGAAGTACTTGAATAACGTGCAACTTCAGTAGTTCTTAAGGAAATGGGAGAAAGTGTTGGGAGGTACCCATACGTTGAATAAGGTTAATACGCCAATAGAGTATGCCGATGGTCTTGATGAATCGTGCCGTACGCTTTGGCTATTGGTTAACTGCGCACAACGTACAGGGGAACCAATTACTGATACCTATGGTACTTTTGGATTCAGATGCGGATTGTTGTCTTCTTGTATACTTCCGAGGGGAGTGTCAAGCAGGGGGGCTGCTATGATTTGATTTGAGGTGTTATATATCAGAGATGTTCTGTTGTTGTGCTCTTACAGAGTACACAACAGGGGGGCCGATGTTATCGGGCGGTACGGTATTTATGTGAAGACGGTGTTATTGATTTTGTTTGAAGGTTTTACCAGCATACTCACGTTTGTTGGATTTTCCCCTTCCCGTAGTTACTGTCTCGCTATAGTTTAGGAGATATATACTGGAATCGAGATTGAGAGATTTGGTATCGGGATTGCCGTTTTACGTTGGCAATTCTTGAGGATGGAATTTGGGGTTGCCGTTTTACCTTGGCAATGATGAAGGATTGAATTTGGGGTTGCCGTTTTACCTTGGCAGTGATTTATTATGGAATTTGGGACTTGCCGTTTTACCTGGCAATTGGTGATAAGTTATTCGGGACCTATCGTATCGCGCACCGAATAGGGGGGCTGTTTGTGGTATGCGGTTGCTCGATACTGATTTCCCGTATGTGGCGGTTTCATATATTGTGGGGTTTCGTATTATGTATCGGGGCATTATTTAGTATGCCCCGTAGGTGGAGAGGTGAAGCTGCTCCCTCCTGGGAGCAGTCTGCGATAACGATGATGCGACCCGGGCTTTGATGATAAGATACTGCCCGTATACATGTGAGGGTGGAGCGTGACAGAAAGGTACGGCTCACTCCTGTGTGGTGTTCATGATGGGCCTTTGACGACAGGTACTGGCTCTACTTGTGTGTGTGTATTTGGTATTTGGTGGTACGAGTGTACATTATCTACCCACCTTCTCCTTGCCGACCCACGGTATAGGCACGTGGCTACACAGAGCACGTTTGACAGCAGCGTTTAGAAACATATGTCCTCATGTAGGATGTACATCCCGTATGAGGGGGACACAATCTGAGGCTGTAGAATTCAGAAAGTGTGTGTTTTGTGGGGGGAGAAATAACTAAAATAAATTTAAATTATAATTAAACAGTTTGCAATAAACATACCAGGTATACTCGTGGAGAGATTCAATCATTTATGTGGTCACAGACTGTGAGACAGAGAAAGAGCAGTATAGGGGCAAAACCAAACATATGACAGGACGACAGGACAATCCGTCGCCCCGATGGTGGTACCCTCGAATGCTATAATACTGAGGTTGGTTTTCCGGGTTCAAATCTCACGTGGGTCGAACTTTTGAGTTTATTCTGGTTTATTTGCAAAAAAACATAGACTTAAAAAACGGAATAAACTGCTGAGAGCGCCCAATAGCGTGGCACAATTCGATGCAAGTCGACGAGGGAAGATAAGGCTGAAGTCTCCTCGCGATAAAAATGCAAGGCGCGAACCGTACGAACGAGTAGTGGGGGGGGGAAGGGGAGAGCCTGTTTTGTCACCCCAGATCTGAGTTTACGACTATTATTATTATGGACGAGAGAGAAAAAATGGGCGAAGACAATAAAAGGGATGGAAAAACAACACACAAATGTCATTTCATTATGATCGGCGTGCGCGTATACGTATTATGCGTATATGAGCTGGTTCCAGCAAGAGCAGGAGCATTTCGTCTTCAGATTTTTGCACCATAAGGGCCCGTATTAACGAAAGAAAGTTGCAAATCGAATCGATTTCAAATCGATTTTTTTTTTATGAATCGACGCGGACTTTCATTTGATTGGTCAAAGCATGAATCACCGGAAAGACATTTGTACTTTGGGGCATGAAAAAATCGATTCGATCGGATATCAAAAGAAGTCCCTGAAAAACTTTACTTTTTGCAAATCGAATCYAATCGAATCGAATCGATTCGAATCGATTGGAGTTATCCAACATGCATGGCATGTTCCCACTGGGTGAACGTCCCCCGAGGCGATCCGTCGCTGTTTGGGCTGTTCTCACAACCACCAACGAGGCGAAATGTGTTAACCTCAAGAGTAGCGACCGAGCAATAGCCGCGCCCACGGCTACAGACCATAGCACAACGTGGCCCGGCCGTGAGCTCCTCAAAAACAAACATGGCGGTCGCAAGCCCTATTTTTCCAACCAGCTCCATCGGCCAAGCCCGCGAGAACCAAGCGATCGACCCAAAACACGGAGAAAAACTCAAGACTTCGATAGCTACATCGCTGTCACTGTCCGGTCAGTTGGCGTTTAAGGGCTTCCTCCGATCCCACCCAGCGAAGCTGAGAGTGAACAGCTTCCTAGCCTGGGCGCTCTGAAAAAAACAAATCCGACACCACACTCCAATTTTTATTTTTGGGCAACCAAATATAGGGGGGGGTGTCAATTTTGTTATTTGGGCACTCTCCGGCGTATAGGGGGGTACATACCATACTAAATCCTATATAAACGAAATCAGACAATCCATAAACCGCAGCACCATACTATTTCCTATATGTACCAATTACATACTAAAACCTACATAAACCAATAGCAGGGGATGTTGGTGAATCGTCCCCGCATTCCCAAGGGTAGGCAAGGCCTTCTAGACGATACAACACCACCCAGCGTTTCTGCTTGAGGTTATAAACGAAATCAAACCATCCATAAACTGCAGTACCATACTATTTCCTATATAAACCAACTCCATACTAAAAACTATGTGAACCAATAGCAGGGGATGTTGGTAAATCGTCCCCGCATTCCCAAGGGTAGGCAAGGCCTTCTAGACGATACAACACCACCCAGCGTTTCTGCCTTTACAACACCACCCAGCGTTTCTGCTTAGGGTTATAAACGAAATCAGCACATCCCTAAACCGCAGTACCATACTATTTCCTATAGAAACCAACTCCATACTGGCACACTATATAAACCAATAGCAGGGGATGTTGGTGAATCGTCCCCGCATTCCCAAGGGTAGGCAAGGCCTTCTAGACGATACAACACCACCCAGCGTTTCTGCTTAGTTAGGGTTATGAACGAAATCAGACCATCCATAAACCGCAGTACCAAACTATTTCCTATATAGACCAACTCCATACTAAAAGCTATATAAAACAATAGCAGGGGATGTTGGTGAATCGTCCCCGCATTCCCAAGGGTAGGCAAGGCCTTCTAGACGATACAACACCACCCAGCGGTTCTGCTTAGGTTATGAACGAAATCAGACCATCCATAAACCGCAGTACCATACTATTTCCTATATAAACCACCTCCATACTAAAACCTATATAAACCAATAGCAGGGGATGTTGGTGAATCGTCCCCGCATTCCCAAGGGTAGGCAAGGCCTTCTAGACAATACAACACCACCCAGCGTTTCTGCTTCTAGGGTTATGAACGAAATCAGACCACCTATAAACCGCAGTACGATACTATTTCCTATATAAATCAACTCCACACTAAAACCTATTTACACCAATAGCAGGGGGTGTGGGTGAATCGTCCCCGCATTCCCAAGGGTAGGCAAGGCCTTATCAACAATACAACACCACTCAGTCAGTGCTTCTGTTTTTCAATCTTGATACGAGTGGCTGGTGTGGCGAGTGTGGTAGCCGTTCCCCAACTCCGGCCCTCCCGACAGTAACAACACATTCCTTGTACAGTATGTTTGTATAAACCATTGTGTACACAGCAGTGTACACCCAAAGCCAAGCAGTATAGTAGACGCTAGACATACGCACGTACGTAGAGCAGCGTCTGCAGAGGCGTGTACACAAAGCGTCCGGCCAACACGCATATACAACTAATAAATTCTTATCATTGTCGAGCTCAGTAAATCGTCAGTTCTCCACGCTCGGGCCATTTGCATTATCTCAGGAAAACCTGACTTCTCGACGCACGTGACCTCGCGGTCCGCATTCTTACCCCCCGCCGTAGTTGAGATTTTTTTCCGCCGCCGTGGTGAAATTTTTCAAGTTCTATTGATTTAATGTCTGAGGATGAAACCGCTCCGCTCCGTATCCGGACTCTTACAGTGATGAGATTTTTTTTCCCCCCGCCTCATGAACTTTCGAAGTTTTTTATCCAAGTTCGATTTCTTTTCCCCCCGTCCGAAATTTTCTTAATCCAAGTTTTATTAATATGCATTTATGATGGAGTTTGTGTGGGGATGAAAATTTAGCACCCCTCTACGTAGTATACGATACCAGTCATTTACTTGATACCAGGTATGGTATTGGGTACCACCCTACCGTATGTATGTGCATGATGCTGCTATTAATATAGTATCACCTGAAGAAGACATTATTAATTAATCGGGTCAGCTTTTTCATTCTGAGTGAATAATGCGAATAATGCCCTGCCGGTCGCCCCGGTGGGCTAGCAGGTAACCACGAAGCCTGTTAAAGCGTCAAGAAGCTGAGTTCGAGCCCCGCCCGAGTGCATGCTCGTACGAGCGACTTTTTCTCGCAAAAAATATCTTGACTAGCATGGAAAGCGCGAGAGCGTGAGTTAGCAAAATTCGATGGAAAGTCGACGAGCGTTGGGAAGGCTGAACCCTCTGCGCGATAAAAATCAAGGCAATAACCGTAGTGGGGAGGAGGGAGAGGAGCCTACTTTGTGAAACCCGGATCTGAGTTACGACTAGGGAGGGAGAACGTGAAGTGCGAAGATAATAAATGGGATGGAAAAAAAAAAAATGAAAAAAAAAAAGATACGTCCGGAGCTGGCAAGACTTATCTATATAATAATATGCAATCAAATAATGTATGAATAAATATGATAATAGTGATTAATATTATCAGTATAATATTAATACACATGCACATAACAATACGCGTCGCAGCGTATACATAAAAACAGTGTTCATATACTGGATGGTATGATATGAATGTATGAGTACGGGTATTGATATTGTATTGATAATAGATGTTGTCGTCGTGTTATTTGTTTTGCCCATTTTAACCCTTTCAGGACTGCAGTCCCGTTTTGTGGACAAACCACTCTAATTCTAAGCAATTTGTCCCCATAACGGGACTCCAGTCCTATAAGGGCTAAGTTGTTGTTGCTGTTGTTGTTGGTACGTTGTTTACGTTGTTGTTACGTAATGCTTTTTTTTTTTTAGTGTCGCTACGTACGAGTTCGACTACGAGTTCGTGTTTCGTATGTTGGGTATTTTTTTGTGTCGCTTATACCAGGTTATTATTTGAAGTACCCCTTTACGTATATACGTAGTGATACCAATTTATTTTTTCAAGTAAACAGGTATTATTATTTTTAATATATTACAGACGTAGACTTTTTGTACCAGGATTATTATATGTATGTATGTTGCCCATTTAATGTGTTGTTGTTGTTGTTGAGCTTTTCAATGTTCGCTTCGGTTTGTAGAGGGATGTCATGTTCCTTTTTCTCCATGGCTTTGAATTCTTGGGCATAACTCCCGAAAGCACGAGATCGTAACTGGATGTGGCTGTTGTCTGTCGCGTGTTGCACGAGAAAAAAACGTTTGTATGCTTCTTGGGTATCCCTGCCGTATTTTAGACACATGAGCGTAGATGGATATGGCAGTTGTACGTCGTGTGTTGAACTGGTAGTAAACGTTTTTTATATTTTGATTGTTGTGTCGATTTTCGTAGATGGATGTTGCGGTTGTCTGTCGTGTGTCGCACGGGAATTTGTTTTTGTTTTATCCCACGGTATTGCGGTGGGGTGGTATATTGTGATAAGACTGGGTGAGACACAGAGTATCCCCTTGCAGGTTTGTCTATTAAGCACCCTTGGTGTTACTCACTTTCCGTAGAGTCAAGCGTAGAAGAGAAGCAGCATATATTAATCCCACAGGCAAGTATGGCCCACAGATATTATAAATACCCCGAATACCGAATACGAATGCCATCCAAGTTATACGAAAACGGACCAATTACCTATGCAGAGGTAATTACCGGCCTTCCTAGCCCATACCATTACAATATTCTGTTCGTGGCGGTTGTCCGGCGTGTGTTGCACGGGAAAACGCTTTTTACATTTTAATTGTTTTGTCGATTTCCCGATTTGTTAAGCGGTTGACTATCGTGTGCAGCACGGGAAATCGTTTTCGTTTTATTTGGTAGTAGCGGTTGAGTGGAATATTCCATTCGTGGCATTCGTGGATTTTTCATGGCTTTGGCTTCTTGGGCACCATTGCCGGACACGAGAGCGTAGATGGATGTGGCGTTGGTCTAGCGTGTGTTGCATGGTGTTGCACGGAAAAACACCCTACATTTTCATGTTATGTGCTTTTTTACATGGATGGGTTGGGCTTCTTTCGCGTCACTCCTTTAGTTGTCTGTCGTGCGTTGTGGGAAAGTGGCTTGGGTATACCATATTTTAGAGTCCGTCGATTTGATTCCATGGTTTGGCTTTGCTTGCCTCATTGCGATGCTTTGTGTGTTTTCTTGCTGGAGAGTGTGCCTTTGATTGGGGCTCATTTATTGCGTCAGGGATCAATAATCGACAATATTTTAACGGGACTTCTTTTGATGTTATGGGCCTTTTTTGCATCATTCATTACGTCAGGAATCAACAATACAAACTGGGTCTCTTCAACGGTCCCTTGGCATCGTAAACTGGAGCCTTAGCCTCTCGGTCCCTTGGCATCGTAAACTACCTGATGTATTGCCGGCCTTATTCCTCCTTCGCTTCGCCGACGGCCTGGGCCGGCGGCGAAGCCCCCTTGTATAATATAATATATTATATATATTTTCCGCCCCTCCAATCATAGGGGGGGGGGGGTGTAGTGGGGTGTATGGGAGTCCAGACTCCGCGCACTTACGATTATCTGTGTGTTTTAATAGGTTACCTTGGCCTGGGCCTTAAAAATAAAACAGAGGCCGTAGGCGGCGGGCATGTAACGATGCACGCCGTCGCTCTCAGCTTCTCTCCTCGGTACTTGTCAGCCGGGTGTTCTGTGGGATGTCCCGTTGTCCCGTTATTCCGATATCATTCACATTTCGAGAACATACGTAGTAACTGTTCGAGTATCTGGTTGGTATACCTCGTACCCTTGGCAGCTTGGCAGGTGGTAGCACAGGCTTGCTCTGGTAGTGGTTAAACTATGAAAGGTGCCGCTTGCGGGCTGAAAGGCAGAAGAGAGGGAAACAAAGGAGAACACAAGAGTGAGAGGGTGTGCGCCTGCACGGCCGTCCTCAATCAACTCAGATCTACGACTACGTAGTAGCTCGTGCCGTTGTAGCGTCTACATATAGCAACGTTCCCTGATGCTTGCTCGTGGAAGCTTAGCTAATACAACGTCCCGATGGTCAACCAGACATCCTCTTCTCGTAACTTGCTTATACGTAAGTATGTGATGACTATTGTACCGCATAACTTGAACGTAGTTATACCGCATTACTCGTACAGGTATATACTACGGAGTACATCATACAATCCGTTAGCTCGGATCTTTAAGGCATGATTTTGTCTTAAAAATTGTTTACCTGTGGTCCGCATATATATCGTAATCAGTCGCTACTGAACATTTATCCCGACAATACGCTCTACTATGTTGCCTATTTCTTAACAGTTACAACAGGCTCGGTTACACACGTGGTTTCACCCGATAGGACGCAAAGCCGTATTTTCACTTCAAAAATCGGAAAAAAAACGATTCGATTCATTAAAAAAAAACTATTTGAAATCGATTCGGTTTGAAACTCGCCTTCGTTTAATTCGCACCCAGGATGCATACATACGTACGTATCGATTTCGTGCTTCAAACGTATCGTCGAGCCCCTGATCCTACTGTATGTACGAGTTTTTTATGTGGTTTTTTCGAATTGAAACTTTATCGCACACGACACGTCGTCAGTATTCGTATCTGCGTATCATACCATTTCCCGTATGTTTCTACAGAAGAATGTAAAAAGGGTTTATTTCCGGTTTATTTCCGTGTCTTCTTTATCCAGCACACAGAGTACGATGCCCGGAGGGCATAGCGCCTATATATCTACACCGTCTACGATGCTCAGATGCAAAAGCCCGGTGGTCGTGTTTTGCATTCGCTCATTGTAAATCTGTCCGCGAACGCACTTCCTCCCACTGCCCACTAACCACTAACAATACAACACAACAAGGCCTCGGCTTCGATTTAAAAGGCGCGTTCCAATCTCCAAATAAATGTGTGCCGATTGTTGTGCCAACAGCCTTTAGAACTTTCAATACAAATAGTTGTAATCGTGATTTGGTTTTTGGTTGTTTCACCTGCAGGTACCGATCTCATGTTTCGAAGGTTTCGAAAGTTTCGTCGAGCTCTCACGTATTGCAAATGATATATTTAATGATGAACACATGTATCATAGACGTCTGTCTTCATATATACGTACTATACAATTCGAGCATAAAAGATAGCGATGCATTTTTTCCGCATCTTCTACCCATCCAGTACGTAGCACCCTCTATATACGACGCTTGGATGTAAGCCCGATGATTGCCCTACGAACATGTTAAACATTTTCCGGAATGTCGGACTGGCACCAGATATTTTCGTGGCTTGCGTGTTGCGTTGTGTACGTATGTATGCAAGGTGTACTTGCTGGTAACAATACAAGCGCCGCCTCGTCAAATACGATACCTGGTACTTTGCTCGCCCCTTCGATGATCACACCACGACGAAGCAACTCCTCCTCATCCAACTCCTTGTGTACCAGCAGGTAAGCGACCCGAGCAGAGCAAGAGGCACCGCTTTAAACATAAGTATTGTGGTGTGCTACTCTTAAGTCCCCATACCGCGTTATGCCCTCAGACTAGCTGTGTCGATCAATTCTTGCAAAATATTTCCCCGAACTTCACACCGCTCCCTTTTATTTTTATGCTCGAGACTGCTCGAGAGGTCAATTTTCACAGAGAAGAGACGGACGGGTTTTAGCTCATCAAGTGTTGACCTAATAACACCAGGCGTTCATCGTCTGGTTTGGCCATTGGCCGCGCGTGTGTCTGTTGGTAGATTGTTGCGATCGAGAGTACCGTAGCCCTATCGTTTCCCCCTCGCCGCGCGACGCGACGTATTATTATGTGTTGTTGGAGTCACTGCTGCTTGATCTACACGATTTGGACGTGCGCAACATCCAAAAGACAAAGGCCAGCTTACTATCGTTATTTCGGAAACGTCCCCCTTCCCCGATCGACTGCGATGATAAACACAGATATATGTTGGCAAAGGTTGGCGGCATATTGTGATGTCAACGTTGGCAATGCGGGTGGGCTAGTAGACTAACCAGTGCAGTACGAACTTCAATTTGAGAGGGCGAGGGGGAGGGGGGGAAGGGAGCAGGCGTTCTACCCAACGGACTGACTTGGCGTTTCCCTATATATTTCGCTTTCCTTGGCCTTTTTCATTTTCATCCGTTTTCCGTTGTTGTTGTCGTTTCCGTTTTTAATTTTCTCGCTTCCTTGTTGTCCTTGGAGGCTGAATATGTATTTTGTTATCTCGGTGCTGCACCCCCCCCCCCCCGCATTATTAATAGTTGCGACCCCGCAAGTCTGCATAATCCCTTGTTTGTTTTTGTTTTTGTGTGTATGGATGGGCAGGTATGGGTGTTCTTTCTTGGCTGCTTCCTCCTCTTTCTTCTTCGACTTACGATATTCCCTTTCGGTTTCGATTTCGATATCAACGTCGATTTGTTTCATCCTGTCGTCGTGCCTTTTCTCTCGTGGGTGTTGTTCAAGATTGCCTGTTTGGGGGCAATATTTTTCACGAATTGATCGGCACTGCTGTCTCCGGAGGCAATCAATCGCTATCACTGCTATGTACGATTAGGATACGTACAATACGTACAATACATACGGATAATATACTTTTGTTTGTCATACGCACCTGTTTACTACGAACACAAGTCTTAACCCTTATAGGACTGGAGTCCCGTTTTGGGGGAAAATCGCTTAGAATTAGACTGGTTTGTCCCGAAAACGGAACTGCAGTTCTAAAAGGGTTAAAACATCATGTTTATCTTTGGGCGGCGAAATACGCAAGTATCAGCAAGACGAGCAAAAAAAAAAAAGAAAAAAAAAGGCCATAGGGTACGTATGATACGTATTAATAGACACATATAAAACTTCCAAAATATCGACATATCCGAAGTTTTTCAATGAAAAGTATGCATATGCGTCGTAGCAGGTATAACCACGAAGCCTGTTAGCGTCGAGATCGCGAGTTCGAGCCCCCCCGAGTGCATGCTCGTACGTAGGAACTTTTTCTCGCAAAAATATATTGACTTCGTAGCGGAACGCGGAAAGCGCGAGAGCGTGAGTTAGCAAAATGCCACAGATGCTCCGAGTACCTTGGAGTAAAGTAAGGAGTATTGGAGATAAATTACTTCAGGTACTTCGTGTACTCGGAGTATTTCGGGGTTCGATATTCCGGATACTGCTCGTACTCGGAGTATTTCGGGTATGAACACTCTCGATACTGCTTTACTCGGAGTACTTTGGGGTCCGATACTGCGGGTACTCCTTGTACTCCGAATATTTGGGGCTTCAGTACTGCTCATACTCCAAGTACTCGGAGTAAAATTATTAATAGAGTATTTTCGAGAAGAACATACTTCAGGTACTTTGTGTACTCGCAGTATTTCGATGTCCAATACTCTCGATACTCGGAGTACTGCGAATAATTTAGATGTTTTTGCTCCGAGTAGTTATTTTACTCGAGTATAAGTACTGCTCATACTCCCAGTACTCGGAGTATTTGGGCCTTCAGTAATGATCATACTCCAAGTACTCCGAGTATCTAGGCCATCAGTACTCTAATACTCTCAGTACTCGGAGTACGAAAAATACTCGATACTCCGAGTATACTCGGAGTATCGAGAATACTCGGAGCATCTGTGCAAAATTCGATGAAAATCTCGGAGTATCGAGAATACTCGGAGCATCTGAGCAAAATTCGATGAAAATCGACGAGCTTTGGGAAGGCTGGACCCAAAACCAAGGCGTTAAGGGAGGGGACGGTGTCAGGTACCCCCCCCCCCCCTGTCGGGAGGGTCGAAGTTGAATAATTTGACGTGTTGTGTCGAAAACAAATTATGCGGGCCCCCTCGTTGTACTCGTAATATATTTGGTGTTGTTAATGTATCAGCATGATATTTACGGAGGAGGTGGTTGTTGTAATGGTATGGGCTAGGAAGACCGAACCTGCAAGGGGATACTCTGTGTCTCACCCAGTCTTATCACATTGTACAGTAGATCGTACTTTACGGTGGTACGTATGAATACCTCGTAGCCGTACTTCTACCATATTGTTACTGTAGTGCACATGTTGACGAGTCTGTAGCAGGCTGCTGCTGCTGCTGCTGCTGCTGCTGTGCTGCGGCTGTTGCTGACGATATTTCCAGCAATGCTTACCGCTTGGCAGTACTGTCGCGTTTGCGGCCCTCAGCTTACTATTATTGTATCGCACCTGCATCTATCGCCCATTGCGGGCGTACACGCAACAGCGACGGGCATCCGCGTGCCGTAGTGAACCCCCCTTCGTAAAATTTTGGGATACCCATGAGACTTGGAATCCATGTAAAATGAAGACTCTTTGTTATCCACACCCAAAAAAATGAGTTTCAATTCATCCCTGAAACACCAAAAGCTTGTGAAATTCAGGAACACACCCCGGCAGCAAAAGCTATCTATGAATGCAAGATAAATGGAGCCCCCGCAAAACGTCCAATCACCGTTCGCAACAGTATTTACGCCGAAGCACGTACTGCTGCCCCCAACAACGCACATTCATCAAGATATGGGGTGCATGATCTACACCGGACCCCAGCTTGTGCCACGAACGAAACAAAATTCACAGTAACCCTTGAAGTAAGCCGACCACCCCAGCTCAAAGACATACCAGGCACTCGTAGTAAGAGGGGTCACCCCGACCAACAGGACCAACGTCCCAACGAGGACAGTGGATCGTAACCGGACCGAGTCCGGCGGGCAGGCACCATAGCTTAGGTGTATGTGAGTGGGTGGGCTTGCGCAAGTAAGTCCCACACTACGTACCCGGAGGAGATTTCTCCCCCGGGTGGTTGTCTCCACCGCACCTGATCATCTCGGGATCAGGTCGGGTCAACGTAACTTACGTGCCGGAGGTAGCAGCAGCTTGTTCTGCTCAAGAAACGAAAGCGACAGGTTAACCCGTTTTGGACTGCACCCCCGTCGCGGGGACAATTGGGGACAAATCAATTGGAATTAGTGTCAGGTTTAGGTTAATATACACTGCAGTACTAAAAGGGTTAAATTGACAAAGGACGCGTATTTTATACGTCGAAGCACGGAGCCTTGCATTTATGGACGCAGTGAGCAGCGCCATCAGGGGCTCTGCAAGATACAGCAGATATTTACAGCACGGCAGTGTAGTTAGGTAACTAGGGCTGGGTACTGGCACAGAGTACCTACTGAACACACTAGGTTGAAACAGTACATGACAACTACTGTAGTATTGATATATACCAGCAGAACGTTATTGTACTCACGTCCCACAAGACGCGATCCCATACAGCGGGACACCTCACAGATGAAGAAATTAGTGAACGAGAGAAGAGGACTTTGCGCACTTCTTCTCTCCCACTACCAACCTGTACAAATTGTGATCCAAAGTGAAGCGAAAATGTGGAAACCGATCGCCCCCTCGCTGGCTGGGGGGGGGGGCGATGGCTCGCGCTTTGCGTCCAGGTTGCGGCTTCCCCACACCGGTATGTCGAGGGAATCCCGTATATTACTGTACCGCTGATTTCTACAGTACGTATGGTAACAGCGGCCGCAGTCAGCGCCCATCCCATCCACGTGTTTATTCACTGCGGTCTTCGAATGAACAATACGGCCTACTGCCAATATGAGGCACTCCACAGGTCCCCTTGCAAGTCTACACATTGTGGGGTTTGCGGTAGTAGTATACACTTCAAATGTCTCCACAATGATAGTTTTACGCCCGCATTGTGCAGGGGGGGGGCTGTCTCGTGCCTTCCCTCATTACTACTACTGTACTCTTCTACATGCAGGAGAAATAAACGCCGGTAGTGTAACAGCACCACTCACTGATGTGGGTGAAGTGGTTTGTTTCAAATGTCACTTGGCAAGCAGGTAGGTGCCTGACGGAGTACGCCGTGTTCGAATTACTATGCTTATTGTCTGACACTGGGCAGCGCGAGCTTGAAGGTCGATCACTGATATACACCAACGCCCAGAAACAAACAAAGCGAATAATGCAGTTTTGTACAGTAGTACAGAGTGCCCATATGCTGCCAACAGGAACGCGGACGTTATTGTTATTATCCTTCTGCCTTGCCATCCTTAACAATGTGTGGCATGAGCTTCAACATTGATCACTCAAAAGCACCCATTCCGAAAGAAGAAAACCGAAGAAACAAAAGAGATCGTGCCTAGCATCTGAAAGCCCATATACTCAACCAAGCTCGCCATTCAGGGGGGACCATCAGTCGCAACATACCTGGTACGCATTGGCAGTACCACCACCATCGCGGTTGCCATCAGATAGCATGCAACGTATAATCCAACGCCGTTCGCTGATAAACAGCGCACCAAGCAGAAGAAACCCCAATTATTTGTGTCTACAACAAATGGGTCGTTCCCGAGGTCAACATTCAAATACTGCGAGGCGTCTTCTGCTATATAGCATCCTGTGTGCGGACAGAGGACCATACACACCAAAACCCAGAACGATATTGACGGCTTTGAGTACGTATCTACCTGTAGATATATCTGAGCTAGGCATTGTGTCCAAGGGAACATTTATCGTGATAGCATTTTTATTTGGGGTAGATATTGATACCTGGTACACGATTTGTATATTGCGATCGTCTAAAGATGGTTCCAAGTCTTGTTCGGTTCCACTTTTCCTTCCAGAGCCGTTGAGGACTGGTTGTATTGTAAACACGAATGACACAGCGGGCGGAGGGTAAATAATAAACTATGTGGTGGCAGTCCTGGTATGTCTGTAGTAACTGTAACCCTTTCCCCGTGCTACGCCTCTTGCGTCGCGAGCCTCAAGGCCGCCGTTACCACCAAGAGTGAAGGCAGTTTCCGATGCCACCTTGTTCAGCAAATGCTTTACCCCGGAGTTTTTTGTTCCGACGCGTATGCACGTGCTGGCTAAACAGTGCCCATAAAAGAAGGCCTTTACGGTAAACAGTGGTGCAAGGAGACTGATATTATAGAGGAATAGTTGTGCCCCTGCAGCGGCCGTCCACACCAATCGATGGCATGGAACAACCTTCGCCCGTGGTGTTTCCATCCATACTGCTGTGTGTCATGTGGGCATTAAGTCGTGAAACTTCACTCACTTACAAGACACGACATAGGCCCAACAAACATATCTTCAGTGTATTATATACCTACAGTAAAGCAATATAAATTACGCATATGTATCGAAGTGTTTATATCCACCGTGCGATATCCCAACCCAACCTTGCCCCGCCCATGTACTTGCCTGCCGTTGTGTCGCAGTGTAGAAAAACGTTGTTTTTGTTTGTTCGCTTCGTCTGCAGTTTCGAGCGGCCGGCGTACTAGCACAAGACAGCTGACTGATCTTGTACGGGAGGCAAAGCACAGGCGGTACGAGGAGAAATGGGCCAATCGATGTCGAAAACACCTGGTGACACGCACACGAAGTCTAAACTGTTGAAAGCAGCTAAAGAAGCCACTGACACTCTTGGTGGCGGTGACGATGTCTCACGCACAGCTGAGGAGCTCGCCGACCACATCGAAAAGACGCATGAGGTTGTCGGTGAAGCTGTGGAGACGCTTGCAGAGAGCGCCGGCAACCTCATTGATGAGACGATCGGAACCGAGGGTCTAGGTGCGGCTGCCAAGTTGGTGGTTGAGGGAGTCGAGAATGTTGTGCTGAACCCTGTGCTAGATGTGTCTCATGTCGTTGCCGGACATGGATCGGAGATAGCCCATACTGTAGCCCGTAACGTGCTCGAGACGACCGAGACGGCTGCGGGTGGCATGCCCGATGTCGCACCCTCTTCTATGTCCGAACTTGCAGCCAGTGCCGAACACGCCGTTGGTGAAAAATTTGAGGAGGGTGCTGATCACATTGGCCAGATGTTTGCTGAAACGATCGGGACAGACGGTGCCGACGCAGCCGCTAACGCGATGGTTGAGGGAGCCGAGGATGGTCTGCTAAAGCTTACACAAGAGGCTGCGTCGTCCGAGTTCGTCGTGTATGCCGTAGAATCGGTGACAGAGGAAGCTGCCGCAGAACTCTTTGATGCAGTGTTGGATGCCGTTCCAATCGTGGGCCAGTGCTTATGCGGATGGAAACTGCTCCGAGGTACCATTACCGCTACTGTTGGTGTAGGAGCTATCGCTGTGTCAGCTTCCATCGTAGTAGCAGCATATGTCACAGCCAACGAAGGAGCGAAACAGACTGCAAGCGAAACAGCGTGGTGGGGAGCGAGCCTGACGGGAGAGGGGGCGTTTCTGGCGGCGAAGGGAGCTACCAACATGATTAGCTCAGTGTCAGGAACGCAGTTTATGACGATTCCTGTGTCGATGGGTCTCGGTGCTGCATCAAGCCGCTGTGCTAAGATGCGTAGTGCGTAGTACACGAAGCGGGCTGCAGGGGTTTTACGTGTGTGTCATATGTTTGTACTTTGAATCACGAGTTTGCGTGATTAATGGCGATATCAGACCTGGTCGTTGGTCGTCTTTTCAGGCTTTAAGTGCCCCTTGCATCTGTCTATTTAGAGCTGTTGGTTGTGATTCGGAGATCGACATAGATACATTGTGGATCGAGGAGTCATATATGGTTGATGGCACTGATTTTATGTGACAAGCGGAGTGGACCCGTTTGATTGGTAGACGGGATTCGTATTCCTCCACGTGACTTGCTGGTAAGATGTGGCGCAAGCGAAAGCATCTTCCAGGGTACCCTTGTACTAAATCACTTATTGTACTTCTCTACTGCGAGGTCCCCACACCGAGATGCTTGTGGTATCGAGTGAAAATGAATAATATATATATATTTCTGCGTGTTCTTCCGATGAGCTGTGTGCTCTCCTCTTGACCGTCCTCGACTGATGCCTGCCCGAGCCTAGACGCATCCAGTAAGAGCTATGTGGAGGCTATGAAGTACGTATACACAGTGGTGTATATTGTTTGCATTTTTGCGGTTGGCGGTCTTGTCTGCTTGTCTACTGTTTGTTTAAAGAGGTTTAGGTGGCGAGCACAACAGTGCAGAAACAATACCTGGTACGGTACAGTGTGTAATCGTCGCAAAGGGTTCCAGGCTGTTGGGTAGTCTCGCCAACTCTCCGATGTTTAGATAACTCGAACATACATTGTGTGGAATTTCGCGCCTTCCTTTGACTGAATATCTTACGGTCCTGTTGCATGTCCGAGGAGTGGCATGGAATGGTGCGTAGTTTAGTTTGGTGATTTCAGGTTGACATATGTCTCTGCAAGGTTGGTGTGTGTATGAGAGGTATGTGCGTCTATACAGTCTACTATACCAGTATGTATACAGTGGGCGTATTATACCAGAGGAAATAGTTTACTCGTTCTTCGGGATCATCCATTGTCCCCGAATCACGACATATTTGCTTGTATTCATGCCTCTTCGTGTGTAACGGTAAAAACGCGAGGGGGGGGGAGAGGGTGCACATACCCCCGCCGCCGACCCCTGCGCCCCGCTCCACACATGCCTCCTCCCAAAAACACAAACGCGGCTGACACGCCTGCCAGGCTACACTCGCCCACAATCAGTCTACGCTCCCATCAAGAAGACGCGTTTCACATACCTACTGTTAATGTCCAGCTCTACGTTCTACCCCCCCCCTTCACCCCACCTTGTCCCTTGCCCCGGCTGGCGATCCCACCCCCTTCCCTCTACTAGGGCATCTGACACCCAAATCGGATCTTCCATGGTCGCCCTGACGTATCTCATAAACGCATTCGACGCCCACTGCCCCTCCCTCTGGATCACCGCATCGCTCGCTCCTCCAGCCGCCAGCTTGGTCGCCCCCCCGATTCTCCCCGAATGCAGCGCGAACTCCTCAGGCATCAGGCTCACCCCCCCTTCCGGAATCAGCCTCCCCCCCCCCCCCTTCCCCACTGGCTCCATCCTTCTGCAGCCCCTGTTATCCCGCTCTTCAGACAGTAAATTGCTTGCCCCCTTGTCCACCCCCCCATTTCGTTTCGTTCCAGCAGGCCATCAGTGGCGCTCCTTCCGGCATCTCCCCTCCTTTGGACATCCCGAACAGCTCCTCCAGCAGCTCCACTGCCCCTCCTTCTCCTGACGCCCCCCTCCCCTTCTCCGAACGTTTCTCGTCCTCACCAGTACCGCTCCTTTCCTTCCTTGATCCCCATTTCGACCCTAAATATGATTTCCACCTTATCCTCCTCTTTTTCTCGCCCTCTTCTCAACTGCCGCCCCCCCCCGGAAAAATGCCACATCCCCTCTCCGTAGGCAGTATACTTCGTGAAACACTCCATTCTCCTCCGCGAACAACTCCGACGCCCTCAGCAGCAGCAGATATGTTAGTGCCAGTCCTATCCACATCACTCTCCCCCCCCCACTCCCCACTCGTAGCTTCCACCTTCCATCTCTGCCAACACCCCCCACGTTAATGGTCTTCTTACCCGCTGTTGACTCCCACTCTCCACGTGTGCCCTCTGTATCCCTTGCCTTACCGCCTTCACCCTGACGTGGCGTATGGGCAATGACAATCCCACCCACTGCTCAAGGTAGAAGTTAACCGCCACCAGTTTCCCAGCAACCGTTGCTTCTTTATGTTCTTCACCGCACAGCAGAACGCCATGTATTGTACCAGCTCTTCTACCATCCCTGTCTTCCCCGTATCTTCCTCCAACCAAGTCCCCTTTCCTGCATGCTTCCTCCAGCTCACCCACATCCTCCATTTCGCCTCGTAAGTATTTCTAGCCGACGTCTCAACCCGTCCGAAGGCGTATCCTCTCGCAAAATCCCCGAACACATCCGCTGCTCCTCCTTCCCCAGCTCCTGCACCTGCCAAACAGTTTGGGGGCTCTCTTTAGTCAGGTTATTTTGGATTTTCTCTCCCTTCCACCTAGTTATTCCATCCGCTAGTCTGTTGTCTACTCCCCTCACACGCTTTGCCTGAAACCACCACCCCCCTTGCGTTTCCGATGCCCCCAGCATCCTCATCAGTGCCCCTGTCCTCACTTCCTCTCTTCCCCCTCCTTTGCAGTTAATCGCCCACTGCACCGCCGATGAAGTGTCCCCCCTCATCTACACCGTCGCCCCTTCCTTCTCTGGCCTGTCTCCCCTCACCACCACCATCACCTACGCCGCCACCACCATCGGCATTAGCTCTAAGATGTTATTTGATGTCAATTGCTATCCTATCGCCTTCCCCCGCTTACTCCGTACCGTTCTCTTTTTCACTTCTTCCGTGAGCTGGTACCTCCAGCACACACCCCCGTTTCCAAGCACAGCCCCCCGATAGCCTCATATGATGCATCTGAGAACCACTTCCTCTCCGGTGCCTGTTTCACGAACCGATAAAATGACGCTGCTATCCTCTCCCCTTTCTTGATGGTCTTCTGCTGCACATACCATCTCCACCACTCCACGTCCGCCTTAAACTCTGCCGTCAGTCTCAATACTCTGTTGGTCTCCGCCCTCTTCCTATGTCTTCCCCATGCCCCCACCGGCCCTTTCATCCCCATTAAGATGCAGCTTATTAAGCTGTAGAAGCCTTCGCACGAAATACCGCCCGGGCCGGACTACAAAAAAAGCCGCATGGTGTAATTTCCCCGCCAATACCAGCACTTCCCTCACCGTTGCCGTCTCCCTCGCCGCTGGCCACTTCCCCAACCTCTCCTGCAGGTCCCGCAACTTCCGTTGTGGTCACGAGATTGCATTCGCCTCCGTATCCAACATGAATCCCAAAACTTCCTGCTGTGGTGCCCAGTCCATTACCTTGCTATGCGACAACAACGGCTCCCCCCCCACTCCCCTTTCCCCCATTGCCTGAAAATGTATCGATGCAAACGACCTCGACCAGTCCAAGCACCGCCCCCCTCCTTCCTCCCACTGCACCTCCCCCGAGATAGCGTCATCCATGAAGAACGATACTCCCGCCGCATCCTCTGCCCCCCCCCCCCCCCCCCCCCCCCCCTCCATTATCGGCACTTCACAGCCAACTGGCAACGTCTCCACCTTTTTTCCCCGTCATAGGTGCAATTTTAACATGCGATGTTGCTCTTACCCCTTCCTCCAAAATCACCGCTGTCACCCTCGTCGTTTTTCGCTGCGCTTCCTGCATCGCGCTCGCCACCACCCCCCACCACCCTGGGCTCCCCCTCCACCCGAACCCCAGCCGCATGTCCACGACAATGTAATCTGCTATCACGTACCCGAAAGCCGCCGCCGCGGCCGGGTCAACCCCAATTTGCCGAAATGCACTCTTGACGTCCATCGTTTGGATCAGAATCCTTCTACCTGTGCCGAACTTGGCCCGTTACCCCAGAAATCGTTCATCACTTCTGCTACGTAGCTCGCATTCAGGAATCTTACTCCAATCTGTCGTTTCATTCACCGATCCCCTCTCTCCCTTCTCCCTGTTGCCCCCAAACTTCATATCGCGCACTATTCTGCGCTTAGCATTTTCTTCGACCGCCACCCCCACCGGTGATATCCTTAGCCCCGGAATGACTTCCGCTTGTTCTAACGGAAATACCAACGCTCTACCTCGTACCACGTCCGCGATCACCTCCCCCTTCACCTCCTTCTCGTATTTTTCCGCACTCGAGTGATTTCCGTACTCAATATCCTGTCTTAGATCCCCTCCCGCCCCCCCCCCTCCCGGCTCAACGTCCACTGGAACTCCCACTCTTGCAATATGTTCCAACCTCGCAGTGTCCGGAAATACATGTCTCTTGCCGAAACAATCCCTTATCCTATCCTCGTCCATGTGTGGCGCTAAGACTTTGCCCCCCAAGAAACCCACTACGTCCTTCACTTCGCCCTCGTGTCGAGTTAAAACCTCCCCGGCTATCTGAGCCACCGTTGCCAATATCCTTCTCTGTTCTCCCGAGCCTTTCTTTGCTTTAGACAGCCTATTCTACGCCGCTCGCCAGCGTAACTGATCCTTCCTTTCAACCCCCGTTGTCGTACCTGCTGTTCCCAGCTGCACTGATCCTGGTACTGGCCCGATTGCTCGTCCCGTCTCCCACCATTTTCGCTCCATGCGCTCCTTCTTCTCCCTTCCCGTCGCGGTCCATTCCCGTTTTCCAAACTCGTCGACGGCCCCCCCCTCTCTCCTTCACCTCCCCATCATACCCTGTGGTCCTCCAAACCACCCCCCATTCATGCCTGACCCATCCCAGCGTCGCCTTCGTTCCTGCCCTTGATTCACTCCCCCCTTCCCACTACTCCCGTTCCCGTCCCTATACGTCCCATCTCCCCAACCATCTCCCCATCCTGCTGCACCTCCCTCCTTCTGCTGCGTCCCTCCGTCACCTAGCCAATTTCAGCTCCCCCACCCTCCCCCCTCCCCCTTGCTGAACCTCCTCCACTCTGCTGCGCCTCCCCTCTGTTACGTAGCCACCTTGTCTGTACGTCATCTCCCCCCCCACCCCCATTTCCTGTCGCTGCACCTCGTATAAAAACCCACTCTCCGTCTCCCATCGTCGGGCCTATCTGCGGACCCTTACCCCCCCCGATCCACCCCCCCACCGCGTTGCACCCTCCTCGTTGGTAGTCGGATACTTGCTGCTGCCCCTTACTCTCCCTGTTCCCCAGCCACCCTGCACCACTGCTGTTGTTCGTAGGACCCCCTCGCAAGCCTCCACTCCGGTTTCCCCCCTCCCTCTCTCCATGGTGTTACCCACCGTAGAATGGTGGCACTGGCTGCCTTTCGTTCGTACGAGTACGACTTCCTCTGTTCTCTCCTCTGCGGTCAAACTCTGGTACAAAACCCCCATCCCCTCCCCCATTACGATACGCACTCCTTTGAGGTTGTAAGGAGTGGTGCTGTCTCTGCTGCCACGGCTCGCGCTGCCGTTGCTGCGCCCACTGCTGCCTGTATCCCTTCTGTGGGAATTGTTGTTGCTGCATGCGTGGTTGTTGGGAACGTGACTGCTTCCTACCCTGAGGTGAGTCACGCGGTCGTTGCATTCGATCTACCTTCATGCAGCGACCCATAACCGTCCCCTGGCCTATACGCCCGCTGCGACGGCCTGCTACGTTCCTCCTCCTCTCCGAAGCGCGCTCGCCTACTTCCCCTCCTCCCCCTTCCCATACTTTCACCGGGTCCTTTGCTGTACTCGCCACCCCCCCGTTCCCTGGGTGCCTTCCCCGTGGTGTCATTTTGCTTTGTCGAGGTGCTGCCGCTTATCTCTTCCACTCTCTCGTCCTCCTCCTCTTCCTCCTCCTCCTCCTCCTCCTCCTCCTCCTCTTCCTCCCGGAGAACTACTCCCTCCTCGTTGGCCTTTTCGTTTCGGTCCGCCATCGAATTTGAACCTGATTCCCACCCACTGCTGTCTGCTCTTCGTTGTTGCTTACCTCTACTGCTGTCTGCCCTCTCCTTCTCGTCGTCTTCTTCTCTCTCCACGAAAAAACAGCGTTCTGCACCTGCGTACTCCCATCCCAATCCAAAAACAAAAGCACCCACAAATACCAACCTCTGGAACCATCCACCCTTTCGTCTTATTCCGAAGTTCTACGAGTAAAGTGTTTATTTTTCCTGTTATACACGTACGTCCATCCTATCGGATATTTACGTCCATCTTTCTACTGTACATCCTTACTTCCATATATTACTGCACCTTTCTCCCATCTATGCCCAAACACTACTGTAGGTTGTCTAACAACCCTACACATATATTTTATGTTAGTGGAATGCTCGCATGACACTACGGTAGCCATGCTAGTCCACAGGCTTATAATATAGCGCGAGCCGATGTTAAGCAAGCTGGTGAGATTCGCTCATAATACATACTGATGTATAATATAATATCATTGGAAGGTGGACCTCTCTGGGCCAAGATAAATATAAATAAAATATGCGAGTCGACGACTGACTGTCAACGAGAGAAAGAAAAGGAACGGAGACTAAAAAACAATGATCGAGGTTGGCACAACCGCCGCCGTCGACCAACTTGGTGAAACCGGCTCTCGATGGCCACATGTACTGCGCGGGTGATTGCACTGGCCTACCCACTGACGTATGCCCGTTAAGGTCGCTACCTGGTGGCAAGTCGGCTACTACGTACTCCGTGGTATAACCAATGCCCCGACTGCCGGCGGCCCACGACTAAGGGAGCACTCTTTACCGTAGTTTCGGTGTCGCGGCATGTACATAGACTACGTAAAATGCTGTCCATCGTGCATATGTGCCAATTTTGCGTGTTAGTGCGCTTCAATTGTACGCCATGCTGTACTGAGCATTGGCTAGACAGACTAGGTAGTGCGTCTACCTGTTATAGAGTACATTTTTCCCGATCCGCGACTGCGTAGGCTACTTGCTGCTTGCTACTACTGCCGTAGCGCAGTACCTACATCAACACGACCCCTCAATGGAGGTGACACTAATCCAATTTATGTTGGCGATCGAAAACGGTTACTAAATCAACCAGGTCTAATGCATTCGTGCTTGATACTCATTGCAAATAACTACTGTCACCAGGCATGTTGGGTAATCCACCGCGGCTTTAAATTCCGAATATAAAAGTGAAAGTTGAAATCAAGCGATTTGATGAAGCCTAATATCAAGTGATATTCTGCGTGCACTTTATTGAGTGCGCTTTCGGGACTTCTTGGGAAGTTCCAGTGCGATAGGCTAAATCACACCAAACACAAGAAGCCCACCACAGCACACACACCCGCATCACTCACGTGACAGTCATGCGACGATTGGCCTTCGATCTCGACGCAGATTCAGCCCACGACTAACCCACTTCATATCGGACAAGGCCAGAAAATATGCATGGTGGCCTCGAAGGTATCATTGCGATCCGTAGTCTAGGGGGCGAGCGGTTGCTTGCGGCGTCCGACGGTCTTCGCCCAAAACCTTCAAAACATTTGATGTTTTGCCATCGTAGAGGGATCGAGAGTTTTTGTTGTCTGTTTTCAACAAATCGGCTGCCAAATGCTTTTCTATCAGACGCCTTGTCGGCGCCCGCCACGTATCATCGACCGGGGTGTGATAAATGTGACACTAGGGTGGGTCAGAGCCCCTAACCAGCGCGACCTATTCAGAGTGCGTGATGCAGTCGTCGGGTTTGTCGATCAATGTTAAACTTGAAAAATAAAACCAGTATATTTCTTGCGATCGGCGAGAGATCGAGATATTTTGTCGTCTGTTTTCGACACATCAGCGACCAATACTTACGCTTCGCCTTGATCAAGTGATAACGTGTTTCGTTTCGAAGATGTAGAGGCTATGCCGTTTGATGGTACAGACGATAGGTAGAGTATCATAGAATCCACGAGGTATACCAGATATCAGTCAGCACACCGTACGCGGCAGAACAACACGTCGTACTCCCACACAAGAGATACGTAGCATTCACGAGAAATACCAGACCCCAGCACACGCACTGCCAGGCATGTGCAAGTACGAGTATTCCAGTACGTAAGACAACACACCGCCATGGCAGCGTGCGTTTTGGTCTGTCTGGTGCTACTCGTGACGGATGCTGATTGTACGAGTATGCATATCTGATATGTTGTATGAATGCGTATGGTCCGCCTTTCGCCGCATCGGCGGACACGGCTGCGCGGAAGGTATAAATATATGAGCAGCCCCATCAGTCGGAACCATCTGCCTCAGAAGGCAAAAAACAGTGCTACGTACCCCTACCATCGTAGAACGCGTCGTACCTGCATCCATCTCAAGAGCTGAACTATTTCAATGATCAGGTTCGTGGGCAGGAAATAGGGACCGGCTGGCAGGCTTGCCACGTTTGTACCCGCCCCGTACAAAGAGGGTGTGTGACATTGCGACAAAACCAGTATTTCCGCCAATCTGATGCGATCCCAGGCACTGGAAATTCCCTCCTCCTATTATAGTAACCCAGATGGTGGTGGTGCGGTGACCCCACAGACGATGTCCCGGTAGCCCTAAATGTTGACGTCGTATTAATAGCGACCCCAAAAACGATGATCCAGCATCCCCAAACGATGGCGCTGCAGCTACCGCAGAAACAATGTCCCATCAGCCTCAAACGATGATGATGGTGATGTCCACCAACCCCAGAAGCGATGTTCTACCAGAGTTATACATGCTATCAATATTCAGCAACCCCGGAAGAGATGCTCCATCAATCCTCAACCTTTCATGATTAAGCAATTCCAGATGTATTCCTCCCCTAGTTATTTCCGAAGAACGACACCGTGGACCGATTCTAAAAGACACTTGGGCGACCCCACGTTGCTTTCGCGGCGACTCCCGGTTCCGCCGGGGACTCCGGGCACGTCCATACACCAAATTCTGCGAGTATGCAAGTCTGTGTATCCGCTTCTCTTCTTACGCTTGCGTACTCTTTTGTGTATTCTCTAGTAATGTCATGCCTCCCTGCTATTCACATTTTCGTTTTTTTCTCCGTATTTCCTTTCGTTTTCCTTTTCTTCTGTGTCTTGCTTTCTCCGCTTTCCTGTTGTCTTTTTAGTTTTTGGTTGATTCCACTTTCGCTTGCTTGAGGTGTACGATGTGCCACAGTTATGATGTGTATCGTATTGCGTTGTGATTCGTAATTGGCATTTAGCATGTTTCCCCTGAGATTCTTCCACTCCAGATCTTTTAGAGCCTGTCCTGTGACCACAGACTAGATTTTTGGCGATGCGTTAATGCGAAAACTACCAAAAACGTCAACCCTATGCTGCCAGGAACGGCCGGCGCACTCACGCTTTACGTTGGAGGTTGAGCAAAGTTTTATGAGCGGCCACATTGACCCACGACCGCGTATCCCCTGCCACGCGAGGTGACCGGTGGAAAGCGAGCCTTGCCATCCGATGAACTAGCCCGAGATATTCCCATACCCTAGCCCGGGGGGGGGGTGTGATTGCCACTGCGGGATACCCTTCAGCTTATCTGACCTCCTCCAGGAGGGTGTTCCATGGCTAGATCAAGTCTGGTACAAGGCTATTGTTGCCCGCAACACCTTTGAGCTGGTGTTGCGTGACCACCATAGGTCGCCAGCGCCTTCGTCCCTCTTGTGCTCTTGTTCGGCAGTGCCCCGGGCCTGGTTCAGGGGCGTCTCTCGATTGCCCCCGGCCGGGAGGATAAAAATCGACTATAATTTGCCACCATTCGCCGTTCATCGCGTTTAGCCAACAACCATAGATATATTCTTCCTTCGCCTGCGAAACAAGAATATTTGCATCGGACCGCACTTACAGTAGTGGTCCTTCTATAGTGCCGGTTGAGTAGTTCCGGTTGCCAGCTATCGTGCCGGTGGCATTGCTTGGCACATACGGGATTCACCAGTGTGGTAGTGCGCGGAGTAGTGCTGGATGCCGCTATGGTGGCGGTAATGTTGGCTAGCGTATGCCAGCACCACAAGAGGGACTCCTACGACTGTACAGGGATACCTGGTGGGTCTTGCTACTGAGTGGAAGGAGCGGCCAACACGATGGAATCTAGCGGCTCAAACGTCCCTAAGTACAGGTACCGCGCTGCCTCTGTTTTCGGTAGCCGCGGTGGTACGGGAGGACAAATCGGCTTCAGCGCTACAGAGGGTACAGTTCATAGGGGGGCAGCTCGAGCAGGAACACACGGCCCGCGGAGCCATGGAGGACCGTCAGACCTTCGGCGACAGGGATACCACTCCACCGGGGAACCCCTCCACACGTATCAGCGCCGCCTCTGGAACGCCTGGTGCAGCGACCGCGCATACACCTGGGGGGTGAACCGACCGCAAGGGGTGGACGGCGTCAGCCGAGTGGATCGGAGAGGGCTTCGAGGGGAATCACGAGTCGCCATCTCTGGGAGAGGGGCCGACATGAATAGGGGGCGAGTCTCTCGGCGAAGGGGGAATGTGCGTGCTCCAGTCGCTGCGAGGAAAGTACGGAAACGGAGAGGGAAAAATTAGAGGGGCGGGGGGGGTATATCGATGGAGGCGGAGCAGTGGTTGCCGGTCGGCCGTGAACCTGCGGGTCGGGGGGCGAATAAAAGGTGGAGAGCCCAAGGCACGACTGGAGATGAGTCACAGGGAACGGCGGGGAGCCAAAGTGGCCGACAGGCCCGGCAACAGCGGGGGGGGTCGGGTGCGGGGTCCGGGAACATGCCGCGCCACGACACATTCCTCGACGATGCCCAAAGTGACGTAGCGTGCAAAGTTTGCGCTGGGACCCCCTTGCGAGGGCGCCAGGTTGTACGGTTCTGGAAACGGATGCGACGCGCTACATTCGCGTGGGTGTGGTTGAAGCTCTCGCGGAGGGCGCGGCACCAGCACCACTCTGCTGCCCCCATACAACGTGGAGCAATCTGAAAATACAAGTGTCATATGATGTAGAGGAAGGCGATGAAAGATCGTTCGAACAACGCACGTTTATCGCCTAGGAAGAAGATCACCACCGGACTCAGAAGGGAGGTGTCGGATATCGCGACATAAGCACTACGATGCCTTGTGAACAACGACGAGGACGACGCACACCGATACATTGCTGGTTTTCCCCCAGAGTGTTTAGTACGTGCTGTGGCGGAAGGTCAACACAAGCATGCGAAAGCAGCCGAGGGCAGTCAAGGGCGACGAAGAAGACCAAGCATACACTCACCTTTACGATACCCGTGTACGATGATAAAGCAACAGGCAGAGGATGGAATGGGCAAGCCTCGAACCTCGCCATTGGCGTTAGTTTCAGCCCACACACTTGATCCGGGAACAATAATACGCAAATAAAAACTTCGTCCGGCTTCTTGAAGAGCTCAGACACGCGTCCGTATGATAGCTTTAGGTATTTCCCTGGAAGGCTTGTAAAGGCCGACGTTTGGGGATACCGAAAAGCGTATACGTGGTATCACTATACGGGGCGATACGGGCCGAGCAATTCCGACTATACCATTATGCAGGTTTCCTCTGGCCCTGTTCGGGTCGCTCACACGTGGTTGCTTGGGTGATTTGTTTGGATATATCGATTTCTTCGTAAGTGTAGTTGCCTGCCTCACCCGGATGTCTTCTGATAGAAGCGGCGAGTGACTCCTCGCCCAGGAAAGAGATAACGCCTGCCAGGTGCAATGAGGGTACAAAAACTGCAAATCATAACGCCGCTAGAGGGGACACAGTAACGCTATGGGTGGACTGTTCTAAGGATTGCCCTGGGCTGGGTAAAATACTATATAGCCCACCCTAAAGCACCGTCTACAACATGAAAATGCATAGAAAAATCAAGGGGAAACTAAATCCACCCGGAGAAATCGGAGAATAGATCGAAGAGATGCGGTGCTTCACAGCCCACTCCCACACGTCGAACTTGCAAGGTAAAAGCCGAATTCAGAGACGACAAAACGACACTGCGACACTTGTGTATATAGCACAGGGTTCAGGGCCAGGCATAGTCGAGCCCCCTGTTCATATATATGATCTGAGGATAAACACAACACTCAAACTTATGACGCTTCTCTGATACAACACACCACTTGCACACACCCGTGAGCACTGCAACGGGAGCTGCTTAACAGGCTATCCTAAAGGGAGATACGGGTGACAATATTGGTCCCCTCCTACCACGGTAATCACTGAGACAATGGCGTCGACGGCAGGAGTTGATCCTGCACCCGAAGTCACTACGAAGGGTTTCCAATATATTCCCTTCACCACTAGTAAGGATTTGTCCTCCCATTGCTCTCACTCATTTACACCCGTCAGCCCTATAACAGTCCCGGAATTTGAACAATACATCACCCGGTGTGAGTAGGAGCCTCACGAGCCTTCCGACATCAGCCCACAACGTCCTCCGCGTCGGAGTGGAAGGCAAGGGTTAATGAGGTACTGCCAAGAGGTACGGCCCGAAACTAAACAAAAAAAGCATGGAGCACTAA
This sequence comes from Saccharina japonica, assembly GCA_008828725.1. Classification (NCBI taxonomy): domain Eukaryota; class Phaeophyceae; order Laminariales; family Laminariaceae; genus Saccharina; species Saccharina japonica. The sequence goes on from MEHQ01001502.1 coordinate 149,084, forward strand.
AACTGAGGACAACATACCTCTGGTATGCTCCGTTTGCGGTATATACGGACTACTACTGTAGTATGACTGGGGTAGAAGGCGCTCACACAACACATATTAAACACATACACGAAAAAACTGCAGAGATTTATAGCAACCCGAGATCACCGAAATTATAGCTCGACAACACTCCATCCTACTCCTCTGACAAGCAACAGGTTAAGAGCCTCGGTCGACCAAAACGGTGAAGGTCCATCTACACCGTGGATGCTCGAACTGCGGTATGTACATACACAAACGTTCGGAGAGTTAGCGGGACTGTCCAACAGCCTGGAACCCTCTTCAACGGTACTTGGTTCTGCACTGTACCATACCGCACCGTCCTGTACTGTATTGTGTTCGCCATCAAACCCACAAGCCGTAGAAACTACTGCCAGCCACGATACCATGTATGTGTAGTACATAGCTTTCGCAGCGCTTTATGTAGACGGATGTAACTGATACTCTTCAATCAAAGCCTAAAAAGTGGCCGACGGCAAAGGATGCTATCGCCACAACTCACGTGGACTCGTTAAAACTCCTCGTGACTCAAAATACGGAAAGAAAAAAAAACACATTAACAACAAAATACCACAAACTTCCACACATAAATTAGGATAGCGAAAAACCTGATGTATCCGCAGGGATCACCATACGAGGAATAAAATAAGTAAAACATCAAACCGAAAAAGGCAAAAGAAAACCGGAACAAAGCCTAACAATCAACCGCCATTGTGTACCCCCTGTCGAAAATTTATATTTTTATATTTTTTTTCTTATATTTTTTTTTTTTTTTTTTTTTTGTTTTTTTCTTTTCTTTTTTGTTTTTTTTTTTTTTTTTTTTTTTGCTTTTCTTACTCTCTTTTTATTTATTTATATATTAATTATATTTTTCTTTCTTTACACCTGCGACATGATCGACACCCTCCCCAGGCCACCATTGCGAGTCAATGACACTGCTAACAAAAACAGCCCCTCACTGAGAAGTCAGACAATCGCCTTTTTCGCAACAACTGGACATCACTCGCTGGCATGTACATCAAGAAAAGGGGCAATACTTGACTCCAAGGTAATCCCAGCGTCACCAATAACAGACCATCACCGGGAGTCAATGAATCGCATTTCCAGCTCAAGACCAGGCCATCACTTGGCTAGAAGTCGATCGCACTCCTGAACAAAACCAGAGACCATCACATGATCTCATCCAGCTTGCTGACAAGGAAGCTCGGCGCTCTGACGACCTGGCCCCGACAATTGAGCACAACCTTCCCGTCCCCACCCTCCCCCGGGCACCCGCCGCTCGGCTCAAACCCAATCACTGTCATCAGCTTGCCGTGGGGGTCCTCGTCCTCTACGCTCAACACTCGCACCACCGAGTCGAAGGGAAACGGAGATTCCGCGACAACAATTGCACGCTGCTTTAGTTCAGGAAACGCGGGGGAGTTGAGGGCGTAAGCGTGAGCGCAGCCCGCGTGCTCCGGGGTAACTAGCGGAGGCGGTGACGGTGCACAATCCTGGGGGTTATACTTGGTGGAGATGAACTCGTCGTAAGACGGGGGGGGTGGCGGTGGTGGAGGGGTGGTAGCGGGGGTGGGGAGCGCCCGCTGGGCGGCGCCCCCTGTCTTGCACGCACCGCAGACGTTCACGTCACACACGTGGCATCGCAGGACGTGCTCGTGCAAGGATGGTGCCTTGAGGCACCACTTGCAGGTGTGGCCCAGCTGCTGGTAACCGAAAATGCGCATCGTCCGGAGCTGGTGGTTTCCCGGGCAAGAGAAGGCGCCGGAAGGGGACGACAGCGCGCGGCGGTGGTCCTTCCACACGCACGTGACGCAAGCGGCCACCTCGCACGTTCTGGAGCGACATACGGAAAAGCCAAGGCCACGGTCCAATACGTCAAGAATGAGAAGACGCGCGCGGCAGCAAAGAAGAGGAACTGCGTGAGAGGGTTATCGGTGCACGACAGTTGCATGCAATCGTGCGCGATAACAGTGATATTTGAAAAACTGTGTTCGGGGGAGGGGGGTGCTCGGAGGCGTGCCTCGCATCCCGATTAGGTCCTATAAACAGTGAATGGATAGCTCGTATGCTCCTATCGGCTACACATCAAAATTGTGCAGCTTTCAGAAACAATAAAATCCTCCACGCGCCACCGTTGAAGTGGTGTTGCAGCAGTGGCGGTCACTCTCGAAGGCATCCAACAGAGCATGATTTGGGTTCTCCAGCTTCGACCAAGCGCAGCAAAACAAAAACGTCAACACACATAAAAAGCCAGTGTACAGTAGCAGTAATGCAGCAAAGTAGACCTGGTGATATCCGGGGCATGACGCGATTTAAGCCTTAACGAAGAGTCATACCAATACCTAGGGTTTCTCGCGTTCCTATGATACTATCGCACGATGAACTCTCTACCTCTCACTATCGTCCGAACAACAACTTTGAGCAACGTTGTACGCGAAACCTTACGCGGAACAAATACATTGCGTGGCTCCTCGCCTGTGATATTGTTTTTGAAACCGTCGCATGGTCCTCAATTGAACGGGATCGCAATTACCTGCAGCCGTAAATCGTCGTGCCGCCGCTGAGACCAGTCCGGCAGAAGTCGCACGTGTACCCTAGGCTCCTGATTTGCGTCTTGGCCAACCCGTGGCGCCCACGACAAGTCAGCGCGCTCGCGCAACGCGCTTCGAGGGAAATGGAGACGCAGTCCATGCAGCCGTTCACATCGCAAGCCCAGCACCCGACAGCTGGGTTGCCGGCGGGAAGTAGGTTCCGGCACCAGGTGCACTTCGTATCACACCGAGTGATGAATGGTTCCAGCCCGCGAGTGCATAGGCAGTTGATGCCCTTGGCAGCATCCGCGGACGGCAGAGCCAAGGTTGAACGAGACGAGCCTCCGAATGACAGCGGCGGCTGCGGCGGTACACCGGAACGAACCTCCGGCAGTCCTGAGCACGAAGAACACGCGTCACAATTGCAGCGCCTGGGAGCAATGGGACACGGTACGTACAGGGATGGGTACGGGGGGGGCGTTAGAGGTTCGACAAGCAGAGCAGTTGTGTGGCAGTGAGAATTTCATGCTCCTGAGTGTGATCGCGCAACGTGTGGCGGCTATTTCTGCGGCCTCTACGAAAGTAAAATGCAAGTATTTTCGCACGCCAATGCTATGAGGTGTGCATAACTCTCGCCCCTCGCTCCCGGCCGCCGAACAAACTATCACAGACCCGCGTCAGTATTTCCGTTTTCCTTTTCCGTCGCCAAATATGAGTTGAATGCAGCTGTGCTTTCATCCAAAACCAAACTGGTCGATGCTACGCACGTAAGTATTGCCATCTGACGCATGCATATGCCTGCTGCTAGTGTTCCACAGTATCCCTGACGGCCCCGCAGGGTGGTAAAATCATGGTAGGATGGCTGACGCAGTTTTTGTGGGTCGCGGCCAAAGCGTCAAGAGGCTGAAAACGTTATGACGTCCCAAAGTCAACAAGTTCTGCAGAGCATGGGAAAACGGATGCGTCGCTGATACAAGAGAAACGCAACAGAACATCTCCGAAAACGGTCCAAGCCCCCAAACTTGCCCTGAATAACTACGTGCGTACGAGGTGAGATGTAACCCCGACTCTGCATTTAGGCAGGTTTTCCCAATAAAGTGGAGGTGGAGTTCTAAATGGGGTCAGTAGCCGTTCTACTACTATCCTGTAAACTCTTTTCGTCTCTCTCCTTTCTAGTAATATCTCAGATTCGGGGTCACAAAGTACGCTCTTCTCCTTCCTCCCCCACTACGGTTCGTGCCTTGCATTTTCATCGCGAAAATTCTCCAGCCCTTTCTTCCCTCGTCGACTCGCATCGAGTTCCACCTACCCACGCTACTACAGTAGGCGCTCTCAGCAGTTAATTCCGTGCTTTTTATTTTTATTTTTGCAAATAAACTTAAAAGTCCGACCCACGTGAGACTTAAAACCCCGTAAACTAATCTTAGTAGCATTCGAGGGTACCACTTTTGGTAGACCATCGGGGCGACCTAGGCTATCCCGCTCTAATCACAAGCGATTACTCCCCCCCCCGTAAAATCAATCCAGCATGCAGTTGCAGTTGCATGGAGGGCATACAACACGCACCTGCAGCCAGTGGCGAGGGACCCCACCAGAATAAACTTATCGCAGAAGTTGCAAGGGATCCCCGGGATCCGTGCAGTGTATCGCGTCAGGCCGTGGTGCCCACCGCAGTTCACGCCGCTCTCGGCACGGCCGACTCGCCCCATCATCATCGCCGTCCATTCCTCGAACGAGATTTTCCCTGCAAACCAGGGTCGCACCAGAGCAGTTTTTGTTTTTTGTCATTTTCGAGCGAGAGCAAGGAGGCTTAAGGGGAGAAAAACAGGAAACGAAAAATGAAGGGTGTCACGTCGTCATGCCCGTGGGACTTGACATAGTATCGAAAACAAGCATACTCGTAGGGTAGCAGGGTAGTTATACACTGTGTTGCAATGTGTAACGCACGCGAAGTGTCAAAGACATATATATACGCCGGTATACTCGTATATATATATTTCTGGTGTCGTAAATTAAATTTCCGATCAAATTCGTTTTTGTTTTTGTCGCTGTATCCTCAACGGAGATATATCTGATGATGGGTTTTTTTTTCTGTGGGCGATCGGCTGAAAAATCTAAACCTTGAGTTGATTCACTTTTCACTAGTAACGCTTATTTCATACTAACGAAAGCGATCCACGTGTCACTCCAAGCTTGCAAATATGAGTGTATTTAAGGAAAAATTCGATCCCACTGCTAAAACTTTTGATTTTTTCAAAAGAATATAAATGTGCAAGCACTCGGAGCGAGATTATAGAGTGTATATAAGCTGGTATGTACAATGAAGTAGTAGCAGAAATCCACCGCCCGGGTAGCTAGATGCGCGCACGTTCGTGCCTTCCTATCGCTTATCGCGCCGACCACGTAGTATGTATCTTTGCGTTGTTCACAGTATTTTCGTGGATAATGACTGCAAGTAAATAGATTATTCTCTAACTTCTCCCATTTCCAAAAACTCGCCAACGCGCACACCGAGGTCGCGGGAAAAACAAACCTGTCGGTACGGAAATCAAACGCACAGCAGTACGTAGTATATGATGGTTGCGAAAAAAAAGCACACAGTCTATTATGTGCCTGTAGTAGTTTGTATGCGAGTACACGATTCGACGCGAGTCGACGAGGGAAGAAAATAATGCTCAACTGTTTTTCTCGCGATGAAAACAAAAGTGCGCGCGCCGCAGTAAAAAGGGGGTGGGGAGGAGAAGCAAGTGAGTGCCATCTATTTATGTCAACCCGAATCATAAGTACGAAAGAGAGGGAGCTGGAGCTGGGGCGATGTACTAAAATATGGGACGGAAACAGAAAGAAAAAGAAGAAAACAAAAAAAAGAAAAAATTGGCTTCGACCGATGTTCTGCCGTAATTTTATCTAAGCAAGTTTCTTACTCCCTCGTCGACAGTTAGAAAACGGGAGTCGGCGAAATCAAAAACTTGGTGATAATCAACATGACGATAATCGACGAGCAGTGGATGTGCTGAACCTTGCACACGATAAGAATGAAGGCCACTAGTATGTACCCGGGGTTGTGATAACGCTTTGTTTAGAAGGTTGATGAGGGTATAATAAGCCTCCCGCGAGGTGGGCTGAAAAAGTTAACAATATATATCGGAAAGTGCCCAAAAGCAAGAAGAACAAAAACACACACAGCAACGAAGGATAGTTATAAAGCGCTTCGCTCCGAAATGAACGTATCGGTGAAGTGCTGATTTACCGTACAACACACAAGATAGCACATCTCCACGGAAAAAACACCCAATTTAATTGGCTTGACAGCGGAGGGGGTGCCACCGTCGAGCGGTGTGTCTTTGGAAACACCCCGACAAGACCATCTGAAAACCCCACTATTTTTGTTGTGTGTGCCCCCCGCTAGTCCCGGAGAAACCCGTCTAGTAATAGGTACCGATATATTAATAGGTATATTAACAGCTCTATTAATATACTAGGTATATTAATAGATTTAGGAATAGGTCTACGAATAGGTATAGAAATAGGTATGTATATCAATAGGTATATTAATAGGTATATTATTAGGTATATTGATAGGTCTATTAACAGAAAATTCGCCATAGAGGGTGGGCTGTCTGGTCGTCCGCCTGATACTATATAAGGTACCTGGTAGTGGTCTTCGATTGGTGTCCTGACGCAAACAATAAAAACAATCAAGTACTTGGCTCCGGAAAAAAAAAAACAATTTTACAGTCAGCAGGCACCAGATATCAAGCAAGATAGTGTATAAGTTAGTGGAGGTCGGCTGTACTTTTCCCGCGAACGGTTGATAGATGAAATAAGCGCCTCGCTCCGGAAGAAAATAACGTACCATGTATATTATGTATATTGTCACATATACCGTGCCAGGCACCGCGTGATGTGTTGTGATATGTGTTAAGAGGTTAGTGGACTGCGACTGGCCTTTTTTCTCGCATAATAATGCAAGCAAAAACCAAGCCCGAACCATCACCGTTCAGGAACCGAGCACTTTGTAGCCCCGGAAGCAAGCCTCTCGGTGCATCTCAGCGGACTTCGGCCAAAAACAAACCAGTTACACCTGTTTTGGGGAGTGTCTGTGTGTGAGATAAAAAAGTACCTGGTACACAAATTACATCTCAATAACAGGAGTTTTTTTATTGTATCGTACGTCAGTATATTTCATTTTTTGTAATCAACCAGCCACCCTTTTCCTTGGTTTGTGCACCCTGATCTCACACCGACTTGATACGGTTAGGCGGGGGGGGGGGTATATACTATATGCTCCCATTTTTACCACGGCGTTTACGCAAGTCCGGCGAGTGGCTTTGTACGTTGCTCCAAAATAGGAAAAAAAAAACTGAAAATGTTGTTGTCGCAGAGTAACAAACAGATCCCATGGAAAAAATGCCTATATATCGCGAAAAACAAGAAAATTGGACACTTTTTACACTTAAGGCTGCAATGAAATAGTATATACATATGTGGTTCTCCGGCAGAGCGGCTCCGATCGGCTGAAAGTATCGGGCTTCAAAATGACCCCGCTACCGGAGCGCCAGTCCCCAACCGGACCGGACCTAAGCCTCCCAAACTGATCCTCGATGGGATGGATGTACGTTAGTGCCTCCCTGGGTGATGGCGGGACGACTGGTCATTCAAACAGCTGGCAGCAACCTCTACGATATTTCGTTTTCGTTCGGTCGTGATGTACCATCGTCGATAATTTTCGACCAGCAGTGTGGTCCACCACTCGCTCCGCCTTCACTCTTTTTTTTGGGTGCTATATATATGCCCAGGGTTGCTTTGGAGGTCTCAGGTCCGGATTGGGTCAGTTCTTGCGTGGGATCACAGGGTGTGCCAAGCGGGAGGACGGTAACCAAGGGGGGGTACTCGATATTTCTGCATGGGGTCACATAGTCGTACGACCATAAACCCTTGCATCCGTACAGTGCCGGGGGGGGGGGGGCGAAAAGTGTACACAAAAATCAAAATTCCATTACGTACTGCATGCTCGTACTTCGGAGTTGTCACTTACGCATATATATATGCACCCATATACAGGTGTCAGATAAGGCATTCCTTCCTCTCGACAAGAACGCAATCGCGCTGGGAAATATTCGTAACTGTCGGCAACTATTGTGCGCGCGCTGGTGGGGCGCAGCAAAACAAAATCGGCCGGCCGGTCGGTCGGTCGGAATATGTCTTGCGGATTATCAACCGAGGGGTTCGGTAAGATATCCCAGGGGTCGGGGTGTTAGTTGTTTGCAGGCTAGAAAGCACTTCCTCCTGGTGAGATCAAGGTACGGGCGTAGACTCAATTGAACTCTAAATCCTAACCCTAGCCCTAACCCTTACCCACAAACAGGGCGAGTAACGCGGCTGCGCCGCTTTTAGTATTTTTATGATTGTTCCGTACCTGCGCATCACGATTATCCCCCTTACATTTATTGGTGACTGTAAATTTCCAGGAATTTTCCCGGAATTCCCCCCCCCCGACTACTCCGTGAATACTACTGGGTCTATGCGGCTTCACTCCGCTCAAACGTAAGGCATTAAGGCATGTCCTATACTTTGGGCGGCCGAACAATATGTCATGTATTATTTCCGAGCACGGACCGTCGCCGTCCATATACCAAACGCTACGCTCCAGAAACTGAAAAAAACGAACCGGTACATCGATATCACAACTGGGGATTGTTTTTTTTGTGTTAATAGTATCAGAACATCGCTCTACCTGCCGCTATATACCAGGTAGGTATAAAATAGTAAAATAGGGTCGCACGAAAACGAAAAGTAACGGTGGAGGCCGGCATTTCTTTAGTTTGTGCTGACAATAGAGATTAAATATACCTGGTATATTTTTGCGTGCTGGTAATACTCCTAGAGTTCATTAAGTAATCTCGCCAACGAGTGACACGACTACACAGGTGGCCGGACCCCCCCCTCCCCCCCCCTTGCACAATGTGGGCGTAACTACATCCCTCCTTGCGGAGATTTTGATGAACAATATAGCACACCATTATACGAATAGGCGTAGCGAATCAAGAGGATGTCAACATCTTGTGCGGTTTGCTATAAATGAGATGTATTGTCTCCACAAGGGCTATTTTTACGCTCACGTTGTGCAAGGGGGAGAGAGGCCCCGGCCACCCGTGTACAGTACTACTACCAGGTACCGCCGTGTACAAATAGTGGACTTGGACTGATTTGACAACATTATACCGCAAACAAAACAAAAAAAATAGACATCCAATCAATCACGTTTTCAAAATCGAGGGAGCATCGATCGCACCGTCACCGTTGACGTCCGCCCGGAAAAACTTGGCAAACGCGCTCTCCTCCGACACGCCCATCTTGCTGCAGAAGATCACGAACTCCTCGATCGATATGTCGCCGGACCCATCCAGGTCGCACTCCACGAACTGCAGGTACACGCGCTCCGCCGTCGCCATATCGTCGCCGCCCGCAGCGTCCCCGCGCAGAGAAAGCTGCCTCGAGAGCTGCCCCGAGAACTGTGCGAAAGTGGTCACCTCTCTTTGGAAGCGCTCCACGCTGCCGTACGCGCGCACCATGCTGTCCACGGCCCCGTGGTACGTGTCGTGCCTGTGTGCGGCGTCCTCGAGGTAGTGGCTGCTGTTGCTGTTGCTGTTGCTGCTGTTGTTGTCGCTAACGTTGCTGGTGCTGGTGCTGGTGCTGGTGCTTGGCCCTAGGGCTTTGTGGGCGCGCTTTGCTACTGCGCTGACGCCCTCCACGAGGAGCTGGGTGCCGAGCGTCACCAGCACCTCCAAGCCTCCAGTCACCGGGAAGGTCTGTTTCGACAATATTGAGATAACAGCGACGGTTGTCAGGCTCGATAAGGTTGTGAGCCTCGAAATTATTGAGTTTTTTTAAACAATATCGAGCAGGAGAATACGTAATAGGAGAAGAAAGGGGCAAGAGCAGCAAGTGGATAACATAGAGCTCGAGCCGGAAGAAGTAGGTACAGAACGGAGTTAGACTTTGTGCATAGTGGTAGGGCTCATTTTGCTTCCGTAGTTTATTTCTCCGACAATGAAAGGTGTCGGGAGACAGAGCTTTCACCCGTTGGAAGGCAGCAAACTTCCCTGAGCGTTTGCCTTGACGGGCGCCAAATCACTACCGGTAGATTCCACGAAGTGTGGATCAGTCGGCCCTACATCCTTGACAGCAGACGGTGCGCGTTTTCCCTTGATACAGGCATGCCTCCTCACAAATGTTCCGACAGTATGTCGAGCTCAAACTTTCGCCACTCATGTAACCAGTACGGAGCAGAAAACCCGAAAGGAACAAAAACAAAAAGCAGATACGTACTCTGTGCAGGATACCTAAACCTATCTTACATTATGCACTCTGGCTTTCTTTTCGTGCCTATATGATACATCTACGCCAAGGCGTACCGGTATGTTCCTACTCGAATTCCAAGCAGCCTGTCTCGGGAACGCGAGGAAAAGTGATTGCAGGGATCCGAAACGTTAGGAAACGGAGTGCAAGGGTGTACAAAGGATAACTCCCACTCACCCCCATGCTCAAAAACGCCTTGAAACTCCAGAACGCCGCGGCGGCAGCCTTCTGCGACAGAGTTGACCCTTGCGGCGGTGGCATCGTCTCTATCTGCTGGGAATAGAGGGGAACACGTCGGACAGATCATATCATATCATATCAGATCAGATCAGATCATATCAGATCATATCAGATCAGATCAGATCAGATCATATCATATCTCTATTTCATGATTGTGAGTTTTGGGGAGCAGATGGATCCCTACTCCATATGCCTCTGTACAATGTAGACCGTGCTTGCCGAGTGGAATCTGCCTGACAACGGCTCTTGCTCACAATAATTCCGGTTGGGATCTGCACGATGTGGTTCTTGCCCAACATATGTACCATAGCGGCGCACAGAGGATCTACAGTAGATTATCTACTACAGGTAGATGATTTATATCGTGATAAATGTTCCATGTGCAAAGATATGCAACGAATTAGGAGTGAACGATGCGCTAAAAAGGAGTATTGAAACGTCGTTGAACCATACTAGGCATATAACAACGGATGCCTCACGTAAACGTGCAGACAAGCAAGTGCAGAAAAATTGCACCAACCAAGTAACAAGAGCTGGTACTTTCCCAGACGACATAGCGGAACAGGATACGTGCGACACTCGCAGCAAGCACCAAGCAGCAGTACATCAGAACCAAGGTTTTGGGTGAGCCAACTGGATAGTTGAATATCACGAGTTTGGCTATGTCACCTCCATCGAGGGGTTGTATTAAGGATAGTTATATACCTACACAGCAGTAGCCAGTAACCTACCGATGCGCACTGATCAGTAGCATGGACCATAGCAGGACAAGGTGCTACGGCGGTTCAAGCAGTGCGGCACGTCAAATGCCGGCTTGGTATGTATAGGCGGCACGATCACAGCGAACAACTCGTAGATGGGTCGAGGGGCATCCCGAAAAGTATGTTTTCGACACCTAACTATTAGTATCTTAAATGGTCAGAATGGAAACAAAATCGGAGCACTGTGATCGCTGGACGACTTAGCACAAAACAAGTTTTTTTTCTGAATTTTTCCAAACATCGATCACTTGGTTTTAAAGTCCCCCCCCCCCTGGGCCTCGCGGGGGGGGGTCTTTAAAACCAAGTGATTGTTTTTTGGATAATTTCAGGGGGAAAAAAAAAAAGTTGTTTTGTGCTAAATCATCCAGCGATCACAGTGCTCTGATTGTTTTTTCCTCTCGCAAGCCCCCAATGGACAACAACGCTAACGAGGGTCACGCGGTCTTCGGGTATGTCTTTACAGTGTTACGGGGGGCCATAGTAAATACTAGTAAATAGGACCTACGGCACACACAAAAAAAAACTACCACTCTGACACGAAATATAAGCACGATTTCAATTACATGTTAACATACAAACAGTCCTTATATTCCGGGTCAGAGTGGTATATATTTACCTATTTTTACGAACAATATTTGGTCCTATTTACTAGTATTTACTATGGTCCCCCGTAATAGTTGTAGAGGTACACCATAGCAGTAGTGGAGGCACAAGGCATGCCATCTTGATGGCAAAAGTCCCACAGGGAAACGCCACATACATGCATGCATCCCACCGGACGCGTCCCATGAGAAACACAAAAAAAAAAAAAATCCACGGCACGTCCCATGAGAAGCGCAGTGCATTCCATGGGAATTACCATGGAATGCGCGGGGTGCATCCCATCATGGGACTTTTCTTGGGAATCTCCGTTTTCCTTGGGGGCCTACGAAGTATAATATAAAATGGGGAATATATGGGAATACAATGCGTCCCATGGAAAGGTCCATGGGAATTTCCTTGATTGGGATACTATTCACGGGAAGTCCCACGGGAGGCACGAAACGTCATACACGGTAAGTACAATGCATCCCCATGTACATATATACAGGGCCGTGTGAGTTGGCTGGACTTCACACCTATTATTATTATTATTATTCCGGGAGGGCATACAGCGGGGGGCCATACATACTATACGTATTAATAGTAAAAACAGGACCAAGTAAGGTTGTCAGTAAAAATAGGGAAATAGAACCACAGTCGTATGGGAAAGCTAGCCGGATGAAGATCGAGAGATCATCATGAACGCGCGTCTGAAGGGGTAAGGATTTCCATTACGAATTCTTGCCTATAAGGATGGGGACCGAGATCTGCCATGCGCTTTTCGGCCGCAAGAAGAAGAAGAAGAAGAAGGGAAATAAATACCGTAGATCCTATTTACTATATTTACTATGGTGCCCCGTCATGGTAGTAAATAGGACCCGCGGTATCTCGTACGAAAACCGACTTATTTCTTCATGTTTTTCGTATTTCCAAACAAAACCTAAGACATATCAATCCGAGCCACAAACGCGCCATCAGTCAAGTCTAAAAACAAATAGGGCAGAATTCCGCAAAATACGGCAATTTTCTAGCCAAGTATTGGAACTGGTCGGCGACTTCTTATTAATGGTTGCCATCCAACTCACAACCCTAACGCCATTTTTTTTTTTTTTTTTGTCCATCCCATTTATTATCTTCGCCCTTCTTTTCTCTCTCCCTCTTTATTTACTCGTAGTCGTAAGTCGTAACTCAGATCCGGGGTCACAAAGTAGGCTCTTCTCCCCCCTCCCCGCTACGGTACGTGCCTTGTATTTTTATCGCGAGAAGATTTCAGCACTTTCTTCCCTCGTCGACTTGCGTCGGATTCCTGGGTGGTACGGAAAGCACAGTTCACTCCATATGTATGTGGAGTCCCATGGAAAACACAACCATTAGTAAAAATGCATGTCGTGCTGACCTTCGTTGGTTGGAAAAAAAGGTTGGCTCTGTTTGTGTGGAGACGTGGGGCTCTCTCTGTAGACTACCTGGTATGTATGTATTTAATAGTATAAATAAGGTATGTACAGAATACTACCGAGTATACATCTCGCATCTCGCACAGACTTAAAATAAAAGACGTACAACTATTTTGCTTTCAATACTTCTTGAGGAAAACGGAAAACGAGACCTTCTGGTTGGTGTGTCGTGCTCATCTCGCGTGCTACAGGAGGGCAGATTTTTTATAATATTGGAGAACCACGAGTACCTGTGCGCGAGCAGGCAAAAACGCCGAAGACACCCTCGGGCAGAAAAAAACGGGCACGGACGGGCGAGGCCTACGTGTGTATACTGATACTGCCAAGAACAAAAAAGGAAAACTCGAGCACGAAACTACTGCAGCAGTACTCGTAGTACGAGGTATAGCCTGGGTATAGACTATATCTGCTGGGTATACTCGTATGTTTACATCAACTAGAACGACAGCACAACCAACATAAAATGAGTAGTATACCACAACAGTGCGTACGAGTACGGTACAGCGCAGTAGTTTCAGACACAGCCCCGTACGCACACACATGTAGCAAGGCGGCACTGGAGAGTGAGAGAAAGCAACATCCAACAAACCCATCGCACACAGCAGCACAGCAGAGAGAGTAAAAACGAGCTCTATACGTAGAGCGAGAGAGGAGGGGGGGGGGCTCGAGAGAAACGACCGTCCCCACCGGCATCCTCCCTATCTCTCCGCAACACAACCAACTCGTATGCATGTCGCTCATCCGCGTTCCACCCACTCCTACGTACTACGAGTATATATATGTAAACACAGTAGTATGGTATGCTTACTATTAATACTCGTTCGTATGCAATCTCTCCGCCCGCACAGATGGCATCTACTACTACTAACTGCTACTGCTGTACCCGTACTACGTACACAGCCTACTACTACGACTACCCTTGCATATTATATCTGCCAGCCGCGGGCAAAAGAGGCGACGCTCACATGATGATGATGCCAACCCCGAGAGCCGGCGGGGGCGGAGAGAGGACACAATGGGCCGTCCGCCGAGAGAAGAAGAAGAACCCGGCGAAGACTGGTGCGAAGTTCGTTCGTTCAAACCAAGTTGTGAGAAAACGTTTTTTTTGGCGATTTTGTTGTTGTGGTGCCGTGCTGTGGAGTGAGGTGGAGTGGGCAGTGCGGTGCGCGCAAGGCGGATTACGATAATAATAACCTATAAAATAATTGTCCCCCAACACAGACAGACAGACAGATAGGTGCTATTATTCTCCCTCGTAGTACGACTTAATAATACGACCTAACGACCTCGAAATAAATATAGCACCAAATAAATGATGATATCATTTTTTTAATTTATTGGAAATCTATCTTCCAATGAAAACAATCGCGTTTTTTTCGTAGGGCAGCAGGACAGCAGGAGAAGAAGCAAGCAGTCTCGGATCTTGCCCGAGTTCGTAGGAGTTTTAAGCAGAATTATTTGTAGTTCGGAAGGAGTGTGCATTTATTTACACTCGTAAAAGTCTACAGAAAATAAGAGTGATTTTGTCGCAAGGCAAAAGCAAAGCACAATGATGGCGCCCCACGAGGCCCAGACAGGCGGGCCCAAACATCAAAACTCAACTACGTATGTATGTATACCGGAGTAGGCATCATAATCATGCGTGCAGCCTATAGCCTCGCCTGGCTACGAGAACTGTTAGTATGTACCGGCACAGCAGCACACAGACAGAGCATATGTATGTATGTATGTACGAAGTGCATATATATCATATCATATCATATAATACGGTATCCTGGCAGGTAGGTATGTATGTATGTTTTGCCGTTGGGTTTATTTGATGGCGAAGACCAAAAAAAAAACGGAACAAATTAACGAATCATTTGCCAGAGAAAGGATTTCCTTCCCGATTATATAGACTAATAGTATACCAGTTCGTATTAATAAATAGTATTGTGGGATCCATCCCAGCCCGCCATTCAAAATTAATTGTGCACTGGACACACACACCTCCTATGTACAGATCATGATGATCTATCTATCTACAGATCGTCCATTAGTTCATCTCGCCTGCCGTTCGTTGTGAAAGAAAAGTTGTTGTGCAGGATATTCTACAGAGTACAGACAGACCCACAACCCCGGAACCATATATATATATATATATATATATGTGCTATGATACATACGGATCATCATCATGCAGATTTTACGACTCCCACGCGTCAACATGATGATGAGCTACGAGTACTACTGTTGTTGTAGGCTACACAGACAGACAGAGATCAAAAAGACTCTTCTCACCTGCCCTGAAATATCTAAGATAATATATACAGACCATGATCGAGTGAGAATCGATGATGTATTGCTACTATTAATATTAGTAGTACTACGAGTACTCTGTCCAAGGTGTGAAAAATTAACAAAAGAAAAGGGGTGGAATGGAGAACCGATTTATTTCCTGTGCTGGGGACCCATCTCACTTCGGACCGGCACATACAGCCAGCAAGCAGTATATACGATAGTTCTCCGTTCCAGTCTCAAGCACGTTCTTCTTCTGACAATGATCATGAGGACCGGTTCCGTGATACACCCGGAGATTGGTTGCTTGTGGATGACATTCGTACCAGCTAGTAAATAAACGCTTCACCCAGTCTTATCAAAATAGAGTAGTTAGCACAGGTACAGGTCCAGGCACGGTTGGTTGTCCACAGGCTGAGAGTTTTTTCTAAAAAAATACACAATTTTTCAGGCTGACTTTTTTGCGAGCTATATATTTTAATTCATCATGAGGGGGGCGATACTATACTACTATTAATACTGTCCAAATCAATATTTTGATTTTATAAGGCGTGTTCCGATAGGGGTACGAAGCAAATGTGGCCCGACATATTTTTGGCCGACCTGGTTCCTTAACCCAACATCGCTGGAATACCTTTTTTGGAGGGTTTCACAAAAAAACAAAACTCAAAATCGTGTCCCATTTTGGCTAAAACCAATTTATCCGCACTATCTACTGCTGTAGCTCACAAAATCATTGATGTTATTTTCATCCACCCCATACGGAGTGCTTATTTACCTATTATAGGCTTTTGGGATGGTTCGTCGGGTCGCTCTATTACTGTAGTAGTTTTTCTGAAAATTAGTTCTTGGTGTCTTTCCAAGCACGGCACATCCAAGCCGGCCGAGTCAACCTGAAGCCTTACCCAGCACAGCATCCCAGCACGGACCACTGGCGTATAGGGTTCGAGTTCGGGTCGGAGGTTCGGCTTCAGAAGCCAAGCACAAAACCTCCGTAAATATTAACTATCAAAGTGTGCCCACCCCCGTTTTGATTAGACAAGTGAATGTTATAGCACTTCTCCGAACGATTCTCATATTTCCACGCAGAATGGCATAAACCATGTACCAGGTATGGGAGTCCGATACGGAAAACACGAGATTCCGGCGACAGCAGTTGCAATATTGGTGTTATTTTTCTGGCATTGAAAACCACCTACATCCCTTGCTAAAAGTATATGCTACCCGTACCATAAAAGCGTTCGTTCATTGTTTTGCAAACAAAGAAAATCCTACCTACGCATCTATACAGAGGAATTGTACCCTCGAATATATACCCAAAAGCAGAAATGAACTAGGTACATGCCATGCAGGTCAGGCCAAATCTCCAAGATAAGCCTTCACTGTTGTGTTATGCATACCAACCTACAGAAAACCCCGCCAATGTGCATCTACCACACACATCAAACAAGCTAATCAAATATCACGGAAGCAAGACCAACGTAACCGAATATAACAAGAATACTAGCCAAAACAACTTTCTGTAAACCAATCACAAAACAGGCGATTTGCATGTAGTACGTACCCCGAGAGACCGGGAGGCGATGCGATCGACTGCTGCAGCGCGCCACTCTTCGAAGGCTCTAACTCACGACCCTGACCAATCACGGCTCCTACCCCTATGGCCAATGCTACTCAAACCGCACATGAATCTCCCCGTACCCGGTGCGCGCAGCTGCGTTAACACCCCCCCCACCTAGCATGCGACTCGCCCAACACCTCACGGCGGTTCGCGCTTGGCGCTAGCAATGTCTGCCTGGTCGATGAAAACCCGTCATGCTCCGTCCCGGCATTGTAGGGATGCGAGGGTCTATGGTCATCCGACTACGGCCATGCATGAAAATGAAGTACACCCCCACCTAGCAATACGGCATGTAGGCGCCAGGCCATGGGTCCGCAGAGACGATGGACCCCTACGTTCGTCGCCTGTTTTGACGGTCGAATCGGTTGGGGGTAGTGTCACCTTCTTCTGCCCAGCAACACTACAAGCTCCGGGCGAACCAGTGCCAGCCAGGCAAAAAAACAGCTCCCACAACAATGATCTCCTACTTATACGCATAACGACACTGTACGCTACAATACGACCTGAGTCCCATAGGTAAGGAAGGTTTCATCCGGAGAGGAGAGGGGGTTGCTGACAATTTCCTCTGCCCTGCCCGGCAACACTACAGGCTACAGGATGGCCAGACGACAAAAACAAATCATCCAGACTAGGTTGAAACGTTACGGATGGCAGCTCTCCCCTCTGTTTTTGGAATAGCAATACAACAGGCTAAAGGCGACCTGCCTCACGTATTCACAGATTACTCAGTAGAAGGGGGGGGGGAGGGGAGGCTGTCGATTTTCTCTGTTCGGCAATACAACAAGCTACAGATAGATACAGCGACAGAAACGTTAACCCCCCGCGGTTGGATCGGGGGGGGGGGGGGGGGGGGGGGGGGGGGCTAGAAAACCTCCAAAACCCGTCACACTCCACAAGCAACGGTAGCAGTATGTGTAGGACACCTCCGGATTTTTCCCACGGGTTGTTCGTGGAAAATACGGTGGGGGGGGGGGGGGGGGGGGGGGGGTGCCGCCGGTTCCCCCGGCATGGCGCGATACTACCGACTACAGGAGACCTCCTTTCCATGATAACGGTTGAATCGGCGAGGGGGGAAGGGGGGGGGGGCTGCCAATGACATATCTGTCCACAGCAGTACAGCAATACTATACTACAGGCAGCAGGCGACCTGCCTCCAGTAATCAAGGTTGAATCGGGGATGCCGCGGGGGACGGGTGCTGTCAATTGCCTGGTTCTCCATACATACAAGCAATACCACAGGTTCCAGACTCCAGGTGGACTAAACAACAAAACAAGCCAACTCCCGCTCGTATCTGCACAGCAATACAACAGACTACAGGCGATATTGCCTCCCGCGTGTTCACGCTTTGAACCTGCCGGTGAGAGTGTTAGCTGTCCCAGGTGTCTCATTATAGCAATACTGCAGGCTACCAACATCCAGATGACAGCATCATCCCATCACACACCCTGGCCCCTTGTTACCGCCGCTAAATCGGTGCAGATGGTGCACAACCTTCGCTCGAACAGAGGCCCATTAGCCCTCGAACTCTGCAGCGAGCAAGGGCAAAAACAAGACGACGGGACGGACGCCAGGTAACACGGGGACAAAAAATATAAGCAGGGGAAATAAACGTCGATGGAATGAATTGGCACAGCTATTGGATAATCGTAATCCATCCATATGTTTCCCGTGTCTATGTCGAACTGGTTGTCCAATGTCCCCTTCAACCACGTGTACGAATTTGTAGGCACCAGTCAGGCCCGGAAGACAAACTCCATTTGGAGTCGCGGTGCGAATATTGCTATTTTTCCGGCCGAAGTGTTATGTACGGGTAGCAGGTGTCAGGGTTATTATAAAAGCAAAAATTGAAACCATGTCCACTGCACGTATATATCTGCTTGTAAGCCGACATCCATGTACGGAATAAGCATACATCACATCTCCGCTAAAGGCATGGATGCACCAACGGTGGCAAACAGCACAGACATAAGCCATTACAAAATCGATCTAGCGTGTGCCACAGCAAACCCGCCGTAATATGATATGTGCAGGAGGGGTCAGCTGAAAACTGTGTGCAGGACGCGGGTCTCATTGGTCGAAGCTGCTATTTCCGTCGCCCGGAGGTATTTTGAAATACCGTGGTTGAAATACGCGGCGGGAACGCGTGACTGTCCCTTCCGACCTCGTGATTTCCCTAAGGGTGAGGGTTTGAGTTAGCCGATGCGCATGGTTAAAATTGACCACAAACGTCCTGCACATTTTTTTGTGCCGGCCGGTCCTGCACATGACGAACGCGACCATAGCACGGGTGGACAACGGCACAGCAGCGGCCTGCACGCGAGAGCTTACCGGACTCGTCGTCGTCGTCTTCTTCCTCGCTTTCTTCGCTCTCCTCCGTATCCACATCCGCGTACACCACCTGAAAAACATAAACCACCAAGTTTCGCCGTGTAAGCTGAGATTATATCCATCATGCGGGCATAACATTGACCAGAATTAGGGCTTCTAGGAGAGCATAAAGTAGCATAACAGTTTTTTTCTTGGCATCCAAGTCGATACGTTCCATGATTGGGATGTTTTCGGACCACAACAGTAATAACTGTACGAAAATTAATTGAGGCATAAAACACGATACTGATCAGAAAATAGCACAGTGGAAAATGGAGAAGAACTGAAATACGTCTATTATTGATCAACACCGGGCACGAAGGAGACCTAGGTAGATCCCGGCGGTTGAAAAACGCATCGAAGTACGGTGAGCCACAAGAATTACTTGTCCAATCAGGTAGATGCGCGTGAATTGACCCCAACGATGGATCGAGCAAGTTCGTACGTTTCAACTCCATCGCTCAGCTCAAAAGCGGAATCAACGCGTGATTGTATATATATACATACGTATTTGATTTTGCAGACTTGTTGGATTTGCCCTCTCTCTCTACGAGTAGGTGCAAGAACAATGCCGGTTTTATACTCTACTGTATGCAATGACTTCGTCGACGGAACATGAACGAAATTACGAAGCGCTCCAAGACAAAAACGTTAACAAGGTAACCCCGTTCATTTCTTCACGAGAGAATCGCGCCTTTTTCGGCGACGTAGGGTTGCAATACCGAAAGCCGTGAACGATAAACAAAGTACACGACAAGTATACATGCGTTAATAATATGGGAGTTTGTAATTTCTGGGTGAGTTTTTATAAAGTTAGAAATTCACAGCTGAGCACTTGTCCTCAGCCCGAAACGACACTCTGAATCTGATCAGAATACCATCGCTGGAAAAAACGTACGAGTATCGTCAGCGTAAACGTCACAAACATGCCCCCCGAGTCTAAAAGCAAACATAGGAGATTATCAACTGCAATCGCGCACTGCTGTATCCCCTTGCATCTATTCATACATAGATGTTCGCTATCGAAACCACACAACGACATCAAAGTAAACGGTGCACCAAAGTTCTATTAATGAACAAAAAAAACGGTATACCGCTCACCTTCTGTACCGCTCGCCCAGCGCGGCGGGCGGGCCTCGGGGTCTTCGACACCTCCTCCACATCGCTGAGAATCACAGGAAAGGAAAAAAATCACACACGCACACATCGGCCGGGAGAGAAACAAAAACAAAACCACGCACACACAAGAAGAGCACGTGCAAGAAAGGCAAGGCGATGAGTAAGGATGTGCAAAACGATGCCTCAACGTGTTTACCCCCCATGGGCACCAATTACGGAGGGCTATAGTACTTGTTTTCGTTGTCGAGCACAAATCGGGGGTGAAATCTCCGCACATGTTTAGGCTACGAACGTAGCGTCGTACAAACGCGTTCCCCGGGTAAGATCGATATACCCGTATGATACAGAAATATGTGTTGGAACATCTTCGACTACGAAAGGATTTGATTTTAGAGAGCGCGCGGCCGGTCAACACGTCTCGCTGCGTCGGGGTGTACCTGTCGCTAGAGCTCTCATCATCGCTGTCCCCGATAGCACGCAGCCTGGAGGCGGCTGGGGTTGCCTTCTGCGACACCCGCTTCGTGGGGGGAGACATCCTAGATCGTGGGTTCAGAGGCAAACAGGAGGCAGGAAAAGGGCGGTAAGCAAATAAAAAAAAAAAAAAAACGTATGGCGGGAATCATCACGTATTTTCTAGAAGAGGGGGGAGGGGGGGGGGGGGGGGGGGGGGGGGGGGGGGGGGGGGGGGGGGGCGTACTCATTTGTTGCTTGCCTTAGGAAGTAGTCATTTGAACATTGACAACGCATTCCTTTCGAGACGGAGCACCGTTCCTGCTCCTACTAGACACACCTCCAACATGTGGGCGCTCAATAGAGGGGGGGGGGGGGGGGCTCATGTTGTGGATGGCCGTAGTCGTATGACTGTAGACCCTCGCCTCCCCACCATGCCGGATAAATGAGTTAATACCTCTGAGGTTGGGGAGAGAAATATGATCAGGACAGCGAAGGAAAGACTAGTCCCAATAAATCGAATCAATGAACCGTCAGCAAAAAGAAATTAGATCAAGACGCCTCCAGTCGCCAAACCTCAAAGGCGTACTATTATTAGCGCATGGTCCATGAATACAAAGCAAACTACTGCTGTTAATCATGTACGTTAGCAGTTTTCGTCACCCAAGGGCATGGAAACTAGGCGTGGTAGTCCGAGCGTCGTGATATTCTGACAATGTTTGGGGGCGCACATACACGCTACGTCTGTATCCTTCGGGCCAGGAATAGACCGTAAACTTCTACAAAAAGGCAGCCGACATCCAAGAAAACCATGCACACTAGACAAGGGTTTCTCAGCCTGGTTGGCCGTCCGGAAGGCAACCGTGATACCGACTTGCTCGAGAATAATACATTCGATCAACGTGGTGCAGTCGAGTAAAAACGAACATTGCAAATCATCAAAAATCTGGCTGCCCGCCAAGTCAAAATCGAAAAAAAAAAAGAAAAAGAAACACGTTCGGCGCGTGAAACAACTATTACGGCGGGCCATAGTAAGCAGGACCCATCAGGTACACAAAAACCAATATATTCAAGTATTTTTAGTAAGCATATTTGATCTTGTTAACTACGTTCCCCCGTAATATCAATGACTCACTTGTCGGGAGAGAACACCTCGTCGTCGTCAGAAATGCTCATGCGCTTGCCGCGCTTGACACCCTGCGCACGACAACAACAAAAACCACGCAAAACGTGCAGCAGACAACGACACGGCACGGCAATCAGCGTCTGTCGAGAGATTCCAACCAGAGGATAAAATCGTGGGCAATCACAATCACCTGTCACGGATATACCAGGTACACATTTAATACCTCGTACGCTCGTACAGTTATGCAATTGAAACGTACGTATATACGGTGTTTGCATAACCAATTGCACCATGCCTGCCTCCGTCCTTCATTTGTATATGTGAAACACACGAAAAAGAGGGACGAACCCCAATACACGTAAAATAGCAACCACCGACTGATGACTACAACTACGAAGCGGGCCTTTGATGCCATGCTACTTGCTCAACAAAATGACCACTATCCAACATCACAGCATCAGCGGAACACCCGTAGAATCCAACAGACAACATTCACGCTTTTTCATGCCGCCTTGTCACCGTCACTTCCGAGCCAACGCAGGCCCAACACTGCACGCATGCTTTAAGTATCAACACGGGTGACAAAACTACCACACCCCCTCGACCTAATTTCCAGGTAGATTTCCTCCGGAACAAGGAGGTCATGAACAAAACCGAAATGACGGCTTTTGGCGTGAGCTCGTCAAAATATTTCCACAGACGCATGGCTCGGCAGTAGTTATACTATTTCTTCGTTGTCTAGAGAAAAAAAAACTATTAGAAATTCTTTGCAAGAAGGTGTGTTGCCTTAACCCTTTTCGTACTCCAGTGCACATAACCATGTATTTGGCTCTAATTCCAAGTAATCTGTCCCCATAACGGGACTGCAGTCCTTAAAGGGTAAAAACGAGTTGTTCCACATCGCGCAATCACCGAAAACGTATTTCCGATCTTTACATTGATCGTCCATGACTCCGTCACAATAACACGTTGATCTTCAACCTGGGCAGTAGGGAAAAAAAAAAAAAAAAACATCCATCGATCCATCCATCCAGCGTTGAATCACAGGAGGACCAAAAACCAAAAACCGAAACCCAGAAGAGCGCTGCGATTGGACAGTGGGGGTAGCACTTTGGGCGAAAACAGAAGTCGACCGACGTAATTACCCAACTCACAATGTGTGAAATATCGTCCGAAACCCAACACCCATAATTTAACACTAGGATTGTTAATGGTTTTACGAGTAGACCTATATATGTTAGCTGGGCGTAGGATTGTTCCCCACAGTGCTTCTCGAGACCAAGTTTCAGCTCCTCAAGTGAGTAGTACACTGTAGAACAAAAACCGAAAAACCACTGTAGAAAGAACTGCGGCTGCACCTCGGACAACGACCACCGAAACAGCTGGTGAACACCCTCCGCATATAGCATGCAGCCGCGGCTCAGGCAAGCAGCAACGACCATGCATATGTACATAAAAACACCGACGACGTTCAGGCCCGAAAAAACACACACCTTGGCCTTCAGCGGGGTGCTTGCCGCAGCGGGAGCTTTCCCCTTTCCTTTGGCAGCGGCAGCTTTGCCTCCCCGCTTGGCCGGGGCCTTGCCCTTAGCCTTGCCCTTCGCCTTGGGCGCCGGCGGCTCGTCGTCGTCCGAATCTCCCATGCCGAAGATGTCATCATCGGAGTCGTCCACCTGCGGCCCGCCGACAACAACAAAATCAAGGAGACGCGTCGCAGACACCGGGGCGGGGGGGGTCAACGAAAAATACACGCCAGCGGGGGCGGCCAGAACGCAAAGAGACACGGAGTAGACAGGAGAGGGGGGGGGGGGTACTCATTTGCGGATTGCCTTAGTCAATTGAAATTGACCACGCATTCCCTTTCGAGGGGGGGAGAGTCCTCATGTCATGCATGGAAGTAGTAGTATGACCAGTAGATCCTCGTATCCGCACAATGCCGTGACGGAGCACGCCAGATTTTCAGGGAACGAGAGTGGTTAGTCGACAAACGCCACCAGACGCCACATAATACGCGGGGGACAGGGTGGGCAAGGACTCCAATGAATACACGTCCAGGGCTGGAGCGATCACAACCGTGGTCAACAAGCCTTCAGTGCGACAGCAATAATTACCGTACACCCGTTAACGCCCACCAAAACGCAAACCCTTAGCCCTCAGACGAGTAAGTGTCTCAAGCTGATTATGTCGGCAAAAGAGAAAGTGCAACCGACGAAAAAAACAATCTATGGAGAGAATTCGACAAGATAATTTCCAATGCCACATTAGTCGTTGTGTGTAATCCCCACGTTCACGAGATAATCGGCCCTGTTATCCGCACCTGGGGGTATGTTATCTTTGATTACGGTACACGGTTTCTCCAGCAACGCCCGCTGACAGCTATATACCCTGCGCACGCCGTAAAAGAGCGTTCAGTTCGCAAAACGGTGCTGCGTCCATTTCTAGGGGTCTCATTTTTGTCTACAGCAGAAGCGGAAGGTTGCCAACCCTAAACTTACGTCGCCAACCTTAAACTTGCGCAGTGTTTTCAAAAACATATGGTCAAGACACCTCCAAAATGAACAAAAATGTTGGACTTAAGAGCACACTTACCGTTGTCGAGAAAACGAGCGATAAAAAAAAAAGATCGTACTCCTTTGCGAACTCAACGCTCTTAACCCAGTCAAACCTGAAAAAATGTCCCACACTAATTCCAAGTAGTTTGTCACCAAATTCGTGTGACCAGTTCTTAAGGGGTTAACCCGTTCAGATCCGAAAAAAACTCCCACACTGATTCCAAGTGGTTTCTCCCCAAATTCAGGGGACCAGTTCTTAGGGGGTTAACATACGCAGCTCTTTACGGTTTACGGTGCGCGCCGCCCAGTAGAAAACGCAACGCCTACCTTGGAAACCTTGGGTGCGGCCTTGCCCTTCGCCGGCGCCTTGCCCTTCCCTGTGGCCTTCGGTGCGGGGGCCTTAGCCACAACGACCTCGTCGTCATCTTCCGCCTCACTGTCGGTGAGGAGGGAGGTCACGGTAGGCTTGGCGGGCGGTGCCACAGTCTGGTGCAAGAGCAATGCCACGGGGGGGGGGGGGGGGCTGTGGTCAGACAAGATCAATCACGATCATCACGATCGGAATATGCGAGTACAGCAGGAGTTTTACGCTATAGGACGAGACAGTAATGCTGTCCCGTGGTTTTTAAAGCCCGCTAGCTCGCTCTCGATGAGAAGGGGAGTCTAACTAAGAAAGCTTCGGGGTGGTGGCAAAGACCAAGGCAGAGTTGTGTCAACGTGGGAAAGAAGGTGACGTGGCCAAACACAAAAAAAAACGAAGGGCAATCGGGATGAGAATTGGTTCACACCTGTATCGTGATCGCCGCCGAGTCGGAACATGGGGGACTCCTTACAACCAACTCACGATACATTTCAACTACACGATGATGCATCCCTAAGTAGTGCCTTACACGGTCAAAAAATGGGTGGGCACAGCAGCTATCAAAACTTGCCGCCTAGCTGAGACCAACCGATGGGGGTGACATTTTTGGGGGTGGAGTCAGTCAATCACGCCTGAGAAGGGAAGGCAATAAATACCTCGGGCCTCTCCCGGCAACGTTTAAACACTGTTTATTACAGGTGGCCATAGTATATAGGATCTACACTACACTCAAAAACCTCTATATTCCCCTATTTTCAGTAACAATATTTGGTCCCCTATTTATTGCGGTCCTTTGTAATGGTATGTTTTCTCACCGCCTTGCTCGTGGCGGCCTTCGAGCGCTTAGCCGCCGCCGGCTTAGGTTTGGCAGCCTTCGATGCGCCTGCGGTGGCCTTCCCTCTCGCCGCCGGCTTGGCCTTTGCCTTAACCGGGGTTGGCATGTAGTCGTCCTCTTCCTCCTCCTCCGCCGCCGAGTCGAACATGGCGGACTCCCTACAACGAAAATAAATGAAGGACGGAAGGGCAAAACAAATTGAACAAAAAAAAAAAAACGATTTCGTTTCGTAGGGGAGCTGTTGATCGTACCGTGCACATTGTACAGAGCATCGATTCTGACTTCCATGATGTAGACCATTCAAGGCCGATATACTGATGGTCTGCATGATTTACCTCAAATTGCCGTCAGGGGTGGTGAGTAGAATCAACATTCTCTCAAGAAATGTATGCAGCGTTGGATCTGTAGGAAACAGATCCTGAATACAGATATGAATCACAACAGCATGTGAGGATCTAGATGATCTAAATCGTGCTCTGTTCGACGTGAAGAATATAGTCTAAATTTGTAGCATCCGCACACACAATAATGTTGAGCGACAACAGAGACGTTAGGGCGTCAGTCCAGCAGGCGCCATGATTAGGCTTCCGGAATAACGATAACCTGGATTAAATTGCAAGACGCATTCATCCGTTTACCCTCCTGGACTTCGAGAAGAGACAATCGATACCCCACTATGTCCCGGAATATCAGCACCATTAATATATAATATCAGTATGCAAAAAGTGTTTATATTTAGGGACAGCGTGGTATGGGGCAACGACAAGGTCGACAACGCCGAATTTGGAGCACCGACACCTGAAACAAAAACCATCAGGGTGAGGCAGACAAACATTCATCATCAATTTCGCCTTCATTCCAACCCCGACACAGTACTCAAAACAAGGCCACAAAAGCCTATCCGACGCAAGTCGGCGAGGGAAAAGAGTGCTGAGATATTATCGCGGTAAAAATACAAGGCACGTGCCGCAGTGGGGAGGGGGGAGAAGAGCCTACTTAGTGACCCAAGATCTGAGTTACGACTACGAGTAAAGAGGGAGAGAGAAAAGAAGGGCGAAGATGATAAATGGGATGGACAAAAAAAAAACACACACACACACACACAGACACACACAACCCTATGGTTATACGTACCAAGCATGGGGTGACACGCAACGGAATCTGTTTTATGAGTGACCGAACGTTGAAACTTATGCCGCACATGGTCGGAATGAAACTACAAAAACCAAAGCATCCCCGATAAGGGATGGAGGTGGACTCACTCGTCATCGCGGCCATCGTCCATTTCGTCCTCGTCGGTGTCCACGTCCACGATCGGCTGCGCTTTTTTGGCGGCGTTGCGACCGGGACGGGGCTTCGGGGCGGCCTTAACGATAACCTCATCCTGCAATCCCAGGCCAACACGAAACGAAAATCAAGCAAGCACGAAAAAAAAAAAAACGAAGACGAGATAAATACAGAGATATCACGTCATGGCACCTTAACTTGCAGTACTGAAAAACAAAAAAAACATACGAGTATGAAAATATAAGGGGTCTGTCAAAAACGAAAACGGTCACGTATCGTTCTCAGGAGGGTAAGGCCGTAATACGAAACAAAAACAGACAAAAACGCGCGGTGGCTTCGGCTCACCCTCATCACCACCGACGGAAATCTCCACGACGCAACTGATATAACACAAGAGCAGGAAGAAAAGACATAAAACTAACAAAGGGGTATAAAATAAAAAAAACACGCGAGAGCACCGTCGAGCGGCAGAAAAGACGGTCAAGACCTAACAAATGCAGCGACTGATGCCGCACATTCGTTACGATTACACCGCACCCCTTACCTGGGCATCGCTGTCGGAGTCGCTGTCGGAGTCGCTGTCGTCCGAGTGGACCACGGCGCGAGCCGAGGGCTTGCGGGGAGCGCGCTGAGGCTTGGCCTGAACAAGAAGAAAAAGTTACCGAATCAAATTACGGGTCGCCAAAAAAGATATCCGAACACAAAACTGCACTCTTGTCGCGCGACGGACGGAAATTCTGGTCGACCAAGGGCAGGCGTGCCCGCTCGAGGCGACGGACAGCAAATCAACCTTGATTACTCCCCACACAATATGAAAAACTTCACGGAAAGTATACAAGTATACATTCATCAAGTATACATGAAAACCCTCTTGAGACATTTTTAAAAGGAAAAAAAGGCAAAAACAAATACCGGAAAAATCAAGGGGCACACGACCCAATGAGAAATAAATATCGTATTAATAGTGCTAGTGCTAGAAATTCCCAAGTGAACACCCAAATACCTAACTACTCGCACCTCCCAAATAACGGCATAAATGGACTAAAATCAGCAAGGGAAAAAAAACGTTACAACAACAACAAAAAACGCCTCCTTACCGCCGGCGGTGCAGAAGACTTGTCGCCGAACTTCAGCTTCACACGCGCCGCCAGAGACATCGATGCCATCTTCTTGATCGGCAGCTCCTCCTCCCCGCTGTCGCGTCCATCATCCTTACCCTTGGCGGCATCGCGGCCGAAGATGTCCTGCTCACCATCGCCTTCCATGTCATCGTCCAAACCCTCTTCGGCATCAGCCTTAACCGGGGCGATGCTGAAGAGTTTCCCGGAGGATTCAGCCTCCGCGAACGCTGCGGAAACCTAACGTTACCGAAAAAAAAAACGATATTATAGGTACGGGAGGTCAGATACAAGCAAGGCAAGCAAAGCAAGCAAAGCAAGCAAAGCAAGCAAAGCAAGCAAAGCAAGCAAAGCAAGCAAAGCAAGCAAAGCAAGCAAAGCAAGCAAAGCAAGCAAAGCAAGCAAAGCAAGCAAAGCAAGCAAAGCAAGCAAAGCAAGCAAAGCAAGCAAAGCAAGCAAAGCCAGCAAAGCCAGCAAGCTGGGGGTCAGGACATGCAAACAAAAAGGGTCACATCTTGTGACCTCAAACAAAAAAAAAACAAAAAAAAATGCCATCTCATAGTTTAACATGAAAACAACAACACCAACAACAACAACAACAACAACAACAACAACAAAAACTTCGAGACAATTACGCACCATTCCTCCGCTAGCGCTCTCCACCAGCTCCGGGACGATCGCACGGGAGGGGGGGGGCGGGGGCGGCAAAGCCTTTGCCTTGCTCTTCGACGCCTTCTTCTTAGGCGCGTCCTCGAAGTCCGAGTCTCCATCATCGCGAGAAGCCTTCCCCCTGCCGCGCCCACCACCCTGTTCCGTTTTCCAGGCCGATGCGAAAAAACGCGCCAAAAACGGCAAAAGAGGGTATGATAAGCGTCCAAACTATTACGAGGGACCATATCACAAATAGGACCAAACATTGTCAGTCAAAATAGGGAAATGTATAGGTGTTTGGTGTGTTCCGTAGGTTTCCTATTATATTATGGTCCTCCTTAATGGGACAGACCATCGACGTCCACTCCATCGTCTATAAGCAGTAGACCTTTCAAGGCAGATGCCTTTCCGGGCTTGATGTACCTATTAATAGCTCATGTTGCCGGGTGGGAGCCGTAAAGCCGGCATGATCTGGCACATGTTTCTTGGGTCGGATCTATACATCTATACCATGCAGATGTTGCGAAACATCTAACGGCGGCAGCCGAGAAACTCGATGATATAGATCATGATTTGCATGATCGATTGCATGTATTTCCCGGGTTGGATCTGTACTACGCAGATCCCATACAATCTCAACGGAACGGCGGGTGGGGAAACTAGAAAGGGTGGCAGATCATTATCTGTCCAAGGTTTGCCATGCGATAGAATACGACAAATGCCGAAAAAGACAAAAGAAGGTATGGCCCACTATATAGAGCGTGGGTACTAATACAATCGAATACGACACAAAATAAATGAATAAATAAAATGCTCGTACGAATGGCAATCGTACTACTCTGTATCATAGCATACAAAGCTTGCTCATAAAACGTAAGAGGCGGAGGGGGGGTGGGGGGGTGAGCATGGCGAACACTTGACGTGTTCGAATCTCGGCGATGACAAGCCAATTCTGCACAGCGTGCTCTGTGCACAACGGCCGGTGTAGTGTCCTACCACGCAAACTTTGCAAGCCCCTTAGGCCGTTAAGGCATGCGGCTTATTAGGACTCCCGTTGCGGGGATAAAAAACTTGAAATTTGAGTCACATTTAGGTATACGTACAGTGCACTGGTAGCAGTAAGGGTTAAGCCGTCACCCTTTTAAGGCGGCATTCCTGTTGCTGGGACAAAGCACTCGGATATGGATTCGTACTCAGGTATATGTATACAGTAGTGCACTGTAAATAGTAAGGGTTAAGCCGTCACCCTTTTAGGGCGGCAGTCCTGTTGCGCGGACAAAACACTCGAAACTAGGGTCGGATTTAGGTTCGTTTGCGGTGCAGTACGAACAGGGTTGCGGCGCGAAAGTGAACAACGAAAAGGGGGAAAGACGACGGCATCGGTTATGCGGAGCAATGCGGGATGATGGGTGACGAGATAACCCACGGGGTTGTGCGAACTACTACCTTAGTGCGCAATGCAACGAGTTGTATACGCAACAGGCGTACCTTGCCCTTCCCGGCGTTCTTGCGCTGCTTGGCGTCCTCGACGTCCTGCTTGCGGTCGATTTCCGCGATTTCGTCAAGGACCACACCCAATGCGTCGAGGTCGGTGATCCACAGCTGCGACGGCTCTGTGGCCTGGAAAAAGGTAGAACAAGTGAACACGCGCGCCATAAACAGTTAAAGAAAAGTCCTGCCGTACGCTAACCGACACCCATAAACACGGAGAAATCAGCAGGAATGCCGTCCAAGGCGGGATTTTACATCTGATAACGTAAGGTTTCGATACAAACTTCAGCGCAACATCTCCGAAACTTCTGGGTGTTCCAAGAATAAACCAGGCAATATTTTTGGCGAAGTTCATAACGGTACTACTGTGTGCGTCCGGTACCACTGTATTGTGCTTCTGGCATTAACGGCGACAACAACCAGTACTCTATTATGTACCAAGCCCATGCTGCGCCTCCGCCGGGTTAATATGTAACGCCTTCGGCACTTGAGCAAGGCTTTCAGAAGATACAAACGCCAGGTACATCCAAAGAAAGGGGCCTTTATTACACTAGAAAAAGCGGTATCCCTTCAACCACAGCTATCAAAAAAAAAAAAAAAAAAAAGTGCTGGGGTTACGGGGGGTCATAGTAAGTAGGACTAACCATGGCTGATAAATATCAGTAATATGAAGACATTTGTCCTATTGACTATTGTCCCCCGCAAAAGGCAGTGTTGCTATTAATTAGAACTCCCTTCGCAGCACTTTTTCCCGGAGCCAAAACAAAATAGCACGAAAAGATAAATAAGATTATCGTCCCGCCCACCTTGAGCAGCCTCATCGCCTCCGTCTTGGCCTCCAGCTCGTTCTCCATCTGGCGCACCTTCTCCAAGGTCAGGCTCCACAGCTTCATGCCGAGAAGGTAGTCGTAGCCCTTAGACAGCTGGTCACCGTCGTCCTCTGTTCAGTCAAGGGACCACGAAGAAAAACGCGGAAGTCAAAAACTTAACCGTGGTGAAACAAGCTTGACGTCAGTCTCAGGCGCAGCCTTGGCCAGGATACGAAAATCAACACACACATAAGTCACACACGATTACTTAGTACGAGCAATAAGACAAACAGAAATGGCGAGCGTTGAATAAAACCGTGGGAATGGGCAAAAAAACAAAAAAACATGAGCGGTAGTGCCATCAGAACTCCCAGCCATGACACCTATTGTCAAAAACCGAAGCAACATGACACGACATGTTTTCCTAAGACAACCATTTGTAACACGCGAACAACCTAACAAAGACAAAACCACACCCATACCAAACAAGCCCGTACGTAAGGGGTGGAAAACAGTGAAAGCATCAGACCACTCATCCTCGTACGAATATGACCAACCCGCGACTATAAAAGTCAAGTTCGGGCGAAATATATATATACTTGGTATGTATATAAATATATTCGTCTCGGGAGACAATCAAAGCAACTGGTGGTGCACCGGTATGTATCTGCAAACACTTGAGAAACACACACTCCACCAAATCCCACGGCCCCAAAACAAAAAATATTACCTCCGTCCATCTCGTCGCTCTCCTCCTCTCCTCCGGCAACGCGAGCCTTCGCGGTCCTGCATGTACAAGGGACAGAACAGCACAACCAAAATCGGAAACCAGAGGCCAAACACACCACAACAGTTTGCGGCGATATCAACACATGCCAAGAAGCTTCACATTCGCGCACGTCCAGGCCGTATGCAAAGAGCGTCCATCCATGCAGAATACAGCCGAACGG
This sequence comes from Saccharina japonica, assembly GCA_008828725.1. NCBI lineage: Eukaryota > Phaeophyceae > Laminariales > Laminariaceae > Saccharina > Saccharina japonica. The sequence goes on from MEHQ01001502.1 coordinate 181,068, forward strand.
CACGGGCCGAATCGCGAGAACCCCAAAATTGTGGTCGCGATGTTGCATTATAACAGTTGAAACCGTCATTGCGGAAGCAAAACGCCTCGTTATCCGATGAACTCATGACAAAAAAAACGGTTAAAAATATCATTGCGAAGCGGCGTGCGTGATAACCAAACAAAATCACTGAAAACGTAAAAAAGTGGAAAACTGACGCGAATGTGGACTTAGCGCAGAACATTTGACGCATTTATCGGTTTTTCAAAGCCACAACACTGCGAGCTGAACAAGATAAAAACGAAAAAAAAACAATGTTGTCCTGAGCATCGAACGAAAATATTGAACTCAAGAAAAAGAGCATCAACGTCACATATAGCGCGACTCCACCGCGCAAGTCCCATCCAACAAAACACAACAAGTCGATAAATGTCGAATGTGTCCCCGAACCTTGTACTGTTAATAGTGGGCATCCCCGCAGGTACTACTGCAACCCGTACACCCCACGCTTTGGGCCAACTAGGTGTCATGAAGGATGCCTAGTTTCGAAACGATTCACTCGTATAGTCATGCTTGTACCGCCTTGCTCGTCGAACGCGATAGCACGATGAAAACTAGTGTGTTATATAAAACCAACGCTGCGTTGGCAGCACTAGTAGCAGCGGCGCCGGCGCCGGCATGGTGAGAAGTCGCCGCTACCGCCGCCACTGCCACCGCAGCCGACAATACGAGAACAGCGATAGCTACCACTACCTCCGCAGCTACCAAACAAGAACCACTACCTCCGGCACTCTTACCGCCGACTTTACTGCCACTAACACCCATCCCTACCGCTACCGCCGGTTTCGCTACCGCCAACCCCCACCACTACCGCTACCAACGCCCGCCCGCAGGAAAAATTTGCATCAGCGCACTTACGGCGGCAGGAAGATGTCGTAGCCTTCGCTCTTGAGCTCGGCCAGAAGGTCTGCTTTCTTCCGGTTGTTGACCTTCAGCCTGCCCTCAACCACGGCCAGGATGAAGCGCACCTGCGGCAAGGCAAAACGGCGTTTTTTCGCGTCAGGGTCACGATTACCCTAAGAATCGCATACATCTTCCGAGTTTTCCCCCGGCTTATGAGGAACAAAAAATGCCACTTACCGCACCGAAGAAGGGGACGCGCTTAGGGTGAATTTATGACACCATAAATTGTCCAAACACGAAACACAAAACGTTCACGCTATGCATGCCTTACAACCCTGAGCCGCCCTAAATGAATAAAGAAGAGCGGTGCATCGGTTGTTCTAGTGGGAAAATGATCAAATAACAACCGATTTTCCTAATTGAGAATTGCCTTTCCGATGAGAATGAAAATCGACTTCAGTACTTTGTTATTGTTTAAGAGTTGTATTTCGCTCACGACCAAAAATTGACCTAGACAATATGTTCCTCGATGGTAGGTATCGATCCACGAAAACAAAAATGAAATCAGCCTTGACAGGCTCGAAAAATCAAGGATTTAAGGGAAGTTGCATTTATGAGCGAGGTCCCTCGCCCATAAATACAGATTTTCTGGGATCCTCGATATCTTGAGACTGCCGATGCCGATTTCGTTTTTCTTTTTTTTTATCAACGGGTGTCACAACTGACAATAGTTTACAGCAGAAAAAAATACCGTGAGGGAAGTACATCTCTTACTATTCGAAAAACAATATGTTCGATTTCCATTCTCCTCGGAAAGGCAATTCTCAATTAGGAAAATCGGCTGTTAAATGAAGAACGCAGTAGCCGGCCATCAAAAGCTGGCAGCGATAAAAAAAAGGGAGGCATCCTTCAACTGCTCCACAACAACCATCGATGAATAAACAACAAAAAAACAAGCTGGCATCGCTCCCGACGGGAGAGAGTTGCCCGTAGACCAACCTTGTTGTCCAGCTTGCTCCACTCGCTCTGCATCTTGCTCATGAGTGACGCCTTCCGGCGGTGGTAGAAGTCCATCCGCAGAGTGAAGAACTCCTCCATGATGTGCTGCGGTGAGTCGTACCTTCATAAACAAACAAAAACAAACAAAAACAAAAAACAGCACGCAAAAGTTATGGCTTCTGAACACAAGAATCGAACATGGGCAAAGAGCATAAAAACAATGAAATAACATGGATACGACCACTTCGGGATGGAGCCTCAAAACCAGGCAACACAAAAAACAAGTTTCAGCGAGGACAGCCCGAACAAGGGTGCAAACGGAATAAAAGTCAGGAGGGAACAAAGGCCGGAGGCGCACTTGTATTACTGACTAGAGCGGTTTCGCGAGAACAGAATCCACTGCGAACCCAGCTGAAGCTATTTGTTCTTCGTATGTATGTCCCGGAATATCAGGACTGGGCCAATACCAACAAACCCAACAGCTGCAACAACAGTATCACCTAACAAGGACAACAAGAACGACGCCAGCAACAACAACAACAACCAAAACAACAACAACGCCACCACCACCATAAACAACAAACGGAGGTAAAACATGGAGTGAAACCTCCACCACCTCACTTGATGAGCTGGCCGTCCTGGTCGAAGAGGACCATGTTGCTCGTGTTCAAGGTGGACTCAAGCTTGAAGTACTTGTGCAGCCCGTCGCCCTTGTCGATAGCGTCGAGGTCATCCATCGCCATCGTCACGGTGAAGTGAACCCTGAAAAAAAAAAAAAAAACATAAACGAGCGAAGGAACAACACGACGTGATTAAAGCTGGACGAAACAAGGCAGTGTTGCCACATCGCAAAGCAGAAAGTATGAATGCGTCTGCGCTCTCAGTGCAACCCGCACATCCGATTAAACCGAGGATAATCTTCTGTCGCTGTTCCAGCATAAGCGAATTTGTTGTCCTAAATTTGTTTAAAAGAGATATATACGAACAGGTTAAAGATGTACCTGATAGTTCCACTAGGCGCCACTGTGAGAGAGGGTTACTTTGTACATATCGTTGTTTCGGAATAAGAGACGTCCTTTCCTACTTTTGGTTCAAGGAGAATCAGGTTTAGTATATACCTTCAGTAGACCTGTTTTTGTGTGAATGATACAGTGGCATATCACAAAAACAGGCACTTCAAACGGGATTGCAACCATCGTGACAGGTCGAGGGGTAACTATCTCAAGGACACGGCCCGGTCAATCCACAACAGTATTGGACCCAATTAACACCACCTCCACTTCGGTTACATGGCACATCCGTCCGTTACATGGCACCTCCCGTTCGTTACATGGCACACCCGTCCATGACTGAGATACTACCTCCACTACGGTTAAATGGCACATCCGTCCGTTACACGGCACCTCCTGTTCGTTACATGGCACACCCGTCCCCGTCCATGACTGAGACATCCTTCCGTCACACAGCAAACCCATCCGTTGTGCATCGCACATCCGCCCCGTTACATGGCAACATCCATCTCTTATCGTCTCACGTGGTGTCCGTGTGGTTCTCCTTGAAGTCCTTGATGCAGCGGGTGGGCGCCTTGTCCTTGTCGGTCTTGGCCGGCTTACTCGCACCGCCCTTGGCAGGGGCCTTGGACCGAGCGTCCTCGGCGCCGGTGAGGAGGCTCTCCAAGAACTGCTTGTAGTCCTGGGTCCACTTGCGCACCGCCAGCTCGGTGATCTCCACCTGATGGGCGGAAGACGGCAAGGGATGCAACGGGGGGTGGTGAAAAAATCTCCGCCGAGAATATGTGTGGCGATACACGTCGTCGCTTCACATGGACGATGCACTGATGTGGCACAAGCAGGGGGGTATATGGCGTTGCACCGAAGAACATCGGTCGATCGTGGCAAAAGCTAAACGACGGGGGCGGGGGCGGGGGGGGGGGGGGGGGGGCCATGCGACCGCACGAATATCACAAGGCTCCTCCCGGAGAGAGCCTCTTGGAGGGAGGTGCTGCTCTGGTGAACTCTCAATACAACTGCAACATATATCTAACACTGACTATACTGCCGTTAGTCCACAAAAAAAGGGCGCAGTACCCAAGGGGCCAAAACACCTTTGCCCCAACAGCATGCCGTAAAAACACGAAAACCCGCAAATATACCGCAGGCTCTGGGACAATATTCGCCGTCATCTTTCTCTCAAAACATGAGGGGCACACGCAACAAGAACGGTGGCTTAACCCATTCAGAACTGAAACAAATGTGCACACTAGTTCAAAGTTGTTTGTCCCCAAATCCGTGGTTCCTTATATCCCTTATAAGGGGTTAATGAACAGATCGTCGACGCATTTCGATAGACGCTTCGTCGCTCAGTCTTGAAAAACAAAATGTTCCAGCTGTCGGGGAAACCAGTTTTGAGATTCAGCCGAGTGAGTTCGCTCTCTGGCGCGTTTGTCACTCTCGAGCGGACCCCGTTATAAAGGGTATGAAGAAACCCCTTTATAAGGGATAAAAGGGAACCCTTATAAGGGCTATAAATTTCCCTTTTTAAGGGATATAAGGAACTCATTATAAAGGATATGAAAGACCCCTTTAGAAGAGATATAAAGGACCCCTTTATAAGGGATATAAAGGACCCCTTTATAAGGGATATAAGGGAACCCTTATAAGGGCTATAATTTGCCCTTTTTAAGGGATATAAGGAACTCATTATAAGGGATATAAGGGACCCCTTTAGAAGAGATATAAGGGACCACTTTATAAGGGATATAAGGGATCCCTATATAAAGGATACAAGGCACCCCTTATAAGGGATAAAAGGGGACCCTTATAAGGGCTATAAATTGCCCTTTATAAGGGATATAAGGAACTCCTTATAAGGGATGTAAGGGACCCCTTTAGAAGAGATATAAGGGACCACATTATAAGGGATATAAGGGACCCCTTCATAAAGGATACAGGGCACCCCTTATAAGGGTTATAAAGGACCCTTTTGAAGGGATATAAGGGACCCTTTCATGAGGGATATAGGGGATATAAGGCCCCTTTATAAGGGATACAAGGGACCCCTTTAGAGAATATATAAGGGACCCCTTTAAAAGGGATATAAGGGACCCCTTTATAAAGGATACAAGACAGCCCTTATAAGGGCTATAAAGGACCCTTTTCAAGGGATATAAGGGACCCTTTCATGAGGGATATAGGGGATATAAGGCCCCTTGTAAATGATAGCGACCAAACCAAAGACAACTTTGGTGCGATCAGCCATCTACGAGCAGCGTGAGCGTCCCGGAATGCGGGCGGCGACCATATTGCGCCTGTGCCGCACGGCTCCTCGCGTTTGTAAACTGGGGTACCAACCATTGTATCGGTAGCATCCCCCCAATGACCAATGACGCAGCGGCCATTGCCGTACTCGTCACTCCTTTTTCCCGTCAATATTTCTCCCCTGAACTGCCAAGAAGGTGAAACGGTTCGAGGCGGTTCAATCCATCCCCGAAATACTTACCGTGGTGTCGTCAATGCGGGTGACGATGCCCCTGCAGAGGTATCCTCCCTCAACGCCCTTCTTGCTCGGCTTCGCCTGCACGGGGGGGGGGGAAGACAGTATACGCCCAGTGGATCCGCTTCAGACGTACGGTACGTTTCGCCCCTCCAGAACGCAAAGAAAACACGAAATGATATTGATGCAATCTCGAAGAATTACACGCGCAGCTATTTCAAACGTCTATCAAGGTACCACCTGTTCCATGTATTATAACCGCGCTTTCAAGACGGTACGATACCGTTAAGAACAAGAGCCGGAGACATTTCAAAGATTTTTTTTTCAGCGACACAGAAAAACGTTCAATATCTACGTACATATTATCCACACGAATGCGCACACTCACGTACATCGAGGATGAAAAAGCTCGTGATCTTGGGGGCAAACTGCATGCATCCCGAATGCACATGGGATACTCCATATACGCGTGCGCAATGGATCAACTTCAACTACTGTAGACATGTGAATTTATACCGTATCGGTCCCTCTTTAGTGCCGGTATGGTCCCTGTATAGTGCCGGTATGCGCCTGCCAACAAAACCAGCACTATACGAGGGACAACCGGCACCACTCCGCAGGCTGGTATATTTTATTTGTGTCACGCGATTTCAGAGGCACTACTGTACTGGGCAGCCAGCCCTACTCAACCAGCACTATGCAACACGCACCTCGATGCTCCCGGCGAACCCGTTGTACCAAGGCTGCATCTCGACGAAGGACTTTCCGTCGATGCGCCTCTTCAGGTTCTCGATGACGTCACGAGGGGAGTAGTTCGGCACCTATGGGGACCACGACAGGCAAAAGGTATAAGCCATCGAGCATGACACTTCGAACCAGGTACCGGGGGCAAGATTTACGCAGGGACAAGGTACGAAAGAGACACCATACGCTAAGCGCAACAGACCAGCGAAAAGAAAAAACATGAAACAAATAGAATACGTACAAACAACACAATGTCATAGCACACAGTACACGTAACGAAACGCACACTCCTATTCCCCCCCCCCCCCGCGCCTCCGGGCCTTGTACAAGGTGCGCTATGTACATACATACGTGTACGTACGTATGGGGACCACGACAGGCAAAAGGTATAAGCCATCGAGCATGACACTTCGAACCAGGTACCGGGGGAAATATTTACACAGGGACAAGGTACGAAAGAGACACCATACGCCAAGCACCACAGACCAGCGAAAAGAAAGAACATGAAACAAATAGAATACGTACAAACAACACAATGCCATAGCACACAGTACACGGCACGAAACGCACACTCCTAATCCCCCCGCCCCCCCCCCCGCGCCCCCGGGCCTTGTACAAGGTACGCTATGTACATACATACGTGTACGTACGCCACGTGCAACAGCCGACCTATGACAAACATCGCCTACAAACGCGCCGAAATATCTACGCCCGGACAAGAACGACCAACCACCCGCCATACTCGTCAGCAAAGGCATCTACCAGCAAAGCTATGCAACCACCACCGAGACCCTCAACGTACAGAAGTTGGTTTGGTTCATCTCACATGTACTTCCAATGCCATATCCTAGTCTAGGTCAATAAAAAAGCAAAGAAAGAGTACAAATAGGCGAAGGGAAAAAAAAAAAAAAAAAAAGGAGCAGCAGCAGCAGGGAAGTGACATGACAAAATTTGAGCCGCAACATGCAGTACATAGCAGCAAATTTACCTGGCTGCTCCAACCAGTTCCGATGCCGTCCGAGCCGTTGACGAGGATGAGGGGGAGCACGGGGACGTAGAACTCCGGCTCGATGGACAGACCGTCGTCGTCGAGGTAGGTGAGGAGAGCGTCGTCGTCGGGGTGGAACACCGCCCGAGCGGCCTTTTGCAGGGCCGTGAAGATGTATCGGGGGCTAGCCGCGTCCTGGTAAAAACAACGACGACAACAACAAACAAAAACAACGGGAAAAAAAAGTTTTAAAACGACACTTACAAATCGATGGATTAAAATCGATGAGGTCGAACCAAAGGTGTTAGCACCGATTCAACAGAAACACCGCATCAAAATTTTGGAAAGTTTAGATGAATGGATACATAATGTTAACGAACGTTCGGAATATATCGTATCAAACGCCGAATCAAATTAAATACCCATCGCCACCACCGAAGGTTTCTCCGTCGCTTACACCGACGGTTTCCCGCCAAAAACTTAAATTTGACGGTTTCACATCCTCAAAAGACTTGCCTTGCCGCCCATGAGGCGGGTGCCGAACTGGCCACCAGGCGTGAGCAGGTTCAGGTTGTTGCTCCCTGTGTAGTTCTGGGCCATGGCCGTGATGGTTCCGTTGAGGGACGCCTCACCGTGGTGGTAGGCCGAGTGCTCCGACACGTACCCCGCCAGCTGAACCACCTGCCAGGACGAACGGGCGCCACAAAAAAGAAATTTTCGAGGGATATCGTACGAACATTGTAAGGCCATACTCGAGTAGGTGGAATTATTATGTGGAGTTGACGTGATCAAACAAACACAACAAACTTGGGGCGGTGCCGGACACAAACGTGATTTTGAGTGACTCGAGCTACAGCGTGGGGCCGTGCATGGTCATCGTCACAGCACTGTAAACGCATACGGGGGGTAGGTTTGAAGTCTCCTTAGGCGCCGATGTGATCATTCAACCCACCACCACTAAATAACTTGAAACGGAATCGGCCAGTTGCATTTTTTTAGTGGCGTCACGTATGCTACCACGTGGGGCCGTCTCCGAGCGATTGATATGTTCAACGTAAGTAAAGACATTTCGGCTGCGAGATCGAAAAATTCGCTCGAACTCATATTCGCAAGCTACACGTGAAAATTCGACCGTGCATGCTGCAAGGATACTGTTTAGATATAGCTTAGCACCAAGGAGGGAAGAGATGGGCCCATCGATCGGACAATCTGGCCGAGCTGTCGATCGATGAGGGCTCGACTCCGCCACTCTCTCAATCGCCGAGGAGGGGGGGGGCGTACTCAACTCGGCGTCCAGGTCCAATCTAGTGTCGTGGCTGCAAGCAGTACCGCCTAAATACCTCAAAACGAATACAGCAAAAACGTTGACTTGGGGCGGTGAAGGGCCCAAATACAACACCCACCGTTCCAATGGACAAAACAGATATCCCTCAGTTTCACAGTCGCATTTGCTGCTGAACCAAACCTCGTCAAACAATGATTATCAGTGACAAACTTAAAGCCCCCAATCAAACTTAAAGCCCCCAATCTCCAAAACAACTACTGTAATCTTAACATCATCTCAACCTGCAACCCCCTAAACTGGCAGTACAAATGGTCACTTAACCCCTTAAGAAACGGTCCCACGATTTTGGGGATAAACTACTTGGAATTACTGTGGAATAAGTTTTGCAGTTCTGAAAGGGTTCATCCCTGTCTTGAGCTCCCCAGACGCGGCAGCTGGAGTCACGCGTACCTTGATCTCCTTCTTGAGGTTACGCTTGAAGCACGAGAAGAGAACTTTGCGCTGGGAAGGCTTGAACCCGTCAACCAGGCACGGGATGGATCGCTTGTTGTCCTCCATCTGCCGCGGGCAAAACAAAACACCGGCGGGAGCAAATATGATCAGACTAAAGCATTATACAAAGAGAAGGGCACCGTGAAGCTGACACCGCTACACGGTATATCTCGGGACGTTTGTCAATCGCATTGATAAGAAACGTACACGGGCATCTTGACCTCTTCTGTTGTGCACCTTTTTCTGGGCGAACTAAACACGAGGGAGTCCTGGTGAAAAGAGTGCAAGAGGCTCACCCGCCTTTAGACCAACCTGCCCAATGATCTCGAAACTTCACCAAACTAGGTGTGCTTCTCCTTCGATTATTTGGTCCGGTTATCCTAAAACTGTGCCAATCGACATCACACTAGCCAGCCAATCGCATAATCGCCACTTGCTTTGTCACACGCAAGCAAAAAAAAAAAAAAAAGTAAACCCCACAAGGAGCGGCAACATTTTGATGGGCACAGGGGCATGACGCGGGCGCAGCCAATGTCTGCGGCACTGACCGAGAAAAGGATGAGCTCCTGGTTGATGAAGCTCTCGTACGTCACCGACTCCACGTTGTAGTCCGCGTGGGTACCCGTCTTGAAGCCGCGAAGCCAGTCCTTCCTGTCCTCCACTGAACCCAACAAAAAAAGACGAAAAAAAAACACGGAAAAAAGAAGAAAATAATATCAGACACCATATACTCACCACAAGCAACCAGGACTACCCGCACCACAACCTCCACACCGAAAATGGTATACTAAACCACGGCCAAAAGAAACGGCCCATGACACCCCGAGGGGGGGAATGATTCGTCCGTACGGATCAACCATGTAGTCCCCGAAGCCCGCTGTTTTCGTAAAAGGGGGGCACGAACAGACTCGCTGGTTAGCCACCCACGATGCGAAGGGCTTCCAAAATCACAGCTAGCCTTCAAATCCCAACACAACATGACAAACCCGAAAAAAAATCAGGCCCCCGATCAGGATGGTTTTCATCACGTTTTTACCCCTTAAAAACTAGTCCCACGTATTCGGGGACAAACTACTTGGAATTAGTGTGGGATACGTTTGTTTCAGTTCTGAACGGGTCACAGTACTAACGTGACACCGTCTGCTCCAAAAACACGAGTTATGACTCCAAGTTTTAAGCCCGACCAATTGATGTGTACTTTTACCGAACGGTTGCCCCGGGTGCAGTCGGCAAAGAATACCCGATAACATACTCAGTAATCGTAGTTAACAGGAGAACATGTCTTTGCAAGCGCAAAAAAAAACAGTCTCCCACCCCAAAATACGACCTCAGCATTCTCATCCACTCACGACTTTAACCGTTCCCATTAACCGTGAAACCACCAACGTGGAAAAAAAAAAACAGCAAAATAGTTCCCAGCCTCCCACCGCCTACGACCGCTGTGCAAACCCTTCTATTGCATGTTTGTCTCCTTGCCCTCGTTACTGCCAACGGACCTCTCTTCTTGCTGAAGGCCATGTCGATCAGGTCGGAGTCCTTCACGTCATCCTTCCACTCGAACTCCAGCTGGTGCGTGTCCAGCGCAGCGAAGTACTCCTTGGCCTCCTTAGCCGTGGAGGTTCCCAGTCCCTAAGACACCACACAAAACAAATAACAAAGAGGTTCGCCAAAAAAGGATTAGCGGAAAGCGAAATCAGGGCGAGGCCTGTTAAAAAACGTGGTTTTTTCGGGGTTAAAGCCTCCGCCAGTTCCTTTTTCATGCACTTAGTCCCACTTCAATTCCGATTAACAGACCGCAAAACACGACTAAAAAAACACACACAAGATGTGATGGAGATACTTCGTAACAAAACATAGTTACCCGAAGTTCTGCATATGTAAAAACAACGGAACTACCTAGGTGTACAAGACTCTACGCACGACATAACAACCGACAAGCAAGAAAACAGAGTAAGACCATGCCGCAGACGCGGACAGATCGGAATAAACATCTCGAGGGTCACGAGTATACCGCTGTGATAATCTCCGGGAGCCATAAAGTCATTTATGGAACCAACAAGTGTCTGCTGTTCAGTTGAGGCACGCGTGAGTCTTCAGGGGATGATTCTCGAAAAAATAAGTCGCCCACCTTATAGTACTTGGCGTTCCATCCCTTCCCGTTAGAGTGTCCCTCCTTCCACGTGTTGTACTCCGGCACCGTGTAGAACGAGCGCTCGTTGCGCCCTGGGGTTCATCGTCAACAGGAAGTCACAACGCAAAAGCGTCGCGTGAACAGGTTGGGATAAAAACGTCAGAAAAAAATGTCGTCCTGATGAGGGGATTCGAGGGACGTGAAAGGGTCACGGAAGGCAATAGAAACCTATAAAGAGTCACTTCACATCATAAATAAAATTATTGTAAATACGTCAGCTGTGAGTTCAACCGATTGTACAACCGTTACGCGTAACCCCTTCCCTTTGCGATAGTACTGCCGCTGTGGAAACGAAGCACCTAAAAAAAAGTCAGACTAAGGTGTACGCAGAGAGTGCAAAAATTAAACAATTACCCCGTATAGTCAACGCAAATAAATTTTCCGCATTTTCCCACATCACTAGTCCCGAAAGACCGTGGGTGGAGTTGTAGAAGGGTGATCATTCGAACAAATCTACCACTTCATGCAATACAATACCGTTTCAAGAAGGGTGTGTAACGTCTGATGCTCGTCTGGGTCTCGCCACATTAACGGGGCCAATGCATGAATGACATGCCATCCAATGTCGTTCAACACAGAGCACTGATAATACACACAACGCGGTCTACCCAGGCACCGCAGTCCACAGAAAAAAAAAAGAAGCACACACACGGAAAGTTCACCTTTGGACACCTTGACGATGGGTGTGATGAACTCTTGCAGGAAGCCGTCGATCTTGAGCAGCGACGGCCAGTAGTGGTGGACGAAGTTGATCAGCAGGCCTACCACAACGTAAAAACCCCAGGCAGAGAAGGCGGAACCATTTAAACAAAGAGAGCGCCCACAGATTGGTCAGTGTAAATACCGGTGAGAATCATCATATGAATACTCCTGTCCCGCCGACGCCTATGCTATGCTCACGTACAAAAGTATACGACTCGTAGTCTAACCCCTCTAGAGGCATGCTATGGGGAGGGGCAAGGGGCTCCTGGCCGATCTTCCTTGACAAGGTCAGCAAAGTCTTCCTTCGCGTGTGCGGAGTGTGGTAAAGGTGGGTCCACAGAAAAAGGAGTTTTTAACACCGTCGGGAGGACGGGTAAGCTCTGCTCTCTCAGAATGCCTCGCCGCGTACCGTCTCGAACGAAGGTATCGCAGTTACGCGCGAAGGGTGTAGCTGCGTTTGAATCAAGTGGGGGGGGGGGAGTCCCCTACTGGTTCGCTGGGTGCTAGGGGCAAGCCAAAGGCCGAGAAAACACCAGTGACCGTATATACGTGCGCTGGCAAGAAAGAACGGTGGGACGAGCAAAATTCAGACGTTCTTCGTCAATGACCAAAATACGGTGGGTTTTGATCGGTCTTGCTTGCATACTATATAAGGGTACCTTCCCTCTCAACGCGCCCCCCGCGGCACATTCGGTCTGAGAATCGAGTAGCCGGACCGAGCGGTGGCGTCGTCGAGAGACGCTGTTGGGAGAAGGGGTCCACCTCAAAGATTAACTATCTCGTCAGCATGGGTTAGTCGCCTCGCTGGGGAGAAGTACGGTGGTGGCGCGCCGGCGACAGCCTTCCATCGTCGAGCCACTGGCGCAGCATCAGCCGGGGTTTTCCTAGCAGAGTGGGGCCGCGGCATGTGGGGGGGGGGGACTGGGCGATTCTATGATCCGCGCGGTAACCAATCCCCCAGATGGTATCCTAGGGGCTGGCTTCTGCAAGCAGCCAGTCGCCGGTATCGAGCAGATTTTATATCTGGGATACACAAACCCGCCCACGATCGTGGAGCGGCTTTGGAAAGCCCTCTCCCTCGGAGACTTGCAACCACTGCTGTCTGTCTGAGCATGCAGTTCCAGCATGAGAACAAACCCAGCGCGGCACTCGCGGTCTGGCCTTCCGTCTTCCCCCCCGAGGCCATGCAGCAGTATGTCCTCATCAACCGTAACAGCTGAATGCGGTGTCAGCGAGCACTCGTACCGTACTCTACCGCCACGCTGGATGCGGTTCAGCGAGGGCTCGAACCGCACCTTGCCGCCCCACGTCCGAGCGATCACCCCGTGTTCGGAGACCCCACTACGACCCATCGCACTTTAACCGGTGCCGTAACCTCGGGCAGGATGCTGCCGCTCAAACGACTGGTCCAACCTTGGCGCGTGACATCCCCATGGACGACCTCATGGAATACGGAGAATCTAGCGACGACGCGCCGGAGAAGCCGGGCGAAGGACCCTTCGTTTGCCGTGAGGCATCCACGGTAAACCCGGACATACCCTCCATCCCGAGTATCCCCTCGGTCCACTCGTCCTAGAAACCACCCCAACTAAGTAGGTGGCTTCGCCACCGGATTTGGACGACGACGAGAAGGTGCACATTTTTGGGCGCCGCCGACACCGTGAGGGAGGCCCCGCTTATCGTCGAAGAAAAGGTCAACACTCGCGATAAGGAAGCATTGGTTCTTCAGAGGGGGTTGGAAGACGAAGCGTCTCATGAAGCGATTCGCGCCGTAACGTGCACACCACAATAAAACGCGGAGGAAAAGGCTGCCATGGAAAAGACGGCAACTAAACTGCGCCAGCAGCTGGTTTCGGCAGACAAGGAGATGGCCCGACGAACAGCTCCGTATTTGCCGCAGCCACCTGCTGGTGCAGTTTTAGCGTCGTCCCCTCGAGGGCAGCCCTCTTACCCCGCGTTTTGTTGTGGGAGCAAGTGGCGGCGCCAATCGCTTCACGACACGCTTCATCTTCCAAGCGCCTCTGGAGGGCCAAGGTTTCCTCATTGCCTCACTGGTGTAAACCTTTCGACGGTAAGCCGGGCTCTCCTCACCATGTCTTTTAAAGTACTCCTATTATGAAAATAGTGCAGCACGGGGCCAGCGCGACAACTCATATTGAAAAGCAGGTTAGGACAAAAGGCTCTCGGGCGCTCACAAGTTCGATATTAACCGCTGCCGCGCTGATCTTTCGAGCGGGAAATTCTGAACAGCGGGGCGTGGTGTACATCATTGTCTGGGCGAGTTTCCTCATAAACACGCCGCCTCAAGAACAGAGGGGAAACGGGGATACCATGAATACCATCAAACAAGCTCACCTTGAATGGCGGTTTATTGCAGATGCGTAAAAAATCAGAAGGGGTACAAAATCCATCCAGACAAGTCATGATAAATCATACGGTACTTCACAGTCCACCCCCACGCCTCTGAAACTTGCAAGGCAAAAACCGGTTAAACCCAAACTAATCTGCATCCTACAGAAGGATACTTCAGGGATCGAACAATAGGCCGCGTCGACAGCAGCAGCAGCAGCAGCGGCAGCGCCCACCGGACAAAGAAGAAAGCCCCGCAGGAGTGGCAGGAAGATTCGGAGGACGCCACAGCTTTAACTATCCCCAGGTGAGTGACGCCTCTCTAGGTAGATATAGAGTGATATACAGTACAGGCCACCTAATAAGAAACAGGGAATCTGGTCCAGGCTGGATTTCTAATTCGAGAGAGGGTGCTTTCTACTCAAATTTTCAAGATAACGACTCCCGAATTTCATAGTTTCCTCCAAATCTCAGGCTGACTTTCTTGTTAGCCTGTTTCTTATCAGGTGTCCTGTACTGTAAGGGTTACCCTGGGCTGAGTCATCGATCGATATGTTGCCCCTATATAGCTCAGCAGGTACTACCCTCACATTTGACGTCGTCGAGGACAGAGGTTCGAATCTCACTTCGAACGGTTCTTTCGTAGAAACGCTTGCGCGTGCGTCTCTAAAAAAACATATCTCTGGTTCCCCAGATACTGAAACGAACCGGGTAGGTCCACGTACGGCCGTATACGGCACCGACGTCCCAAATATCCCGCCGTTCAGAGGCGGGTAAAGTGTGACAATAATTAACCCGGGCTCGGTAATCGATTGATTGCTTGCCCCTATTGCTCCGTAAGAAACACCGTCACAGACACACTCTCGCTTTGGAAAAAGAACACTTGGAATTGTACAGTGTAGTATATAGTAACAGGGTTATTCTCCAGTATCTGCGAAAACTTAAACCCAGGCGCCATGGGGTACAACACGAATGCCGCATTGTTGGAAACGGTGAGCAAATCGCCCAGACAGAGATCTAGATCACCGAGGTTATCGTATATCAATCGTCTTCTTTAAGCTACGTATATATATACCAGGTATCGCAAGAGACGGGTCACACCGATTGCACCGGGCAAACATGTGCGCAAATGGGGGTGGTCTTACCTTTGATGTGGCTCCCATCGTGGTCCTGATCGGTCATGATCATCAGGTGCCCGTACCTCAGGCTCTTCGTGTCCTGGTAGTCATGGTTGAACTTCAACCCCAGGATCTTCACCACGTTCTGCTCGCACACGAAAAAAAAAATCGATGGCAGCACCCAAACGAAAAAAACGATCGAAATATTCATGCCACGTATGATACAGCAAAACATTTTCAAAAACCATTCAAAACGGGGTACCTACCGTAGTTTCTGAAGGCAGTGTCAACTACTACAAGAAAAGCACGCATTCGCTCGTGACAAAATTCTAGACCTATGATATTTGGGTCAAACTACTGAAAACTACTGCAGTAAATATGTATCAGTCTCGACCGCCGTCCGTCACAGGCCTAACCCGCCGCCCTTCCCCGGCATATTGGCTCACCTGGATCTCCTCGTTCTTGAGGACCTGCGGGGAGGTTGCCTCGCGCACGTTGAGCAGCTTTCCCTTCAGGGGGAACACCCCGTACTTGTCCCGCCCAACCACGCCGAGCCCCGAAACGGCCAGCGTTTTGGCAGAGTCTCCCTCGGTCAGGATGAGCGTGCAGTCCTGTCCGTATCCCCGAGGGGGAAAAGAGGGTGGTGGTAAGGTCCATAGCTAAGGACGGGTTTCGAAATGCCAGGTAACGAGGCGTTTCGAGTTGCCGGTAGAAAAGTATCGTTTTACGTATTAAGTTGACCTCACGTCGCCGGGTGTTCTTCTATTTATTCCAAGATGACAATAGTCCTGCACCTGAAAATCAAGACCATACAGTGTCAGATACGAGGTACGAATAAATATGCGAGTATAACGTATTACTAGCCAGTACATATACTGAAAGGAGGTGAACAGCAACGTAAATTGGATGATTTCAACAACTACTGACTAACAGGGAAACTGAACACGCCTCCATACCGCCTACATCAAAATTACGCCGCACCTGAGACCTGGCGGTACCCGCGTGGTTGGCGTCGTCAAGCTTGGTGATGCCAGTCTGCCGTGGCGGGGTGTGAAAAAAACGCACACACACGCAAACACAAAAAAGTGCACACGTAAGAAACGATACATAAGAAGTTAACATCAGTATCGAAAAACAGTTAACAAGAATATAACGCCTTATCCCGTTTATGACAACACTCCCACTTGTACAGACAAAACTCTAGGAATAAAATCAGACATCCTTTTGTTTCACACGCACATCTGTCACACGTAGGACAGCGCGGGAGATAGACACCACCGAGAAAGTAATGAATAAAATGTGGTGGTACCATGAAACAGGCGGGCGCCATACACACCGAGAATATTTCAAACATGGGCGGTACGGATACCATCAAGGTGTGGCGCAAGCACAACGAAGGGTGCGTTGTTCCTCGCCGCACGGAGGGTGTGTACGAAAGCGACTTCCAAACGAAGCCAATTTGACCCTTACACTACACACTGAAAAAACGTGCCCACCACTATTTCCTAGTAGTATATCCCGGACTAATGGCTGCAGTTTTTTAAGGGGTTAGACCTATGCCAATGGGAAAGCAAAGTTACCCTAAAAAGTTTGAATTCCTAAGATCCCCGCCAGATTTTTCCTCGACAAGCTTGCTATGGGACCGATTCTTAAAACGGAATATTCCCAACTTTTGGAAAAGCCCGAAAAAGGCAATTCTCAAGCCGATGTTGGGACAAGATCGGCTTGAGAACAACTCAAGCCGATCTTAGTTCGAAGCGGCGAGATTCCGAGTCCTCGACAAACATGGATCGACAAAACCAACGACTGCGTCATGAATTCTGAACGCGGTGCGCTCGTTACGGGCTCCGACCCACCCTAGGGTCACCGTGTTCACACGATGGCCGGTGATATGTGGCGGGCGCTGGCGAGGCGTATGATAAACAGACAATTGGCCGCTGGTGTGCATAAAACAGATGACAAAAATTCTCCATCCGCCTCAAATGGCCAAAAATAGTTTTTTTTTCGGGTTTGGGAGAAGAGCGTAGGACGCCGCCGGAAATCTCTCGCCCCCTAGACCATGTCTCCACCTTATACCTTCGAGGCCGTCATCTACACTCGTTGGCCTTGCCCGACCCGAAGCGGGTTGGCTGTGGGCTGAGTCTACGTCGAGATCGAAGGTCTATCGTCGCACGAGCTGATTTTTATCGGGGTGTTGACGATTTGCGATGAGAAAAATCAAATTGCGCCGCCTGCAGCCGTTAGAAAAAAAATATGAAAAAATCAAACAAGTTTTTCCCTTTTTTCCCACAGCGGCGGTACGAGCGAATCTTCAGCCTGAAAATTCCAGGCAAATATTTCAAAGATCGACTTCCAACTTTGCTTTCCCATTGGCATAGGTCTTAGAACCCCGCGATCGTACATTACGTGCAGCGCAAAACAAAATAACTGCGTTCACAAAAGTTTTTGAAGCGCTTTTTTGTTCTGCTTGCGAAAAAAAAAAGGTCTCGTAAGCAACAACACCAACGTACAAGAAAGCATATACCGCTGTTCCTAAATAAAATGATCGTTTTAATACAAATGTTTAATCCAGAAGTTCCCTATATTTAGGGACAGCGTGGTACGTAGCAATTCCGAAGACCATAATGTCATCCACCGTGCAGGGTAGCATAACGGGCTGGCTGGACGAGGCAGTACTACGTACAGTCCGTCTCGAACGGCGCGGGCCAAAACAGCGTTAACGTCCCACCCTAGACCGTTCGACGGTCCGTTCCGCAAAAGCGTGAGGCTAAACACATACGGTACCAGCACAGATATTGTGGAAACCCGCGACTCGAATATCGAGTCAAAAACTGGGAAATTCCGACAAGCTACTCCGGCCGGGCATATGATACCCGTTTGATATCATTTAATAGCAACAGAGCCTAAACGAAGCAACTATTAGCGGCCAGAGTGATCTCAAACACGCCGCAAAACTATAGAAACTCTTCCCTGCTCCGATCCGTCGCCTTAAGCGACGAGGCGCCTCTTAATGGCTCTCACCAGCTTGCTGCTCTTCTTGCCCGACTTCTTGTTGAGCTGCTGGTTCTGCTTGTGCTTGGCCCACGACAGGACTCTGGCGGGGTCACGATGGCGTATGCAAAGGAGGAATAAAAGACGTGTACAGCGTACAGCACGTGAGATGGCAAAGTCGGAAAAATAACAAGAAGGAACAAATCTCATTACGTACAGATCCTTGGTATTCTTGGTGGAGTTGTTGATGGTTGTGTTCTTGTTGTGATTATGATGGTATTGTATTCGACAATGTACAGAAGCAACACGGACCGAGGCCATTTTCAGTTTCAGTTTTCGATTTCGCGCCGAAAAAGTCGGTCGGTTTCGGATTCCAAATTATACGCAAACTGAAGCTGAAACAGAACGTTTTTTGGGTGGAAACCCGAAGAATCCCAAAAAAAAAAATCATGTCGGTCGGTTTCGGTCCGAAATTAGGCCAAACAAATAAAAGAGTTGGGGGAAAAAAACAGTTTTCAGTTTTGAAAAAACAAGAAAAAACAGACCAAAAATAGACAACTTGCGGTTATCGGTTTACATCACCGACTGGAAGAAATAAAACCGGTCAAAACATATATACAGTTCAGGACAGGGTATATAGCAATTATTCACATGTATGTACCAATGCCCAAGAATAAAAAAACAAAATCACCTTTCGACGATCTCGCTCTTCTCCAAGGTCTTGAGCCCGGCGTCGCTGATCTTAGGAACGGAGCCGAAGGCCGTCTCCTTGGAGGTAAGCGCCTCCTTGCTTTGGGAGTTGAACGCCGGGTTCTCCACGAGACCGTTCACGAACACGCAGAGGTGGTTCTTCACAAGGTGCCCCTTGACCTGCGAGAAAAAAAAAACGTGAGAATGGTAAAAGTCATGCTCACAGAAGTACGCGACTGATGTCAAGAATATGATCATTCATAATTTGAGACAAGAATATGATCATTCATAATTTGAGACTAAGATTTAGGGGGGCAGGGGGGGGGGGTGTACTCATATCGTGCACGGCCGTAGCCGTATGGCCATAGACCCTCGCATCCCTACAATGACGGGACGGAGCACGTTGGGTTTTCACCAACCAGGCAGGGGCGGGGGGGGGTAAGAATGCGACCTCTGTGTACTGCAAACAGTATGGAACACACCCACCTTCTTACATAATAATTCAATTATGGCCAGCCAAAACTAGAAGATTCTTAACATCTGTCGCGTGCTGCTGTAGTTCTGGCCCATAACGGTGAAACGGCACTGTTGTACGGCTGGCCTCCGCCGTTGATTGGCTAATTTCCCCATGTAATCCCGTGTCTATCCGGCAGTGATTGGCCCGAATGCTGGAGTGATCGGTACGCATGACAGAGCTATCAGCGGGAGTGCTCCGTAGCGACAGTTGTCTCTCGTGATGTGATTCGTGTTTTACTAGCTGTACGTGGTGATCCAGGGTCGGAAGCCCCGCCAAATATGTTTTCCCCGCACCCCTCGCCTTTTTTGTGCATAATCCCACGCCGAAAAAAAACGGAAGCCCCGCCCCGTATCTTTTTTTCTCGCACCCCTCGCTTTTCCCGTGGATAATCACACGCCAACACATGCAGACGCAAAAAATCACGAAAATGCATGAAAAAAAACAAAAAAAAAACGCAGAAACAGCGCACCTCAGCCTTGTGCTTCCGCTTCAGCACCGGCAGCAGCTTGGCGATGACCTGGTTCGCGACGCACTCCACGTGCGTTCCGCCCTTGATGGTGCAGATCGCGTTAACGTACGACACCTGTTGGAAGACGCTGTCCGCGCTCAGAGCCACGCCCACCTGCCCGTCGCAACGGCAAGCGGAGACAAAAGAGGGGGAAGGGCGAGAAGGGAGCGAACAAGATGAGGCGGCGGAGGGAGACCAAGACCGGAAGAAGGTAGAGGAAGGAAAGAGCGGGGGGGGTACTTCATTTTCATGCATGGCCGTAGTCGTATGACCATAGACCCTCGCATCCCTCCAAATGCCGTGATGGAGCATGTCGGGTTTTCACCGACCAGGCAGACATTGCTAGCACCGAGGGGGTACTAATGTTGTGCATGGCCGTGGTCGTATGACTATTGATCGCGCATCCCTTCCGAGACGGAGCACTGTTCTTACTCGTAAGAGAGACACATCTGACATTTGGGCGCATATTACGTCGTTCCCCTGGGAGGGGAGGGGGGGAGGGAGCATTCCTGTAGTGCATGGCTGAAGTTGTATGGCCGTAGACCATTCCATGGTCGGGAAGGGAAAAGGGAAACTATCAAGAGCGAAGAGAGAAAAGGAAAGAGCAACACCAACGCATGAAAAGAGACGCAAACCACGCACCCAAACACTAACAAGTAATCGTCCGAAGTACAGAAGATATGCGTACGCGTATCTGGTGTACAACAGTATACAGATATCCGCAAAGATATCAAGCTAGAGAGCAACGGCAACTTGCACCTCCAAACATTAACATTGACAACACTGGAAACGGACAAGCTCGTATGCAACAGCACACAAAAGTGGGTCCAAATAGACCGGCACACCAATCAACCCATCCCTGTCGAACACATTCGGCGACTCCGCAAGCCCACCCTCTTGCTCTAAGCAACGCTCACCTCCCACCGATCGTTGATCGTCTCGAAAATGACTGGCGTCTCCATACCGTCGTACATGCCCATGTAGTCCTTGAAACTCGAAACCTGAAGGCGTTTCTTGTCCAGGTACACCTTCATGCGGGCCCCTCCGTACCCTCCCATGCACCCCGCCATGTCGTACACGCGCTGGTTCGGTCAAAAGGCAATCGTAGATGTTGGCATGGGAAAACAGATTAAAAATCAGAAGAACAAAAAAAAAACAGAAAATGGAAAAACGAAGTAGCATGAAACGCTAAAACTCGAAATGCGGCAGAGGGTCCGATACTACGTGTATATGCGGAGTGGCGCTGGCGTTGTCGCAAAGAGTATCATGGACTTGTTTTGTTGATAAAAGGGAGGAAGTGGAGAGGACGGGGCGAATCGGTTTCGAGCTAAGCCGCAGGCATGGCGTAGCGTGCTCAGGACCTATGCTGCTGCGCAAGTATATACAGCAGTACAGGACACCTAATAAGAAACAGGATATCGGGTGTAGGCTGGATTTCTTATTTGAGAGAGGGTGATTTTGAAACTAATTTCAAGATAACTACTCCAAAATTTACTATTTTCCTCTAAATCTCAGCCTGGCTTTCTTATTAGGTGTCCTACACTACTGTATACCAGCACTCGTGGCAAAAACAAAACAGCACCCCTGACGGCTACTACCAGGTATTCGTTACACTCTCCTTGCATCGAATAAAAACAAAGCTTCCTGTTGGACCCACATACCTTCCTGAGGAGCGCGATCGTGTCCGCCTCCATGCCGGTCATGTGGAACCTCTTCCAGTCGGGGCTGAACGTGATGCACGTGAAGTCCGGGCCTTCATAGTCCTCGTCGATCACAGGTTCTTCCTGCTCGACGCGGCGAAAAGTGGCCCACGAGGTTAGCAGACATGGCACTCTGCTGGGCGAGCCTAACGCTCAAGGCACTACCAACGTTGTTGGAAATGGAATGGGCATGTTTTTGCCGCCGAAGGTAGAAGTAAAGTACGCGCCGAAACAATTCCAACACCAAAGATGTCAAGAAGCCATGTAGGTCAAGGCAAAAGATGCACCGACAGAGTGACGTACCACTCTCTGTCCCGAAATGTGAGGATCGTTTTGTGTTGCTAATGCATAGCGGAGTCGACCACTTATATGCAAGTTTCAACACTAGATTCGAAACAAAAGTGATACGAGCATACCATAGCAATCGAAGCGGGTACATAAAAAATAAAAAAACCGAATTCGCTCGCAAGAAGAAACGCCAGCGATACCTTCTCCTGCATGTTGTTCCGGAAGACCTGGCGATAGTGCTTCCCCGACTTTCCATCCGCCGTCTCCACTACGAACTCCGTGGAGTAGATGTTCGCAAGCTGAGGGGGGGAAACAGGACACCGAAGGGCGACCGAGAAAGCGTAACGATACAGGTGCATCGCACAGGTCAGCCAAACGCGAATCCAACTTGCGAAAAGACAGCTCTGGATTAGGAGAGACAAGAGAGCTCACGACCAGCCGTAATCCATCTCCCATGCCCCCTTTGAAGCGTCTGAACGGCAAATTTTCGAATAGCCGACGAAAAAACGCCTCTTAGTGGAAACCCTGTCAGCGTGTTTTCATACTGTTTCATCCTTTACATAGCGGACGGGTTAAAATAACAGAGTCAAGGTCACAACGTGTAGCTGATTATCGCCGCTGGTTCTCGGTTTTTCTCATACACACGTTTAAAACGTTCAGTCAAGGTTGTGGCACGGTAAAAAAGCTTGCAACAGCAACGTGCAACCACTAAACATCACCACGGTATTATAAACGGCACGATAAAAAACTACCAGCATTGCCGCATTTTTTTCATTCCCACCTTAGCGCCGAAACCGTTCCTGCCTCCAGTAGTCTTCTTCTGGTCGTCGTCGAAGTTGGACCCGGTCAAGAGGTTTCCAAAGATGAGCTCGGGCACGTACATGTGGTGCTCTTTGTGCATCTGGATGGGGATGCCCTGTCCGTCGTTCCACACCGAAATCGACCCGTTCTCCGCGTCGACCGTAACCTGCGCTCGTCACACGGCATCAGCGACGGCATATTTCCACTTAGGGCAGATGGCTCATCATTCGACGCTACAAATGGTTGAGGGTCACTATGTATGATACGAATACAATCATAGCGGGTACCGCCAGTTAACCCCTTAAGAACCGGTCCCAGGTTTTTTTGGGGACGAACTACTTGGAAATAGTGTGGAATAAGTTTTGCAGTTCTGAAAGCATTAAGAGCACGTTGTGACAAGCCGGAACGCACGATCTTAGCTGCACATCACGCTCACCTGAAGAGGGCCATCTATAGCTGTCGGTATAGGCGGGACACGCCGACTTGACTGCTCTCACGTCTCGATGTATCTTATCTTAAGTGCTCTTATTTCGGGGTACCCACTGAAAGGTAACCCTAACCCTAACCCCGACCCCTCAAAGCATATGACAGCAAGACATCAACCACCCACCTTCAGCTTGGACATGTTGGAGTCGCGCTGCTTGTTGTCCGCCGCGTTAACGATGATCTCGTCGAAAATCTTGTACAGCCCGGGCACGTACGTCACCATGCGCTTCACGATGCTGTCCGCCGCTTCGTCGTAGACCCACATCTCTTGGGTCATCTTGTCCGTCGATCCGACTGCCGAACACAACGTCATCAGCAGAAGCAACTGCAACATTAGATACCATGCAAGAGGGTGTTGCGACACGTTTGCAGCATTATGCCGCTCGTCCTACGGTCTACTCACACAACAGCAGCAGTAGACGGTTCATAACACGGCACGCCTTATAGTGTTCTGGAAGCTTTCTCCGCGTCCCATGAGCCCGAATGTCATAAAGCTATGGTCCCTCTATAATGCCGGTAGGCGCCACCCAACAATACCGGCCCTATACCGGCAACCGGCACTACTCTACACGTGTTCACACCGGTTAATCCCATATGTACCAAGCAGTTTTACAGGCACTATAGCGAGCAGCCAGCACTACCGTATATGATACACCCCCTCGGACAAATTTCAACGCTGATTTGCTCGACGATCGGTCGAGCGCTAACCCCGACCGACCCGTATATGGAAAGATCTCGGCGAGATGCTCCGAAAGCCGCCTTTTTCGTTGTCTGTGCCCCCCTGGTTATGGAGAAAATTCGCTTTGAAATTCACCCCAGGGGGTGTGATATACACTGTCATATACCGTAGTCAACCGGCACTATAGCGGGCAGCCAGCGCTACTTAACCGGCACTATAAAGGGACCACATCGATCGTAGTCTACGTACAGCAGAATTGCAAGTAACTCACTGTAGGTATCCGGGCGCAAGAGGATGTGCTCGAGCTGGGTCTTCTTCTGGTACCTCTGCTCGACGGTTTGATCGCCGCCGCCATTGTTGCTCCCGCGAGGACCCAGCGGGGCCTTCTTCCCAGCCTTCGCCTTACCGCCCTGCACAGACAAAGACAGCACACATAAGATCACAACATACATCAGCATAGACTACAATGTACTCCAAGATATGGATCGGAAGATTAGGATCAAAAGATTCAAACTAATCTGCCCCGTACGTAGGAGGGAAGTATCGTAGCAGTGGGTGTCGTTACCCTGCAATTTAACATAGTAAGATTCAAGATTAATATACTAGCCGCGAGGACCCAGCGAGAGCTTCTTGCCGGCCTGCCGGCCTTCGCATAACCGCCCGGAGATAGATATTATGATATTATGATGCGTACGCGAAACGAACATCAGCATGGGCTACAGTATTGTAATGTGAGAGTAAGATTGAAATAGTAACATCATAATGTTCAAAACTGGTCTGCCCATAAGAGGGAAGTATCGTAGCTGTGGTTGTGGTTGCCATGTATGTTCTCCTTGGTGGCGGATTCTGTTGTTTTTTTAGGTCGGACAGCGTATCGTATAATATGTATCTGAAAGAAATCTGCAAGGACGCTGGCGGCCAGCCGCAGCGGAGCTGGGTCATCACGGGGCTCAGCTCAGACGCCCTCTCCCGATCGGATTGTTGCACCCCTCCCGCCCCGTCCTCCCCCGAGGACCTTCCGGGACGTCGTCTTCCCCACCTCGACGGCGTACGAGCCGAAAGTTGTAGACGCCACATTTATGGACATTGTGCTGAGCGATTTCGTATCGCTCAGCACCATGTCCATGAACGAGGCGTCCACAATTTTTAGCTTCCGATCGGGAGAGGGCGTCCGAGCTGAGACCCGTGATAACCCAGCTCTGCGGCGGCTGGCCTCCAGCGTCCATGCAGAGAACTCTGGGAACGCGGGCGAGTAAATCATATTTTGCTCGGCATGTTTCTATGAGAAACACGCCGCCTCAACAATAGAGGAGAAACCGGGATACCATGAATACCATGACAATAATCTGTTATTGTAGTTCGTGTTGTTGCGCGTTGCACCCATCATGGCGTTCGCAAAATCTTTTCGGGCGAAAAGGTCGCTCAAACCATATCCTTTCGAAGTTTCACCCAGCTTGCAAAGATAAGAGATGAGTATCGACCACTCGATTAGCCGAACTCACAACTGACGTGTGTGCAACTATTTTATGATTTATTGTTTTAAAAAAAAACAAGTCGGAGTTCCACGCTTCTGCCCGTTTCCTTTCTACAGTAGAACTCAGTTCTTATTTTTTTCGTTCCGACGAAAAAATCTAAGTGGCACGGAAACGTACACTTGATTGACACCCAGATACGAAGCGTGCTCGGCGAGTCGAGAGCATTGTGTCGGCTCTCAAGTTGGTGGTCACGATAAAACACAGGCTCACAGCAGCAACAAACAGCGACCTGGTCGTACATACAGTAGTAGCCGTAAATCTGCCCGCGCAGGCGAACTTCTCAGACGTGCCCGCATAAAATGACCCTCTTTCTAATGAGAAAAGGATTTGCCACGAAGCTGTAAGGCATTCGTTCCCGACGGTGAGCTCATTTTGGCCTTGGCTAACGGCGGCCACCACCCCGACCCGGAACTCTAACCTCTGACCCTGATCAATCTGGGGCGCAGAATGATCGAGGTGGCCTGATCAAACTGATGTTCATAATTTTTTGTGATCAAACTGCTTCGTTTCGAGTTCCATAAGACGCTGTTTTTATGCCCTTGATCAAAGGGGGTCGGTTTTTATTAACCTAAAAAAAAGTGCAGCGGCCAAACAGGTATACCTGGTCCGTCTGCGGCCAAAAACAGGTACATACTTGAAATCAAGTAAAAAACGCACCCCACTTGCCCTGCCATTGGTCCAAAACTCGTTGTACCTGTTTTTGCCTCTTTAAAACCCCCAGGTACACCTGATTTTGTCGACGTACTCTGCTTAACTTTCAACTGCTTTTTGTCGTTTTCAAGCCAATCAGAGCCCCTTCATAGTTCCACCCTATGCCCCCTATACAAATGCCGACTTACGCGGAGACCCTCTCCTCCCTTCGCACCTCGTACCACGCCACTCGAGCTACACATATATCTGGCTGCATACCTCTGCCGAAATAATACGAGATAGAAGGCTCCCCTTCGGGATTGTGGTTAAAACTTGGAATACGAGAGGTGTCGCAAGCTGAGTAGGGAGAACACAGCAGCAGGCGTTCGTTCCTCGTACTATTAATATGTGCTACTCGTATACGTAGCCACCGGGCGAGCACGAAGAACATGTAAAAACTCTTGAAAGCGACAGAAAAAAGAAGGGGTAGCCACCGGGCAATTCACCTGGCAAGTAACACAGATCAGCCCAACCGAGTTTATAGCTAGTTCTACATACGGATAATAGCTACAGCAGTAGCACCACGGCCACCGACGGCAGTCCTGAAATGAAGGTGGTCTTGGTCTACCGTTCGACGCCGGAGCTTTGTGCGGCCGCCGCGAAGCGGTTCCTGATAAACGGCTTGCAAGTAAGTATGAGGTGTCTTCCACCTACTACTACGTACTCGGACGTGCGTACCAGATACATACCTGGTACGAACTTACACCCAAACAAACACCCTACTCAAGTACCATGGTATGTACTACTGTGTAGGCCTATACCTGGTACACAATTACAGTTAGTAAGATTAGTACACGAACCACAAAACTGTTCAAGAGGGGGCTGACGCTCGCCATTCAGGTGCAAAAACAACTACTTTGCGCTGGTGCAAGGAACGGCAGGTTCGTGGGGTGCGTTTTAAACTTGATTTTTAGTATTGTTTTTGACCCCGAACGGACCAGATATACAGCAGTACCTGTTTTTGGCCGCTGCCCTAAAAAAAAACTCCACAAGAAACGGCCTTAATACCGCAAAAACGGCTCGCCGTATGGACGTAATTCCGTAATCCGACATCCTTGCGTACGTATTTGTCCCCGTCTTCTCGAGCCGAGGAGACGAACTGAACGAGGAGTCGGTCGCTGCATACGCACAGACGCACAGCAGTACGTACTCGTAGATAATACAGGAACTCCGTCTGAGCTCCAACCTCTCTCTCATACTTGAACGTTGAACGTGTACCAGGTACCAGGTATGATATACCAGGCACCAGGTTATGGTACGGCACAGCAGCAGACTACATACAGCAGCAGCGCAGCAGCATTCAACAAGATATCGTCAACGGATTGCACCCCACAAACTCAAGCATAGTGTGAATAGTATGGTCTACACTAAAAATAGTATAGGCTGCTTCGCTCGACTGGTTCACCAGGTATGTCATTTATTTACAACGGACATCTTTGAGCAAAACTTTAGGCGCTTGCATCCTCGCGATTTCTGCAGGAAGGGGTGGACATTCTGAGCTTCGATGCAAGGCATCCACGCAGCAGACCTAGACAGGCAGTGCATCGACTCAAAATATCTCGACAGGCAGTCAGGCAGTGCTGTCCAAGTAATCAGAAACCGCGTTCACTAGAAGCATCAACCACGGCGGTGCGCGCTTCATCCTGCAGAGCGCAGAAACTAACGCATGACCCGGCGTCAAGAATATTCGTTCAAAGCTAGGATGGCAGAGAGCGAGAGAAAGACTACCGGAAATTTGACTCGATCCCACGCACGCTCAAGCTTCCCTCAAAGCTTTCTCTCGGTATGCTGGCGGGCTGTTGCCCGATGCCCAATCTGCACGCGAGGCGACCCAGCCTTGCTTGAGCGCGTGTACTGCTGTAGGGGTAAGCTGCGGCCATGCAGAAAAAGCAACCTCACCTTTGAAATGCCCAAACGGCCGCTTGATTGCTGGTTTTCGGTGTCCGCCATGCTGCCCGCCTGTAATTTGAGGTGACCACGAGGCAGATGAAGGCTGAGTATCCGACAGCCACGAGATGCTGCTTTGTTTCAGGCGCTGGATTGAAGCGCGCAGTGTGTAATCGACGCTTGCTGGAGTTGTGTGTGTGCGTTGTGTTGCACCATCCCCCAACGGCGGGGCTGATATGATATGCCCCCTATTGGTGCCGCTTGTACAATTGAGGAACTCCCGAAAGACCTCAAAATCTCAAAAATCACCAAATATCGTCACAGAGAGCAGAGGGGGCCACGCTTCGTCTGTGAACTTTCCCGTTGTGAACCCACGACCTCAGTGACTTTTGCTTTATCTATCGCCATGAAGTCTGCGCTTATGATTTTCCCGCTGTGCCTGGCGACGGCGTCTGGCTTCGTGATGCGCTGCTCCAACCTTGGCAAGAACATCCACATGACAGACCAGGGCCAGCATGGTGAGAGCTGCCACAGCGTGATGGGTGTTACCTTGCGCGAACGTACCAGTACCAGAGTCTCGACAAGGTCGTACCGACTTTCGTTGGAAGGGTTGAACTTCCAGTAGTCTCTTCGGCAGAGTGGGAGAAGGCGAGAGTTGCTTAGCTGTTGAACACCTTCAATCATGATTCAAGGTCAAGTTGACGTTCGCCGAAAAAGGTGTCATGTGAAAGTATCGTCAAGAATACTCACGTGTCACATGCTCCCGTTGCTTGTTGCAGAAGCAAACCCGACCACACTCATGAGCTCCGAGCATCTCTGCTGTACGTACTGCTATACCGGTATGGGAGTGCCGATGATTCATCGAGCCAAGGGAGCCGCTCGCTCTTATGTCCCTATCGTATACACGGATATGCGTGTTTCCTCGTTTCTGCTGATGTCTCGTCATCGTCGGTACAGCAGCAGCAGCACAGCAGCGGCGGCAACAGCACACCAGCACATGATACCAGGTGCTCGTACCTGATACGTGAAGTACCTGGTGTGCGAGTATGATACGAATGACATGCTGCTGCCGTCCTCGTTTCCTCTAGAGTCAGAGCTGATGTCTGGGAATTGAGACACATCCACCTCGTACTACAGCAGTACCGCATGTATATGCAGGTGTCGGTCGAGCAAGCGCGACTCTCAGCCCCAGCGAGCATCGCCCAGCTGGCACTCTCGTTGCCTGCTAATAATCAAGCACCCCGGCATTTTTTTGTTCCGCGCCGCTGTCAAGCACTTCTGCCTGCCTCTTTCCAACGACCAACCGTAAGCCACGCGGGAACTTGAGAGCTAATAAGATGCCACGCGGTCTCGCCTCGAGACTTTCATGTCGACTTATCCCACCGTCTTCTTTTCGGACCCTTGCTGTTGTAAAGAAGTGTCTAGGTACGGGTACCCTGTACCTGGTGTATAGCGCCGTATTTGATACCTGGAAGCTTCTACGAGTACGTTCTACCCAGGTACATACAAAGTCGCGAGACAAGAAAGGGTCTTATGTCTTACGGTATCCCTGGACTACAGGTGTTGACAGGCTTCCGTTGATGTTGGTCAGCTACGTATTGTTTCGGCACATTTCAAGCGTGGCTTGACGCAGTAACGACTAAAAGCGGTACGTACCGTACGTCCCCACGGGTAACTGTACACAAGCAGGGGGGGGGGGCAGTCACCACAGAGAGTGGAGCTTCTCAGGGCAAGCGGTCGTCTTATTTCGATGCTATCAACTAGACGAAAACCGTCCAGCGAAGCACAGACGACCGCCCCCCCCCCCCCATGTCTGCCTGGTCGGTGAAAACCCGACATGCTCCATCACGGCATTTGGAGTGATGCGAGGGTCTATGGTCATACGACTACGGCCATGCATGACCCCCCCCCCCCCCACGTACAAATTCCCCGCTGGTCACGCATTTCCGACCGCTTACGCTATCCTAGCTTGCGCCAGCGCCACACGTGCTGGCACCACCCGCATTGCATGAGCAAACAGACACAAACACAAGTACTCGTACTGCCGCGGGCGCTATAATCGACTGGAGTTTCTCTTCAAAATCTCGAAGTCGTACTATTTCGGGGGGACATAGTAATTAGGACCAAATACGCTTAAAAAAAATACTGGGATATATAAGTTTTCGTGTATGTTATGGGTCCTGATTACTTTGGTCCCGCGTAATACGTACGTACACACCCCGTAGACGTGCAATCGAAAATGCTTCACACAGCTTGCATAGTTTAATACAGGTTGGTTCAAGCATACCACCCAAAAATCAAAGAGGAGCTTCGACGAATTTCTCCATCTCACAGCTGAGCCTATTACTATTTTTTGTGGAATATCCACACCTCGTACAGATCATGATCTATCTACAGTAGATCATCTACTGTAGTTTTCCGCCTGCCGTTGAGGTATTATATGCAAGATCTGCGTAGTACAGCTCCAACCCGGGCAACAGCTAGATCCATGTAGACAATTTACGGCTCCCACCGGGCATAATGAGCTAGATCATACAGATCATACAGATCAGGGATATACCTGCCCTTGATGGCCTAAGTCATCAACTGGGAATGATCTACATGACCTGCCCTGGGTGTTGAAACATCGTAGCCAAGCAAGAAGGCAATTGAGTCACGCCCATCCCGTAACCCTTTTCACCTTTGCCAACAAACGCAGACCGGGCCCCCGCCGCGACCACGCCGCTGGGGCGACGAGCGTTCATCCAAGGCGCCGTGGCTTCTGTCCCCCTCATCGCGGGCGCTAGCCAAGCGCTCGCCGACAACGAGATAATCGAGCAGATGGTGGCGGAAAAGCGGGCGGCAGGGTGGGTGGAGCCGGAGGTGACGCAGAGGGGCTACATGGACATTACTATCGGGGACAAGCCTGCGGGCAGGCTTGTGATTGCGGTGAGCGCGGTGGGTGTGCGTGCGCGTGCGTGCATGCGCGCGCATGCGTTTTGAAGTATGTTGGGCGCTGGTGGCATTGCGTTGTTGTTTCTCGTTTTGGAGGTGGCGCAAGATGGTCTTCGTCGATATTAGTTCGGAAAAAAAACACACACACATGCATGTCAGCTGTGAGGTCGAAAAAATCCGCCACGCGTAAAGTCATTTTTTGCAAGCTTGGTGTGATACTTATGTATTGATACTTCGATCAAAGCGTGCTATATACGGGGTATGTCATCGGGGATAAGCCCGCCGCCAGGCAGGCTTGTTTGTTGCTAGGGTGGCCGCGTGCGCGCGGGCATTTGGGGTAGGCCTTCGTGTCCTGTAGCTTGGACTCTATGTACAAGTACCTGGTACTGACTGTACTGCATATCACATGTCCTATCGCGCCTATAACTTGAAATCGAAGATCGTCACCTACGTGTTGGTCTTGCTCGCCGTATGCATAGACCTTGACAACAGTAGTCCTTCGTACGGTGCCCAGTAGCTCTACGGTGCGCAGGAGCTATGCGGCGCCCAGGAACTCTGCTGTGCGCAACATTAGCTCTACGGTGCCCAGTAGCTCTACTGTGCGCAGTCTCTCTACTGTGCGAGAGGAAGAGCTGTTGCCGTTGGCGTGCTTGCTTATGTACGATGTGGAGGTGCTTGTTTCGGTGCGCATGCCTGCGTTAACGGCTCGTACGCAAGCTTTCCGGAAAGGGTGTTTGCTCGGACTGTATGCTGGTTCGCGGTAAATTGTCCACTACTTACCTAGTAGGTATTACAGGTACTAAATAGTTACGTGCGGTAATTGTTGCGGAGTTTAGCGGGGGTTTTTGCGTCTTACTGGTGCGTTCGTGGCTCGCAACATGTTTTCCATTTGACAAAATAGTAGAAAACCAGTGGGTTGGCTTACTTCGCCACCCAATGTTTACGGGGGAGAACATAGTAATCAGAACCCAACGTGATTAGTAACAAGGCTGGAATATATAGGTTTTTGTGTATGTGGTGGGTCCTGATTACTATGGCCCCCCGTAACAAATAAACTAGCCTTTTCAATGGAGTCCAACCAATTCAAAAGACCTAGGAGAAATTGTTCGTACGTAAAGCCCATGTTCGAGCACCTGGCGACATGGTGTCAAGTCACAGTAGTAGTCGTCCCAACAGGGAGAGGCAAGAGGGGATGACCCGGGGGGCATCACGGCATCCGCCAGCACACCAGCCTGAAAGACAAAAGCGGCGAAATAAGCTATGAAATACCAATTCACCCGAAACGACACGAAACTGTCACATTGTGAAGAGACCAAACGGACAGAAAGGTGTCATCATCGCACTCAGCCGGAGCCGTTCGCGCGCGCCCCGCACTTTGTTCTCTTTTTGTTTCTTGTTTTTTGTTCTGCAGTTGTATGGAAAGGTTGTTCCCAACACGGTCAAGAATTTCGTGTCGCTGCTGACGGGAAAGAACGAGGCCGGCGTGTCGTACCAAGGGACAGAAGCCTACCGAGTCCTGAGCGAGTTGAACATACAGGTGCGAGTTTTGGGGGCTAGGGAATGTTATATATGTATAGTTATGTTTGTGAAATTTTCGCACTTTTCGCAACTTTTCTCTTCGTACGAGCACTTTTCGGCAAAACGCTAAGTACCCCGACACAGCAAGCCCGGCCGGACACATTGGTCGAGGTTTGGGCTCGATCCGAGCTCTGTGGCTCGCGTGGCGGGCGCTCGAAGTTTTTTTTCCCGCGGGAGTGGATAAGCCGATTTCCCGGGTTTCGCTGCGTGAGGCCCTGTTCATGTTCAGTCGTGCGTTTTTTGTGGGTTTCTTGCCGAGAGCACGGGGAGCACACACGAACAACAGCAGCACCACAGAGAGCGTGCTACAATCAGTACAACCTCAATGTTACAAACCTGCTGCCCAGCAGCAGCAGCAGCAGCAGCAGCAGCAGCAGCAGCCATTACATCATGCATGCGCGTGCCTCAGATCCGCGCTGTACCGTGACGAGTTGCTTTTGTCGAAGCCTGCGATTTTCCGAGTCATGGTATAATACCTGCAGATCGATGCTCATGTACGAATCTCTCCGCTGTCCCAAAATGTAAGAAACTTTTTTTCATTAAAACTATATATAAACTGTCGTTACTTTTCAGGGCAGAGTGATACAACACTGTGCGCCTCGAAGGCAGCTCTGTGATGTGCTCTGTTGTTGCTACGAGGTACGAGTAGTTTTGCTTTCATAGGAGCCAGCCATCCGTCACCAAACGACACCACCACCAC
Source organism: Saccharina japonica (assembly GCA_008828725.1). Classification (NCBI taxonomy): domain Eukaryota; class Phaeophyceae; order Laminariales; family Laminariaceae; genus Saccharina; species Saccharina japonica. The sequence continues at coordinate 214,294 of MEHQ01001502.1, forward strand.
CACTCTTCTACCCGCTGCTGCTGTTGATGTTGCTGTAGTGCTGCTGTGGCTAGTTGTGTCTATCGGAGCCTACCGTCCATAATCCACACCATCTATCTACCCTTTTCTGTTCTGCTGCTGTGTGTGTAACAGAGCCACGCCCACTCTGACCGGAAATTAATGACCGCTTTTGAATACCACGATACATCACACATGCAACGAACACAAGCAACGCCACAGCCCCGGCTAGAAGCACAAGCAGCAGACGTGACTGTGGCGGATCCACCGTATACTGCTGTGGCTATTAATTAGTGGTTGCTTCATCGCAGCAGGCTTGCATCCGTCATCAGGCACCACCATCTCTCTCTCTTCTGCTGCTGTTCTGTTGTTGCTTGCTGCTGTGCTTGCATCATGTATGTGCGACCTGTCGTGTGGCTGACGCGGGCCGCGACAAATAATTGTGTAGTACAGGAACATGTATCTTTGAAAGTATAGGCAAACGGTCACCATGCACGATTTTATGCTTGAAGGCTTGAGTTCGATCCTTGGCGATGACTCTGGATACTTTTCTTTTTTTTTGTATTGTACGTAACCCAGACCCCCATAATATAAGACAGGAAGCACACAAAAACTAAGTGGATTTCTTAGGCAGGTATACACAATGATATGCGTATGATACAATATCGCATGCTGTTGTTTTGATATTAATAGTAGGTTTTCGATTCGCCCTTGCGCCACTCCCCCAGGCACGTCCCGGAGGGGAACCTTGTATATATATATATACATGTGTGTATGCAATTCGATGCGAGTCGACGAAGGAAAGAAAGAAAGGGCTGAAGAAATCCTCTCGCGATAAAACAATCAAGGCACGAACCGTAGTGGGGAGGAGGGAGAAGCGCCTATTTTGTGACCCCGGATCTGAGTTGCGACTAGGAAGGAGAGAGAAAGGAAGGGTAGAGGTAATGCATGGGATGGGAATATGTATATATATATAACGAAGTATCCCACTCAGCTTGCAAAGATGAGTTTCGACGAAATCCTCAATCTCACAGCTGTTTTTTTTTTAAGTTTATAAATTTATGCAAGGGTTTCCTTTGGAGTGGGTATGACGGAGTCGTTTCTTGTACAAATACACATTGTTGGCCCTGCCCCCCCCTGCTTTCGCCCCCCTCTCCCCCCGTTCTTTCTTCGACCAGGCCGGTGGGAAGTGCTGCAAGTGCCGCCTGAATGATCCCATCATCAAGGAGGGTGACCTCCTCATCAAATGCAAGCATACTCCTTATCAGCTTCTCAAATAAGTCACGAAAGCTGTACTTGCAGCAGATTGCTATCGACGATAGCAATCTGCTGCAAGTACAGCTTTCGTGACTTGTTTGAGAAGCTGATGAGGAGTATGCTTTTGTTTAATGATTATGTCACCCTCCTTGATGGTGGGATCATTCTGGCGGCAGTTGAAGCACTTCCCACCGGCCTGGTCGAAGAAAGAACGGGAGGAGAGGGGGGCGAAAGCAGGGGGGGGCAGGGAGGGGGGAGACTGTCGTATTATTAGGCGGGGCATAGCCAATCAACCGTTGTGGCAGCGCCTTGGCTGGCCCAGCTCGTACATAGGGGGCGGATATCATGTGTACGTAGTATATGATACTCGTACCCTGGAACATACGGGCACGACTTGCTTACTTTCGTGGACAATAGTTAAGAAGCAAAATGTCTTGGAGCAATTTATATTACAGAGGATTTCCTGTAAAATAGTGAAAAAAAAACGTGTCTCTTGCGCAGACGGAAAGTGCAAAAAAAAAAAGCAAGCTATTCACCGGGCAAGTAACTACGCTACAGCAGTACCTGATGGTCTGTATACGGTGTTGCCTCTCTTATGATAAGCTAAGAAACACCTCAACTGTGAATTCTCCCGACCTCTGGTGCTCAGGAAATGCCGACAGTCGACCCACTACGTTATGGTACGTAGGTGAGCACCCACTGCTTTCGCCCGTTGTTGCTACTACATGTATAGCTCCTGTGCCCTAGGCCACACTACTCCGGCCTGCGCTACCGTAGAATTTGAGTGAGCACTGTTGCTGTACGTCAGCTCTGTTAGGTAGTTGAGCACCCGCTGCTTCCGCCCGTTGCTGCCGCTATCACACAGGTAAAGCTCCTGTGCCCGCAGCCCTATTTCTCTGGTCTGAGCTACAGGAGCATTTGATTGAGCACTGCTGCTGTTCTGTCTAATGATCTGTATGGCAATGTCTCAATAACACCGAAGAAAACAGTGTATTTACTGCCTGCTGTACATACATGATCGTCGGCTCGGCCTGACGCTGGTCTGTACAGCAGCAGCAGCACAGCAATAAACGCATGTGATCACGGAATATAGTTCCGTCCCCGCAGCCACACTCTTTCCGTCTGAGCTATCGTCGCAGAAGTCGATTGAGTACTGCTTGCTGTGCTGGAGTACATCAATACATCATGAGTTATGTCTGATAGTCTGTATGATGGTGTCAAAGTCTGTATGCTGGTGTCTCTCTCTGGTGCTGTACAAATGCCGGCCGTCGAGCAACTACGCTATGGTGGTTGAGCACCAAAGCGCCCGCTGCTTCCGCCCGTTGCCGCTGCTGCTGCATGTAGCTCCCGCGCCCGCAGCCGCATGACTTAGGCATGCGCTATCGCAGCAGTTGATCGTGTGCTGCTGTTGCTGTACATGCATAATCAGCTCTGTCTGATGACCTTTATGACGATGTCTCCGGCAAAGCAGTTGGCGGCGAAGCTGCTGCTGTACAAATGCCGGCCGCCCAGCAACTACGTTCTGGTGGTTGAACACCAAAGCGCCCGCTGCTTCCGCCCGTTGCTGCTGCTGCATGTAGCTCCCGCACCCGCAACCACATTACTTAGGCATGAGCTATTAATATCGCAGCAGTTGGTCGTGTGCTGCTGCTGCTGGACATCATCAGCTCTGCCTGATGACCTGTATGACGATGTCTCTAATAATACCGAAAAACGTAAATAAATAGTGGCCGTTTCGAAGAGCTGCCCAATCAGTTGGGCTGATTTCGAAAAGCCGAAATGCTGTCTATCAGGTGGGTCGTTCATCGCGAATAGCTGTCGACACGGGCAAGTAACAACGACCTGTGATCGCGAAATACTATACTGAAGTAGGTGTTTATATATGTAAGTATAGAAGTATACCGGAATATATATACTCGTATATGAGAGCGGGAATATTTTTCGCCTTGAGCAAGCAAAACACGTGGTAAACGTTTGGGACGCGCCGGGTCGGGCCCTTGCGTGCAACGAGCGTTAAGGAGATCGGTAGTTTTGGGCACGTAAAGTCCTCTTTTGGCCTTGATATACTAGTTTTAGTGTAGGGGTGGTCAGTCAAGGGGTAAAAGCGCGATCTCCTGGCACTTGTGCTTGTTTGTGTTTGCGGTGCCTTCACAGCATGGCAGACAAGTGCATACACCTCGAGCCGAGCGATGCATCGCAGGAGGGGGTTGTTGACAGCTATGGTACCTGGTACGTGCGATAGCTGTCGTCTATTTCCCAGTGACTTTAGTCACTGGGTGCTGTCGTGTTAATTCATTTAAATCCCCAAATCCTCTGTTTTTCATCAGTGTTTTGTCGTGAAGCATAATCACCTACTGTACGACAATACTTCATACCACTCTGAACAGAAGTATAATGAGCATTTCCATGAAATGTTGATGTACAAACATGCCTTATACTCCGAGTCAGAGTGGTACGAAGTATGATACGTGCTATCTGATCTGTATCTATCAGATCTTTCCGAAGTGTCCAAGATTTAGAATTCGAGTCGATTCAGTAAAATGAGTCAAAGTTGGCCGTTTTGGAGGGGCACGAAAGTACTTACAGTACGAAGAACTAGAGGATGATTTTTTGTTTTTTTTGCAGTGGTAACCGTTGACGTTTCGCCCCGAAAACTCTTTTTGTCCTCTCCTCAGATGGGAGCGATCGGCAGCAGGAGCGGTAAGTCTGGGGTTTCATCGACGGGGGAGAACATCCCGCAGGAAAACTTTGACATCCCGGTGAGTTGTTTGTGCCCCCCCCCCCGTGACTAGAACGGAAAAAAAAACCCCGCTGCGTCTTCGCTCTGCGGTGCGCTTCCCCGTAGACGCCGAGGATATTTTTTTGCACTTCAGGCTGCTCCAGGCAGTGTTTTTTCGTAAAAACTTCGGGGAGTGGAATGTTCACCTCTCTGGTTGCACGTTACTAGTATAGTGATTTTGGGAGTAGCGCCTAGCAATCTCGGTCGGGCTGCGAGAATAAACGTTCTTCGAAGTCATGTTTCGGGCAGGAAAATAAGGCACCGCCCCTACCGTAACATTGCTCCTAAACTTAACCCGTTTACGTAAAATTAATATATATATATATAAATGAATACGGAGTATGTATACGTACTCTAATGTCGAGTGGTTTGCCGTCCTGACCGGGTTAGTCTACTGCTGTACTTTGCGCGGTAGGATGTTGTCCAACAAAAACGATCTTGCGCTTATTTTCTTCGTGCGCTTTTGTGTATACCTGGTGTACTCTTACGGGGGACCGTAGTAAAATTAGTTAAACACAGGTTTTCTGTCTGTACCGTAGGTCCTATTTACTAGTGTTTACTATGGTCTCCCGAAATAGTAGACTGCTGTGCTCTAGGTGATAAAGCGCGCGCACTGTTTGCTAAGAGTCGGGTTTTTTTTTTCAGCTCTAGAGGTCGAGGCGCGAGGGGAGGCAACAAGGAGCACTACTGTAGTACCTGGTATGTATTAATGGTATACGTGCTCTCGTAGTACCACAGTGCATTCAGCACAGCAGCAGCAGCAGCAGCGGCAGCAGCAGCAGCACTGCTACCACTGACTATGCAACTACGACCTTTTTATTGTTGTGCTGGGTTAGTTTTTTTTCCGCGTGCTTTATGTATACATTCCAAGCTGAGTTAGTTTTTTTTTCCCGTGTGCTTTTATGTACAACGATGGCAAAAAACAAATCGTGGTGTATTCCGCTACCATGCTTCGATTCGCCAGAATCCCACCATACGTTCTACGAACTCCCCGTCCGTCATACGTAGGTGTTGTGAGCGGTGAGCGGGTCTGTTGGAGAACAGCACGACGTAGAATAGAGCCCTCACCGCAACTAAAACGTGGTACAGCAGTAGTGGCCCCTCTGTAGCGCCGGTATGTGCCAGCGGGAAAAACCGGCGCTATACGTAGCGGCAACCGGCGCTACTCCGGATTGGGGAATATATAGTTTTTAGTATGGAAACGGAAAAGTTTGGCAAGCGAAGTATTTCACCGGCGCTAGCGCACGCAACGGGCGCTACTCAACCGGCGCTGAAGAGGGCCCACAACCGTATATGTATTGACACAGAATACGACATAATTGACACAGAATGCGACATATTTGTGGGCTTATCGGCAAAGGGGTATACTGGCATGCTTACATATATTATACGTCTCGAAAGCGGGATCGCAGCCCCTGGTAAGCAGTGTTTAGAAAACTGCTGTTGCTGTTGCTGTTGCTGTTGCTGTTGCTGCTGCTCCTACAACGAATCATCGTTCAAACAACAGAAGGGACATAAAAATGTAGTCTGTCGGGGTTTTGTTTTCTTCTTGTTGTGTAGAAAAGTGCTCACGGGAGTATTACTCGTCTTTAGTGTCCGTACCCACCGGAGACCTATCTATCTGGTGGTGTTTCTGTTGCGGGCGATCGACTGAAAACTCTTCAGTTGGTTGATTTTACGCCGATGTTTCTGTCGATATACATATTTCACAAATCATCGACCATCGTGTATAGGAAGTGCGAGCGCAGCTCGGAGCGGAGAATAGCAGACTGCACGAGCATTAAGCACTTCCGCCGCTTGCCTGGCTAGCACCTACCGCTGACTGTTGCTGCGTTTTCCTTTTTTGGGGTCGGGCGGGTCTTGTCTCGCGAGGAGCGAGGCTTTGCCATGTGCCGATCATCTGATCCGCACGGTGGTGGTGGTGGTGGTGCTGCTGCTGCTGCTGCTGCTCAATAGGCGTGACGATGCCCCCCTGTCGGTATCGCAGCGGGGATATAAAATTGTCACACATTCGCACAACAGCGGGATGTTTTTTCAGCCTTCCGGGGGAAGGACCGCATGTTTGCCTAGTGTCCGTACCGCCCCCCCCACTGCTACTCGGGCCTGCCACCCCAGCCCAGAAATGTAAGGGATGTTTTGATTTATCAATTTGAGTACCCAACCGATCCTTGCATTTCCGGACTTGGATGTGTACCCCAGGCCAGAAATGTAAGATCCCGTTTGGTTATTAATCGGATACCCAACCGGTCCTGATATTTCCTGACATAAAATTAACGCCAGAATAGCCGGATAGCCCCCGCATTGTATAAAAAACCGTGCTCTGTTCTTGACCGGCGTTGCTCTTGCATCCCTGGCATGCTTTTGCGCGCGTGCCTCGCGTTTTGTTTTTGTGATTTTGTCGTCGCGTTCCCATGCAGCATATGAAGGAGGGCCTCCTGAGCATGGTTAGAAACCAGGACGCGCAGGGAGACAGCCGGTGAGCATGCGTGTGTTGACCAATCAAACATCTCGAAGCATCGACATTTGGTATTGCAGGGCTGGGGTGCTGGTTCTGGACCAGGATTTACTGGAGGTACATCTCTCTTGGCGGAGGGAGCGTGTGGAGGCGTGCTGCGGCAGGGGTAGTACCCACACTTTACACACCTCGGACAGATCATCTACAGATAGATCATCTAGATCCTAACCTGCCGTTACGATATGTTGTGTAGGATCTGTGTAGTTACATATTCAATCCAGGGAATTGTGTCTCAGACCATGCAGGTTATACGGCTCCCACCCGGCAACACGAGCTAGATCATACAGATCATACGTATCATACAGATCATACAGATCAGGAATATATCTGCCTTGCTTGACACATCTAGATCATCAAGTGGGAAAATATCTTAATGGTCTGTCCGATTAGTGAAGAGTTATGAGGCGCCTGACGCGAGGAGCTCTGCGCTATTAGTAATTCATCCAACCACCGACTTTTGATAAATACAAACATTGTAAGCTAAAGTCCGATACCGATAAATTGGGGCTGCGAACAAAAAAATGCAATACGCCTCGGACGCAAAGATGCTGGGTATGTCCTCGGTTTGAGGAGCCCCGTCAGTGAGAATGTCGTGGACTTACAAGTGCAACCTCTAATTGCAAACCCTAATTGCAAACTCCGTTTGCAACCCCTGTGTGCGTTGACGAATAAAACATCTCCACACCTCGGACAGATAGATAATCTACAGATAGATCATGATCTAGATAATCTAAATCGTATAGTTCCCCACCTGCATATAGTTCCCCACCAGCCATTGTGAAAGGTTGTGCAGGATCTGTTTATTAATAGTACAGATTCAAACCAGGGAACATGTGGTAGATCCTGCAGAATATTTAGACGGGTCCCACCCGGCAACATGAGCTAGGTAATACATTATCGGGAATAGATATGCCTTAAAAGGTCTACTGCTTATAGATCATCAAGTGGGAATTGATGGTCTGTACGAGGTGTGGACATCTCGAAATATCAGTATTTTAGGTTGAAGGGCCGGGTACTGGACCACGATTTACTGGTGGTACATGCCTGCTGGCAGAGAGAGCTGCCAGGATACCAAGATGTTGACAACGTTCGTGCGTCCCACTGAACGAACAAGACCCTGTTCAGATCCAGGTTCTTACGTCGTCGTGTAAGAGTTGCTTCCTTATTTCTTAAAATTGGGTGTTTATTCTTACGATCTTGCGTACGATGTTGCTGCTTTGTTTCTTAATTATGTTTCAGGTTCGTACGATTTCGTTTACGATGTGATGTGTCGGCGTCGTTTCTTAATACGTTTCTTCGCTCAAATGTCTCGGGGTCCAGTTTCTTCGTCTGTTCACGACGTGTCTGCCTTGTTTCTTGATAGGCTTCTTAAATATATCTCGGGTCTCGGGTTCTTCATTGTCATCAATGGCTGCTTTGCTTCTCAAATATATATATATATATATTATATACCAGGTATATATATATATATATATTACGGGGGACCATAGTAAGTAGGACAAAAAATTGTTCGTAAAAAAAAGGTAAATATATAGGTTTTTGTGTATACCGTAGGTCCTATTTACTAATGGTCCTTTGTAAAAGATGCTTTATGTTGTTTGCCATGTCGTTTGCCATGTTGCTTCCTTGCTTCTACAATATCATTCAGGTTCTTACGATGTCGTTTACGATACTGTCTGCCTTATGTTCTTAACATGCCTCTTGTCAAACCTCTCTCGGGCTCCAGGTCTTCAAAATGCAATTAAGGTTCTTGAATTGTCGTTTACGATGTTTCTGCCTTTTTTTCTTAATATGCCTCTTGTCAAATCTCTCCCGGGCTCCAGGTTCTTCATCTCTATCAAGGACGATGCGGGGTGGGCGGACAACCGCTACGTGGCGTTTGGGCGGGTGGCGGAGGGGATGGACGTGGTGCATCAGATAGAGCGAGTCAAGGTGGACGGCGGCTCAAATCGCCCCAAGAGCCCCGTCGTCGTCGACGCCTGCGGCTTGCTGTGAAAACCTCGCCGAGGCGTGTCGCTTTTGGTTGCACATCGATTGTTATACGCACGTATTACTGTAGCTCCGCACGGTGCCTTCCTAGGACCGAGCGGCGAAAATTTTGGATTTGGCAGGGCTGTTCACGGGTAGGGTCAAACGTCGCGGGTCGGGTCGGGTCATCAGGCCCGACCCCGACCCGACCAGTGAGATTTTGAAGACCTCCTGACTCGACCCGACCCGTGAGATGTTGAAGACCCGTTAAAAGCCCTGTAACTTTGCTTCTGTTGATTTTTTTCTGCGGGAGTTGGGGGGAGAATCAGCGCTGGTAGGGAGGGGGGGGTGTACTCGTGTCGTGCGTGGCCGTAGTCGTAGGACCATAGACCCTTCGCATCCCTACAATGCCAGGACGGAGCACGTTGGGTTACCAACCAGGGAGCTGGTGGGGGGGGGGGGGGGTTAATTGCACAACTGGCTATACAAATTACACTCTGCACACCCTTTAGTATAGGCTGGTTTCAGTGTATTTTTTTAATGCTGTGGACGTTTGGTGGAAACCCTAGGTCTTGGTGGATTAGGTCGCGGTGGGGTCAGAGTGTCAGTTGGCCGCTGCTTGGGGCTGATTATGTAGTGCTACCCAGGTTCAGGTTGGAGGACTCAGGTCGGAGTGGGACAAGGAGCCAAGCGGGCGCAGGGTGGAGGTGTGAATCGTTTTAAGTTGTACACCCGGCGTGCAGTTGAGGCTTGTCCTGGCGGGGAGGATCCCCTACTTAATGGCGCTGATGTTCGTGTCCGGAAGCAAATGCACCGTCCGCACGCGCATAAGACGCGCGGATTTAGGTTCGAATGTTGTTCGAATATGTTGGTTCGAACGTTGTTCGAGTATATTGGTTCGAATGTTCGAAGATATTGGTTCGAATGTTGTTTGATACCAGAACGGTGCAGAGATTCTGAAGCATGTCTCGGTTGCACGAAACAGCAGCTTGCCTCTTAAGGCGATAAGTAACCTTCCGTGTGAGTATCCTGTACGAGTACGTAGGCAGCTCGTGGGCTCGGCGGGTATTTTGGTCGGTTGGCGTCGACACCTTTATTTTTATTTTTAATATTTCCGAACAGTACGTATGCCGCCACCTGGTAGCATGCAAGACGCTGCTGCTATCCTGCTCCTGCTACGGTATTGCTGCTGCTGCTGCTGGTGTTGGTGTTGTTCTGTAGGGTCAGATAATACCATGCGTATTGCCGCACCCTTTCCTTCGCGGCCTCTTTTCCGGCCTTCCGGCCTCCTGCTTAAAACAAAAACTCTTAGGAAACCCGGGCGAGGCCAAAAACCCGCGCACCGTCTACCTGGTATATTTTTAACACAGCAAAAAAATCCCAACCTTAACAACTTCAAGGAGTTCGTTTCCCTCGCGCAACGTGGGTGCAGTTGAAAAGGCGTTCATTGTTTTCACTCCTTGGACAGATCAGATAGATCATTCTCTACAGTTAATAGATCACGATCTAAAACTCTTGGGAAACCGTGCGAAGCTAAAAACCCCCGCACCGTCTATTTTCAACACTGCAAAAAAAATACAATACCTGGTACAACCTTAACAACTTCAAGGAGTTCGTTTCCCTCGCGCAACGTGGGTGCAGTTGAAAAGGCGTTCATTGTTTTCACTCCTTGGACAGAACAGATAGATCATGATACTCTACAGTAGATAATCTAGTGTATCACCTGCTGTTGCGAGAGGTTGTGCAGAATCTGTACAGCACAGACCCAACCTAGGAAACATGTGCTAGAACATGCTGATTATACGGCTTCCACACGGCAACACGAGCTAGACCACAGAGATCATACAGATCGGGAGTAGATCTACCGAAATAGATCATGACGTGGGGATGATCTATATGATCTGTACCAGACATGATTGTTTTTTAATTGGAGAGTTTGAACACGCCTGTGTACGAACCATCCCGACGGCAACAAGCGAGGCAGATGTTGTCGCACCATCGGGGCACTTCGCGCAACTGGGTGTGATTTTGTGAGAGACGCCTCGTACACACTTTTGTATATACAGGGTCAGCGACACATCGCCGTATGATGGGGCACACGTCCTGCCGTCGACGCCATATGTATGGTGATGCAGGGTGGGACACAAGAGTATCCCTTGCCAGGTTTTGCCTAATGAGCAGGTTTTCGTTGTTTACTCGCGCGTGTTGATTGCTTGGAGATAGAAGAAGATCAGTTGTCATTCCTTTCAGCACGATGGAAGACTTAAAGCCAGAGGGTTCGTTGCCCTACGCTCAAACGCCCCCCTGGTTTCCCATCGAAGATACGCCTTCCAAGCAAAACAAATATACCTTCCCAATACCTGCACTCAGGTAGTTACCGGCTCTACAACATGCCATCCAAGGCGATACCGTAACACAGCTGTGCGTCTTTCCGCGAAGCTGCACCCCTTGAATCAATCCGAAGTCACCAACGCACGCATAATTACAATCTGAACACGCGCAGCATCTCCGAACACCACTTCGAATCTTGTGGATGCGAATAATTCGCATCAGTTAATTTCGGACGGCGAGCGCTCATCGCTATATTCAGCCTTTTTGGGCCCCAGAAAAAAATATTCAGCTCTATTTCCAAGTAGTTTGTCTCCAGACCTCGAAGAGTAATTCTTGAAGGTAGAGGGGGTAAGATTAACCCGATTTTAGTCGCGGAACACGTCTCCCCATTTCTTGGCGAGGTACTGCCCGAAGCTTTCCTCTGTGGCACCGTTGCTCTCGCGCTTCAGGTCCAGCAAGGTGTTGTATCCAACGCGCTCCCCACGCTGCTGCTGTTGCCGTCTTGCTTCTCCTGGCGGTGCACCCCCCCCTCCTCCTCCTCCTCCTGCATCATTGGTCGAGGTGTCGGTCTCATTGGCAGTACCTGAAGCCGGTGCGGGATGCCAAGAGTAACCCATCAGTGTTCCCACGGATTAGGTGTGGGGGAGTGGGAGGGTACTCGTGTCATGCATGTGGCGGTAGGGGCCAAGCCAGAAATGTGCCCGGGATGGAGGCGTTTCGTCGGAGCGTCTTTCGGGCGTTGGTGTTATTGTGTAGAAGCAACGCGCTTTCGACATGTCGCAGTCTCTGCCTGTGAATTTTCGATATCTATGCTGGACAGATGTGTATCGTAGGTGGGGCAATAGACAGCAATCGTCGCGCACAAGAAGGTTATTTTGCTTTGTTGCCGCATTGGTGCCCGTCGTGACAGCCAATGTCAACGACCCGACCGCGAAGCGAATCAAAATCTGAAGCGCGTGGGAAGCTTCGGGCGCCCGAATAACACCAACCATGCGATTCAAAACCAAGAGAAAGCTTGCAAGGCCTAAAAACGCCCATAAGTCCAGTTGGCAACCATTGAAAGGGGACGATTCGGGTCCGTCTACAGTACAGGTAGTAACCATTGGCAGGATCTCATTTGCGGATCACACCGAAAACAAATTACACACATCGGACACATCACATCAGATTAAATCAGATCAAATCAGATCAGATCCCGATATCATGATCTAGACCTTTCGTGGAAGATTGATCCCTGATTAATCTGATCTGCAACATGCAGACCTTCTGTGCCGGGCGTGATATGCCGGACGGGGTCTGTATGGGTACGGCTCTTGCCCGGAAAATGCAAATAAAGGATCTACATGAGGTCTAGCTCGTGCGGATCTTGCACAAGCCCTCACAACGGCAAAGGCAAACAAAATAGGATCTAGATGATCTAGATCACGATCTGTCAGATAAAATTAAAAACAAAGCGAGTAAATTCTGTGTGTTTTTGGTTGAGGGGCTCACCGGACATGTTGGCAGCACCGCCGATCGCGGCGGGCAGCGTGGCCTCGAAGTTTGGGTAGTAGAAGAACACGAAAGACGTCCGCTCAACGCCGGTCGTCACGACTTGGTGCACCGGCGACCTGCACCAGAGAGAAGCGCGGCACGTTTTGGGGGGGCTCTGAGGAGGACTCGACACAGGCTACCCAGGCTACCACCGACACAGCAGGTCTCCGCGAGACACAAGCCTCCGAAATGGCGAAAACAAAACATATTTCGGCAAGTTGATATACTGCTCTCATTAATACGGTGGGCGTATAATAAATAGGACCAAATATTGTTAGTAAGAATAGGGAAATATGTAGGTTATTGTGGTATCGTGGGTCCTGTTTACTATGTTCCCACGTAATAGCATACCTGGTAGATCTTAAATGGGAGAGAAAATACGTGTTTTTTAGGCTCTTTGAAGATTTCGGTTAAGCTGAGATACTGTTTCTATTAGCATACCTGGTCGATTTTAATGGCAGAGAAAATAACCGTCATAATAATCTCTTTGCCACTGGCCCTTCGTTTTGGGGGGAAACCACTTGAAATTAGACAGGGGTCATTTTTGGGGTTGGAAAAGGGTTACGACCTTCGACCGCCAACCGCGGCTCTGCGGAGTATTAATATCACCCCTCAAAGGCTCGAGACTGCGGGTCGCGCTACCCGGCCACTTGAGTCTGCAAACGACAAACAACCGCGACAATGTCGGGAGGAAAAACAAATGTAACGCACAAGCAGCAGCAGCAGCAGTGGTACCAGTGCAGTACATCAAACGCAAAATAATCCGAGCTGGTGACCTGAAACAGTCGCCGCGTCTCTGGTGGAAAACATTCCCCGACTTGCCCAAAAAAACACGCCTCCTTCTACTGTACTGCATACAGTAACGGCCCTCTAATATGGGACCGGGACACTGGTCCAGGCCATACATTTCTTATTGGAAAAAGGGTGTGTTCCACACTATTTTTCAAGTATCAAGTAAAACCACTCCCGAATTCCCTTTTTCCCCGGAAGTGTAAAGGGCATGTCCTATAGCTGAGTTTCTTGCGAGGTTCTTTCTTATGGGAGAGCCGGTAGTGTTTCGAGTTGTAGATCTACAATAGCGCGTCTGTTGAAAAAGCACTGTACGTATACTCAGCAACTTGGCGCGCACAATCTGGTGGGCGAACAACCTGTGCCAGCGCGGTTGCACTCACTTTAGTCGCCCTTTGCTGAGAAGCGACAGGTAGTCGCCGCAGTTGAACACCAAAGCGTCCTCGGGGCAAGGCACATCGATCCACCTGGGAACAGAGGGGAAACACCCATGAATTCAATACGTCACTCGTTTGGAACCCTTTGCAAATAGTCTGGTAGTAGACTTAGCTCTTGCAGTTTTAAGTTTTAACAATAAACCCTGTTGTCAAAACGTATCCAAGTAATAGCGTTACACTAAAGGGGTGAACTTACTGTTTTTAGGAGCAGACGTGGCAAATGAACACATACACACCCAAAATAACGCCTCCTTTACTATGCCTGGTCGATGGAAACCCGACGTGCTCCGTCCCGGCAACATAGGGGTGCGAGGGTCTATGGTCGTACGGCTGCGGCCATGCATGGCATGAGCACACGCTGACACGCTGTCTCTGGAAGTGGCCACACCGGAAAGCAAATAAATGCATTTCACGCTATCATCCATGTGCAAGAAAGTACGCACAAAGTGCCGAGGCCGGCCTCGCAAGCGGTTCTTAGTAGGCTGGCGTATCTCAGATCCTTCATGCGACTCGCCCAACACCTAAACACGGCGCTTCGCACTTGGTGCACGCAATGTCTGCCTGGTCAGTGAAAACTCGACGTGCTCCGTCCCGGCATTGTATATAGGGATGCGAGGGTCTATGGTCACACGGCGGTACGGCCATGCATGACATGCGGCTAATGGGTACACCCCTCCCCTCTCCCCTACCGTAACAGGGATCGCCATTCAAAGCTAGAGAACGCCCGGTCGGAACGAAACGCAGGCTGAACCGTCGGGATGCTGACCCGAGACTTGCTCAAGACACGCACACACATGGGGGAGGGGGCTACACAGCCAGGTCATGGTCTGCTAGGGATAGGTCTGTGCGTTGGCTGGATTTGACGGCGAGTTATTATCACCCTGTCCCTAAATATAAGACATGTTTGGATTCAATACTATACTTAACATGTTCCTTATATTTCCGGACAGAGATGTAGTTGGGTGGCGAAGTAAGCCAACATAACTTACTCAAGTCTTAGCCAATAAACAACACACGTCAAGCCACAAACGCGTCACTCAGGTTTTTTTTTTTAACGCAAGAGCTCCGCAAACTACTAGCTGTGGCGTACGTATAATTAATACATTTGTACAAATAGTTGTGCCGTATATACGTATATACGTAAAAGTAATTTGTTTGTACAAACCAGTTTTTGATAATTTTCAAAACCACAAACAGAACCAAACTTGGAAGCGAAATAAAATATTTGTATAAATACTCGTAGTATACTCTGTAATGCCTAGCCAAGAACGCACAGCCATTCTTACTCGCAGCTCTAGCTACCATAGGGAGCGCACCTCTGCGTCTTCTGCTCGAGAAACTGCAAGCCGCCTGCACCGTCCTGCAGAATGCTCGTAGACAACCCCCTGGAACGCGCAAGGGTGGAAAAAAAAATGGCGAAGAGGTTTGCACCACAATGAAACGTTTTAGGAGCCAGGTATAGCGACCAACCATATGAAACCGCTTTCACATAAAGGACAGATAGAACACGATCTATCTGTCCACAGTAGATAATCTAAATCCTAGCCTGCTGCTGTGAGGCGGTGTGCAGGATCTGTACAGTACAGATCCAACCCAGGAAATATATCCTAGCTCATGCAGATTACACGGCTCCCACCCTGCAACATGAGCTGGACCATACAGATCATACAGATCATCTGCCCTGAAAGATCTAGATCATCATGTGGGAATCGATAATCTGCCTGATCTGTGCACTATTGATACTTTGTGGCTAATGGGACTGCCCAATACCTATCTAATCCCATACCAGGTACTCGTATGTGTTTCACTAAACTGCACGCATCGTACAGATCATCGATTCCCCTCCATGATCCAAATCTCCCAGGGCAGATATATTCCTGACCTGTATGATCTGTATGATCTGTACGATCTAGCTCATGTTGCCAGGTGGGAGCCGTATAATCTGCGAGTGATCTAGCACACATTCCCTGGGTTGGATCTGTACTGTACAGACCCTGCACAACATATCGTAACTCCAGGTTAGGGTCTAGACTTTCTGTTGTAGATTTATATGTCCGACGTTGTTTAAACTTCTCGTTTATGTGCCTAGTCCATGATATTTTTGCATCGAAATTGGGCGTGTAAGTCACTCAAAGCCGATTTATGGCTGAGGTACAGAGGAACCTGTGAAAAAACAGGTGCCCCACCTAATGTGGCGTGACCGTTTCGTATATACCAGCCATGGTTGCACACTCCCCCCCTGTTCTATTGCTCTGCCAGCGTGATAACGCCACAAGGGTTTCCAGTCACAGTATACACAGCTGGTAGTGCCAGCAACAGGAGGGGGTCGGGGGACACAGTATCCACGCAACCCTGCCAGCGTGCGTGAGAACGCCACAAGGTTTTCCAGTCGCCGTATATACAGTTACTATTAAGAGCAGTTGTGCCAACACCAGCAGGGGATCGGGGGGTGTAGTATCTACGCAGCCCTGCCCGCGTAAGAAAGCCACAAGGGTTTCCAGACAACATATACTTCGAAGTATACACTTGGGAATACAGGGGGGACTCGCGGGATGAAGTACACGCACGCAGACCTTGCCAGCCTGGAAACGCCACAAGGTGTTCCAGCACCGTATATACAGTGAGAAGTGGGAATTACAGGAGGGGATCGGGGGATGCAGTATCCATGCAGCCCCCGCCAGCGTGAGAACGCCACAAGGGTTTCCAATAACCGTATTATTCGTATATATTTATAGTTAAGAGCGTTCCAACTACAGGAGGGGATCGGGGGATGCGGTATAGACCACGCCGTCAAAGACACAACAGCAACAACGGCCACTTTACCAGTCTGTGTGAGGGCTTGATCCGATCTTGCCTGGCTCTGGCACCTGCGGAATGTCCAGGAGACAGGAAACAGAGGACCAGCAGAGCAAGGGTACAACACGTAAGCTACTTCAGATAGGTACAGCTAGGTGTAAGTGAGTGTAGGCGAGTATGGCGTATTAGCCCTAACCCATCAACCTCAAGCAATAAGCATGCATTTGTACGTATATCTGATACAGGAAACGAGTCCATTTTTATACCACTCCGAATAAAAGCCTTGTATATAGGCGACCATAAATAGGTATGAGGTATAGGTCAGTACAAGTAGGCATCGATAGGAATAGATAAGCACCAAAGGGTATACGTTCGTGCGAAGTACCACGCAGGTAAGTATACTGGCAGGCGACGACAGGAATGCAGTTTCAGCACAGACAATAATTGGATGCATTTCTTCTATTTCCTTCAATTTTCTGCTGACCCTAGATTATTTCCGGGGGGGGCGGCTGCTTGCTATTGTATCGGGATCTGGTGGCGTTTGTATCGCGGACGATCGGCTGAAAACTCTTCCAGCTACTGTAGTTCACGTTACCTCGGCCACTGATGCCATCCTTCGCAAAGATGTCGGGAGACATGTCAATGTCAAGCTGTCTGTCTGTCAAGGCTGTCTGTCAAGGCAAATCCAGCTGTCTAGACATATGTCCCCAATCCCCCTGGAAGAAAAAGCCTCCTAATATCTGTGGAAACCCCTCATTTGTTTCTTTTGTGTGAGGCTATTTTCTATTTTACTTGTTTGATAAAGCTAATTTCAAATCATCGGTATTCTGCAGTTCAATTTCATTTTTTTCTGTAGATCGGACTCGGAAATGTAGCAAAATGCCGGAAAAAAACAAAATACAGGGGAAAATATCAATTTACACATTATTGTCAGGCGTTTATCACAAAGCGGGGATTTTCTGTAGCGTCCCCTGTTTTTTGCTGTCAAGGCTGTCTGTCAAGGCATTTTCCTTGACGCTGTCTGTCAAGGGGTGAAAGTGCTGTCTCCCGACATCTTTGATCCTTCGTGCATAAACATGCACAATAATAGACGCAAAAAATGGAAAACCTGGGGAAGGGGGATGCTGTATACCACTCACCAGGGGAATACAAGTTACATTTCATATGCAGACCAGAGTCCAATAGGGGGCGAATATTCAAGGGCAGATTGGTGTGTCGACATCATGAACGACAGCAGGACACGCTGACTTTGTTGTGGGCGTACCCACACAAGCACCCCCGAGAGCTTACCGCCGACCCTGCTGTCGACCCCTTGCCTTCACTTGTTCGTCCTTCCTGGTGACTTCCAGCCCCAGCACCGCCGGCCTCGGCCTCTTCTTCCCCGCCCCGCGCGCCTGGGTCAGGGTGCTCTCCGGACTGACAATCGCCAACGCCGGTGTTGCTATCGGGGTTGGCGTCGTTGCGGTACGGGAAGTAGTGGAACAGCCTCAGGAGGCTGATCGTGTCGCCCCCCCGGCATAGCGTGGGTAGGTCCTCCAAGCCGATGCCACGGCAAAGAGAGAGGCCCAGGGACACCGCCTCGTTCACGGCCACCATCTGCCTGGACGACAGCGAGGCGTCCGATTTTTGAAGGGCGCGCCGGAACGGACCATGGTTGTAGGTTGGTTCGGTAAATGGTTGTTTGGTTGATTGGTTGGTTGAAAGCGCAGCGATGCAGTTCTAGCGCTGACCTTGATGCTACTGCTGTAGTTTCACAGACGCGTGCTACAGTACGATAGAGGTAGCACTTTTTTGGCCGAAAAAAAAATCTGAATGACGGGGGCGGGGGCTCCTTAACCCTTTTAGAACCGCACTGTCTAGAAATACGTATTTAACTCTAATTCCAAGTGTTTTTTTCCACATCGGGACTGCAGTCCTAAATGGGTTATAACCCAAAATCGTCGAATCTCATTTTTGT
Source organism: Saccharina japonica (assembly GCA_008828725.1). NCBI lineage: Eukaryota > Phaeophyceae > Laminariales > Laminariaceae > Saccharina > Saccharina japonica. Next base: position 232,653 of record MEHQ01001502.1, read on the forward strand.
GTTGCAGAATGTTTCATTTCACACTTAACCCCTTAAGAACTGGTCTGACGTATTTGGGGACAAACTACTTGGAATTAGTGTGGGATAAGTTTTGCAGTTCTGAATGGGTTAGACATCTAAGCCATGGGATTGTTCATCGGGTACGTATGATAGCACTTTCATTTTTCCTGAAGAATCAGTTTTTTGGGTGACTTAGTGATACTGTAGTGAGGAGTCTCGGGAAAAATCATGGTGCACGTCTACCGTAGCATGCGTCCACACCTCGGACAGATCATGATCTATCTATCTGATATAGCTGTACAGTACAGATCATCTAGTTCCTCGACTGCTGTTGTAGAAGTTGTGCAGGATATGTGTAGTACAGATCATCCAACCCAGGAAACAAGTGCTAAATCATGCACAGATTGTACGAGTCCCACCCGGCAACATGAGCTAGACCGCACGAGGCCGGGAATGGTATCTACCTTGAAAGGTCTACTGCTTATAAATCGTGAAGCGGAAATCAACGAGCTACCCGTAGATGATCTGCTCGAGTCGTTTACTGTCTGATGCTTGCGGTGTTTGATCGAGGGCGGCAGGAACGTTCGTATCCGGTAGGTATGTCACGTTTTTGGTGGTTTCGAAACTTCGACCGCGGTTCGTCACGCATATCATGGTTACTATGTGCTGCGCAAGCGGTGCCGGTGCTACGCTACACTAATCCCTTTCAGACTGCAGCCCCGTTGTGAGGACGAAGCACTTGGAATTAGAGACATATTGGGATTATGCACAGTGCAGTAGTAAAACGGCCAAGGACTTTGGGGAAACTGCACGGCCTGGTGCCGGTGGTCCCCACGTAAAAGTCACATTGAGACGGACCTGAAAAGTTCGGTCATGTCCTCTCGCCAAGCATCTCCCAGAGCGGTTCCTTCAGGCCAAATGTTGCATCCCTGGGCAAGGGGGAGGATTAAAACGTCGCGAGAAAATTCTGTAAGTCGCGCGCTGAACGTAGGGCATCGAGTCACCCGTTTGAGCTCGACGTCACTCCTCACTCACATGCCGCGATTCATGCATTTATTTTTTCGGTTGGTCGTCAGTTTATTTCAAAGCGTTAGAGCAGCGATAGGCGCAATAACAGTCATTCAGCATACTGCCAGGAACATAACTAGGCATGTACCAATATTAAGGGACAGCTTCCGGCACATTGGAGGCTACATACAAATGCCAACAGCCATTGACCACGACAATATACTACTGTGCGGTATGAATAGTATGAGACTATTACCGGAATATTGGAGGGAAAAGGCGCAAGCAGCCGCTGGCATTTATCAACTACTCACGAACCCAATAGTATTGGTTGGCCACTGGTACACTCAAGGCGCCAGGCGCTAGTCTCGGGCACGCAATTCAAGAAACAAACATACCGAAGACCGGTCAAAATCAGCCAAAATCAGTCATTTTGGATTTCAATAAATAATTTTCTCACGATGTTTCGTCTCGGCTGCAAACCTCCGACCACGCACGGGGTCTCGGGATTTGCCGGTCACCCCGTCACCCAATATCCCAACTGTAGAACGCCTCCAAAACCGCCTTGGAGTTCGCTATGCATGTACCGGACACGCCATAACTAGCTCCCCGATGTACACCTCAACACAAGAGCGATCTGCCAGCTTGAAGTGCTACCGGTGTATATACTGGATACGCAATAACTGCCACCCTGCTGTACACCTCGACACAAGAAGAGCGGTCTACAGCTTGAAGCGCTATGTCTCCGATACGTAACAGATGCCATCCGACGATCCTCCTCAGCAAAACGATCCGTTCGCTGCTGCTGCTACTACGATCCCCGCTACACCGTAGGGGTATGTCTCGCCTGCAAAGCGTTCTTCGGCTGCTCGTCCTCCGGCCATGGGTACCTGATACGGTCGGTAATCTCGAGTTAGAGCTGCTTAGCGCGGGAGCGCAACTTGAAAAATAGTATATCAGATAGTATATTAGTTGTCGACGAGTACTACGATAGGCGTATATAGAACCTGATGTATTTTTAGTATCCTCACTTGATTATAGTATAGGAGATCTAGACCTACAATATGGGCCCGCCTCCTAGAAACGCCTGCCTAATCTGAGCAAGCCTTAGAAACTTATTGTGACACCGTCTTTGAACAACCTTGAGCATAGACTAGTATATAGGTTTTAGTGGAGTGCTCGCCGCTGATCACGATTTCTTAATCCGATTTTCTTAGAGCCCCCCCCCAAAAGGAGCCTTACGTTCTTATTTGCCATAGAAGGCTATTTCTTACTCGTGGGCCCATACTGTATACCCCACCCATCAACCGGCTTTGAGAAAAACTGAAAGCTAGGCCCAATACCAGTCTGTACCGAAATACAAGGCCTAGATCATGCAGATTGTGCGCCTCCCACTCGGCAACATGAGCTAGATCATACAGATCATACAGACCAGGAGTACATCTGCCCTGGAATATCTAGATCATGAAATAGGAATCGATCATCTGTCCGAGGCGTGCAAATTGACATTTCAGTTTTTTATGCCCCTCACCCGTAGCTGAATGCCTCCTTGCACTCGAGAAGATGGGAGCCACTTTCGCCGCCGAAACCGATGTAACCGCGCGTGAAACCGCCTTTCTTCGCCGGAATTTTCAGCTTGGTCGCCTCGGGTAACGAGAAGAAACGCCTGTTTTCCCGTCAACCATAGGACGCCACGGAAGTGTTAATACAATGTAGGGTGTGGGTGGGATAAATACATGTATTCATGAGTTGTGTTTAGTGCGACTTAGTGAATATACATATATATATTGTGTGTTTAGGCGACGATAACGAACATGACGGTGGCGTGCCGTGGCCTCGCGAGCTAGAATAGCGCGCCTGCAAAGCAGGCCGCGGCACGCCGCCACCGAAATCGTACGAACATGATGGCAGCGTGCCGTGGCCTTACGAGTGAGCGCCTGCAAAGTAATCGCCATTATCTTTTTGGCCCTGTACTGATGGGTGACTGCGTGCGCCCCCCACTGCGACCGGAGGATGGTGCACGCGTTTTGCGCGAGCTAGCGAACACGACGGTGGTGTGCCACGGCCTCGCGAGAGCTATAATAGCGCGCCTGCAAGGTAATCGCTATGGTCGTTTCAGCCCTTCATTGGCGGGCGGCTGCGTGCGCCCTCCGCCGCGATTGGATGGCGCAAGCGTGCCGCGCGAGTAAACGAGCCTGACGGTGGCGCGGCGCGCCTACGCCGTCCTATCGCGGTGGAGGGCGCACGCAGGCGCCCGGCAGTGTAGGGTCAAAACGACCATAGCTACTTCCCTGCACGCGGTCACTCGTGGGGGCACGCCACGCCGCCGCTATATTCGTACCAACATGGCGGCGGCGTGCCGAAGCCGGGCGAGCGAGCGCCTGCAAAGTAATCGCTGCGGTCGTTTCGGCCCTGTACTGATGGGTGACTGCGTGCGCCCTCCACTGCGACTGGATGATGGTACACGCGTTTTGCGTGAGCAGACGAACACGACGGGGACGTGCCGCGGCTCTACGAGCGGGCGCCTGCAAAGCAACCACTATCGGTATGTTTGGCCTTGTGTTGGCGGGGTTCTCTGTGCGCCCTCCGTGTGTGTTGTGTTCACATTAAACCATTATTCCTGCGTACCCAACAGATCCACGATATGCCCGCGCTGATTTTTCCACCCTCGTGAGATATTCACCAGCTCTGTGGTCGCAAAGTACGGAACAGAGATAAACTGCTTTGCTATACTCGTGTAAAATACGTATTCAGGTGTAGCTTACAGACAACGCACGACTTGGCGAGATTGGTCATGCCACCTGGAATTATCGAAGGCCAGTTGTCTCCGAGTTTGTGTGATGCCGTGTCCCGTCACGAAGAACAACCCATGACTCTCGCACGCCTGCAGAAGGCTGCTGGCGGTAGCCGCTCGATCTTCTTCCCTTTAAGAACACACAGGACACACAGACAGCAAAGCAACATAAACATCGGACAGATCAGATCTCCATTCCATAATCTAGATATTTCGAGGCAGATAGATCCCTCATAGGTATGATCTGCACGATCTACGAGACCATGTTTGCCAGATGGGATATATCTGTAGATATAACACGGTATTTGCCGGGTGGGATCTGTACGACACAGCTCCAGCACATTTTTTCGCAACGGCAAATACATGATCTATGCGTATATATGATCTATGCACAGCAGCGCAGCAGCAGTAGATTGTGATCTGTCTGAGGCGTGAAGCGTTTTCGTGCTTCATATCGTAAGCACCTGCGGGGAAAAATGAGTACGAGGTGCCAGCTCTTTTTTAGCCTTGCCGACCTCGACAATGAAGAAGCGTCCCTCGTTCGCTCGCTGAAGAGATAACACTCGCCACGATACTCCGTCCATGGCACCAGCTACTTCTATCCTTTATCCTGTTGTACGCTGCACCAGAGGGTACTGCTGTATCACTTGTCGGATGATGGTTGTCGTATGTACGTCTTCGATTAGCTCTCCGCGTGTTCGGTCGTTTCGATGCACCATTTTTCAGGGTCTTGCTGAAAAAGTTCAACTGCAAGCTATGATGGCTGAACACCTGACCAGGTTTTAATCGCAGTAGCTCACGTGTATATGCTGCCAGCAATTGCTAGCAGCGGCTGGATGTTGATGGTCGGGACATGGACCTCTGGTTCCATCTCAGCCATCTCAGTACGAAGCGCACTCACTCGTACCCTGTGACCTATTTTGTGCGATCGGTGCGATCAATTTCAAGCTCGCCTTCGTCGAGTGAACTCCACGGGGCCCGGGGTGCCAGGCTAATCACCCCCTGCTTTTTTATTTTCAGCCCTCGGGAGGTGTCTAGAGCCCTCAGTGTCGGACATACTGGGTTCACGCGTCACGTGGTCATGTGTATCTCTGTCACATGCACGCACGCACGCGCGGAGCAGCCCAGGAGCAGAGCGCAGATTGGCATTCGGGTTAGGCCGCTGATCTCCGTCCGAGCTGGGTCCAACAGGCACCGGATGCGGCGCATTTTAGTTTTGTACTGGTATTGAGGCGGTGGACATTCGGGAAAGAGGGGATCATCGGAAGAGACCATCGGTGACACAGCATCCTCGCCCAAAGTGCAAGGGAAAGGAGCTGCTGTAGCGACACAGGCGTGGATTAGTCGACGGACTGGAGCTGGTTCTAAACGAGTTCCTGCAATAGTACAAGGTGAGTTTGCAACTCATTTTGAGGCCTCTAGTATGCGTGGCAAGAACCTCACCTGCTTCTGCCTCTTGCATTTTATCTCGAAGGGCAGCCATGGGCTTCCACAGCCGCGAAGCTCGATATGACGCTGCCGGTCTGCCAGCCTCGCCTGCGCTGAGCCAGCGTCTTTAGTCTGTTTGGCAGATAGCTGCGTGCTTGGTCATGCTCCAGGCATGCCTACAGAGGACCTCGAGTAAATGTTCACCACATGTTATGCTTACGCTGTCTTCCTTACCTTACAACAGTCCTGCTGCAAGTATGTACGACCAGATGTAGTGATACTCGCACTATTAATAGCACGTACGACTCGCGAGCTACTTGGCAGCAGCAGCAGCAGCAGCAGCAGTACATCATTAGTAGAATGGCCGCCTCGAAGCAACGATCTCGCCACGTATGAGGTGCTCGTGGCGGTACGAGCCGTTTCTTGAGTCCGTTCTGAGGTCTAGCTTTCCCACGATGTAATGGTGTATGGTCTAGGTATACCATTTTGTCCGGAAATGTAAGGACCGTTTTTGTTTTGTTATTGTAGTAAAGTGATCCTTATATTTTCGTACATACTGTTAGGTTCCAATACGAATAGAGACAGCAGGATGGGAAAGAGAGGGTAGGGTTGCGGTGTGTGTGTCAGTTCGGTCTTGCTTCGCTTTCGTTTGCATCGTACCGGTACACAACAAGGGGCGCAGAGGGGTTGTTGCCCTGCACGCAGACCCCAGTGGCGATTTTGGTCGTTCCCGCGCCGATTCTTTGTTGTTACACAGGAGGCATATATACAGCAGTACGTAGGCGAAGGGGGCGTTCTCGTATACGAGGTACAGCGTACAGCGTACTATGTACTGCTTGTTACGGGAGGCCATATTAAATAGAACCTGCGGTATACACAAAACCTATACATTTACCAATTTTCACTGACAATACGTATATATGTGGTCCTATTTACCATGGCATCCCCCATAAGGAACTGTATGTATAATACCACTCCGTCCAGAAATATTGGCACCGTTTTTATTGAATATTAATGTGTGAAGTGTGCTTATATGTCTGGACAGAGTGGTATCATCTATAGCACTCTGAACCAAAATATAAGGAACATTTGTGTATTAACATTCAATCGGAATGTGCCTTATATTGGGGGTCAGAGCGATATGCAGCAGTTCGTCCAAGGCCTGGAGCGGTTGTTTTTTTCGAGTTTCCCTCACTCCGTCGTACGAGTCCTGCTGATGCTTCCACGACGCCAAATAAAAAGGCAGGGCAGCGGGTCGGCAAATAAAAGATTGCAGTCCAACAAAAAAAAAAAAAAATCCCGCTTGGCACGCGGATCCCACTCGGACCTGATCCCTCCAAACTGGCCCTGGGTACCAGTACGTATATGCAGCAGGGGTCCCTCAATAAGGCGGTGGTGTGCCAGGGCAATATGACCGCCTTATAGAGAGAAGCCGCCTTATTCATTCCAAGTTCTGAGTGGTGTTCCCCAGTCGCGCCAAGCAATTTCGACCGCCTTATTGGGAGACCCCCACTGTGGTCTAGTTCGCCGCTGGAAGGACCCACCAACATACACACACCATGCTCCCACGCCGACTTGGTCCACCGAAATGAAGGGTTTCCACCGAACGCCCAGCAAGTACTACAAAACCCGAGAACACCGAAAGGGGGTGTAGCGTTTTATTTGCAGAGCCGTCCTGCATTTAGTGGACGCCCCCTGCTGCACGAATGCGTGGGGTTTCTTGCTTTGATGCCGCGGTTGTAGTGTGTACAGAAGTATACGGGTAACTTTGGGTACCGTAGTGGGGAGGAGGAGGAGGGGGGGGGGGGTGTACTTCATTTTCATGCATGGCCGTAGTCGTATGACCATAGACCCTCGCATCCCTACAATGCCGGGACGGAGCATGTCGGGTTTTCACCGACCAGGCAAACATTGCTAGCACCAAGCGCGAAGCGCCGTGAGGTGTTGGGCGAGTCGCATGAAGGGTGAGCTGCATCATACTAAGAACCGCCTGTGAGGCGGACTTGCATATGGATGGCAGCTTCAATGAGTTCATTTAATTTCTGGTGTGGCCACTTCCTGAGACAGCAATGGGAGCACTATGTAACTGGGGAGGGGGGGTTGAGACCCCTCTCAGTTCCGACCAAAGAAGGGCAAGGGTAAGAGCTATAATAAGGCTATGCGTACATCTATACAGCGATAGGCAACACCTATGTAGTAATCATACACCTGGAACGAAATTTATGTTGCCACCGGTATGTACGAGTACGTGGGCGATACCAGCACGAGTACGCATCTACTAGCTGTTGCTGTATTGCTGAAGTACGCATGTATCATGATGATGTTTTTCACTTTTTCGAATGCAATTACCTGAAATCTGGTATATCGTATCGCCTGTTTTCTTACAGCAGTGTATACTTATTTTCGAGCTGTTGAAAAGTCTACATGTACCTTGAGTTTGGCAGCAAACCGGGCGCTGTGTCTTGACGTTATTCGAGCTGCTATTTGACTATTCCTCCCTCGACTACGACCACCGGTGTGTGTGCGTGTTCTTCACATTAAACCTTTCTTCCTGCCCGTCGACATCCAGCACACCCAGTGTCCGTGCAAATTCTTCATATTAAAGAGATATATACAAGCTCTGTGGTCGCAAGTCTCGGATTACCAGTACACTCGTGTATAACGCAGCAGCAATAATACACGCATACCCTCATAGATGTACGGCGTAAGCTGCGTACGTGTGTACGTGTACGGAGTGCAGTCCGTGCCGTACGCAGCATGGGCCAGCTGTCACCTGTCCTCCACAACCGGACCACCCACGAATCCTATTTACTATGATCCCCCGTGCTAGAAAGCATCGGGACAGTCAGTGTGGCGGTACGTGGTTAAGCTGGAGTGTGGATAGTGCACGAATAGCGACCAACTGCCCCACGATTCACGCAACTTCAATACGCGCTCTCGTGGTCGCATTGGTCGCGCTAAACCTACAGCAGTAGTCTACTGGCGCACCTACTGCAGTGGCCTTATTCTACTGGTGCACCTACTGCAGTAGCCTTAGTCTACTGTTGCACCTACTGCAGTAGCCTTAGTCTACTGCTGCACCTACTGCAGTAGCCTTAGTCTACTGGTGCACCTACTGCAGTACCCTAGTCTACTGGTGCCCCTACTGCAGTAGCCTTAGTCTACTGGTGCACCTACTGCAGTAGCCTTAGTCTACTGCTGCACCTACTGCAGTAGCCTAAGTCTACTGCTGCACCGGCAGCAGTAGCCTGCGTCTGTACCTGGTGGTATGGTATGTGTTCCGGGAAGCAAGTGGGCCATCCCCTCTTTCTACTGCAACAAGTAGATACGTCGCATCCATATCCAATTGTATTTCCGAGTAGTTTGACACGAAAACTTGGAGCGTATTTGTTCACCTAATGCAAGCATCATCCACAAGCCTACCGTACGCAACTCCGAGTAGTTTTGCCCGCGATAGGAGGGTCCAGCTATAAAGAGGTGTAAACACTACCCTTAGGGGTATATACATGCGATCTACCTTGACATAAGAAACACCAAACTTCCCCTACTGCTGTTGCTGAAAGTTCTCTCTTGACTATATACAATAAAAAGGAGTTTATAGTATGGCGGCGTTACTCCTTCTGTAGTACGTATGTACCTGGTACGCAAATGCGGTGGGTTTTGAAGCTGAGACTGGGGGGGGGTGGAAGGGGGGTTAAGATGGGAATAAGGTTGGGGGTGGGATTCAGGCGAGAGTAGGGGCTGGGGTGGCGGGCGGGAGAGTGGTACGTACTCATTTTTTGCTTGCCTTGGTAATTTGACCATCGACCACGCATCCTCAGTTTGAGACGGACCACCGTTCCTACTCCTTATAGAGACCCGTCCAACAGTTGGGCGCTCATTTCGTTGTTTCCTTGTATTATCTACATACTGAGTATTATTTGTTTGCTAAATGGTATCCCCTTTTTCAGAGTCTCTATTGTGCATCGTCGCAAAACAGCGAGACGATATACATTATGTGCGTTGTACCCCCGAATGGGGTCTCCTTGGCTAGCACCTAAGTTATCACATGATTCCCGTGACTGCTCGCGTGTGCCTGCATGGCCAACGTTTTTGCCACATCGGAGAGGCCACAATGGGTATCACAATGTGCATCACAATGGGTATCACGATGGGTATCACGATGGGTATCACGACGGGTATCACAATGGGTATCACAATGGGTACCACAATGGGTACCACAATGGGTACCTCAATGGGTACCACAATGGGTATCACAATGGGTATCACAATGGTTATCACAATGGGTATCACACTGTGTACCACAATGTCTATCACATTGTCTATCACAATGGGTATCACAATGTCTATCACAATGTCTATCACAACGTCTATCACAATGTCTATCACAAGGTCTATCGCGATGGGTATCATGATCTGGACACTGACCTGCCGTTGCGAGATATGCTGTGCAGGATCTGTACATATTAATAGACCTATTAATAGGGTATGAATGGGTCTATTCATTGGTCTATGGATAGGTCTTTTATGGGTCTATTAATGGGTCTATGAATAGGTCTATGAATAGGCCTACTAATATAGTAGACCTATCAATAGACCTATTAATGTGCATTTTAATAGGTCTATTATATTATTTATAGTATACCTATTTATAGACCTATTCATAGATCTATTCATATAGACCTAATAAGAGACCTATTCATAGACCTGTTCGTAGACCTCTATTCATAGACCTCTGTTAATATGCCTATTAATAGACCTATTCATAGATCTCTGTTCATAGACCTCTGCTTTAGACCTATTCATCGACTATTCATAGACCTATTTGTAGACCTATTCATAGACCTATTAATAGACCTATTCATAGACGAATTTCTCCAAAGCATGCCTAAGGGTGCACGCACACACAACGAAAATGGTGGTGGCTTTGGAAACATCTGTTCATATACACCAGGTAGTCGATATATTTCCGTAGAGACATCGCTCGACGTTATTGAACATTGTAAAACGAGAAAATCAGCTCCCAGATCTGTTTTAGGGGGTGTGTTATCTTACCACCCTGGGTGATAACACGGTATACGGTATAATCTCATTGGCACTCATGTTAGCGATGCTGACCGCCGCTGCCTTTCGTTTTCGTCCGCAGCCGCCGCACAGGAGGCAGGAATAAGCCGTTTAGTACAAGCCACGGCAGAGACGCCTAGCTAAACCTGGTGGGATAAGCCGCGTGACATCATGGCAGGAGTAAGGGTGAGTGGGTGCTACTGCTGTAGTGTTCACAGCAGTGCTGCCAGCAGCCATGGCAGGAGTAAAGGTCGGTACAGCAGTATGTGCTGTTTGTGGTACTGCTGGCATGGCACGAGTACCGGTGACTCTACTACTCTACGAGTAGTAAGGATTAATACGGCATGTGCTGTGTGTAGTACTGCTGGCATGGCTGGAGCGAAGGGGGATACTCGTGTACACAGCAGTGCTGCCATGGCAGGAGTAAAGGTCGGTACAGCAGTATGTGCTGTTTGTGGTACTGCTGGCATAGCAGGAGTATCGGCGACTCTACTGCTGTAAATAGTACTGTCATGGCAGAAGCAAGGATGGGTGAGAACTACTGTTCGATCGTCATTGCAGGAACGAGGATGAACACTTGTACTACTTTAGTACTATCTCGGCAGGAGTATCGGTGACTCTACTGCTGTAGTGAGGATTGGTACTGCTGTAGTACTGTCATGGCAGGAGCAAGGGGGAATGCTACAAGTAGTATTATACTGTGCCCCCTTGTGTGTATTTCAGCATTATACTGTGCCCCCTTGTGTGGGTTTCAGCACCACAAAGACGAAATCCCCTGCTTTTTTCTCTCTGTTTTCCGATTAAATAACTGTCGGCCTTATATAAACAGCAGAAAAAAATAATCCCGGAAAATGGAAAACCAAGGGAAACAAAACACTTTGTGGTATATGCCTCGTAGTAGTACGTATATACGTAAGGATGAGTGCTATTAACACTGTAGTATTGGCATGGCAGGAGTATCGGTGAGTGCTTCTGCTGTAGTATGGTTCTCGCAATCTCAAACGTTGTGGGCTTCACCGTTTTGTTTTTGTTTTTTGTGCGTTTTCGGGGTCTGCAGGCAGCGTTCAACAAAATCCCGAGCGGGGGCGGGCCTCTGCTCCCCCTCCTCAACACCGCCATCGTCCTTGGCGCCGTGGGATACTGCGGTTACAACTCCGTATTCACTGGTGAGACATGGTATGGTATGACATGGTATGGTACGGTAGGGTATGGTGTGGTATGGATGGGTGTGTGGGATGGGGTGGGGTAGTATGGTTTGGTATGGTGTTTTGATATGGTATGGTGTGGTATAGTATGGAATGGTTTGGTATGGTATACTATGGTGTGGTGTGGCATGGTATGGTATGGCATGGTATGGTTTAGTATGGTATGGTGTGGTAGGTTCGGTGTATGGGATGGTATGGGATATATTTGGTGTGGTGGTTCGGCAAATGGGATGGTATGGTATAGTTTGGTATGGCATTTGGTATGGTATGCAGTAGTTATTTTATGGTATGGTTTGTTTGGTACGGTATGCTATATAGTATGGTATGATATGATACGGTGTATCGCATGGTTTGATGTGGCATGGTGTGGTATGGTACGGTAGCATATCCCACTCTGGGCGGAAATATAAGGACCGTTTCGACATTATTTTGAAGACCAAGCGATCTTTATATCCACCCCCAGAGTGATACGTATGATAAGCACGCCCATTTCAGCTTTTGTGTAGAGGTCAAACGGCGGTCTCTTGACACCTCGGCTTAAAAAAGACGTCAGGGACTACAGCAGCAGTGTTCTAATATTCACATTTACTTTTTGTTGTTGTGACGGTTTCACTTTTTTTTTAATAACGGTTTCACTTTTTCTGAGTGAACGACTTCACTCTTTACAGCTGACTGCGGACTGCGGGTACTTTCTTCCCTTTTTTTTTTTTTTTTCACGTTTTGACATGTTAGTGACGGTTTAACATGTCGTTCGTAAGATTTTCTAAGTTATAGTTTCACATGTTCCGAGTGACGGCTTCACACTTTCTGCCCACCAAAAACAAAAACTGTGGGTGCAATCTGGACGTTTTTTTTTCACGGTTACACTTTTTCTGAGTGACGGTTTCGCATTATCTGCGTGACGGTTTAATATGTTTATGACTGACGGTTTCACTTTTTTCTGACCTATTTGCTGGAATTGCGCCATGTCCACGGGTATTTGTCACCAGTGGACGGTGGTCACCGCGCGATCATCTTCAACCGCCTCACCGGGGTAAAGGAAAGCGTTATGGCTGAGGGGATGCATTTTGTCGTCCCCTGGTTCGAGTGGCCTTACATCTACGACGTGCGCACCAAGCCTCGCAACGTTCAGGTGAGAGGAGGCGGTTCTCGGTGGCAGCAGGAGCGCTCTTATATCGAACCCTAAAAAAAGATAATGAAATAAAAATCAAGCCACGTATTACGAGGGGGGATAGTAAATAGTAAATAGGACCCAATATTGTTCGTAAACATGTGGAAATATCTACTTTTTTGTCTCAACTGTAGGTCCTATTTGCTATGCTCCCCCGTAATCGCTCAAGTAGTTGGTTTTTGTACAGGTACCAGGGTATGAATAACTCTGTCCCGGAATGTTACAACCGTTTGAATCATATATTAGTAGACAAACACACCTTATTTTTCGGTACATACATACATAGTGGTATTCGTTTTTCACGCGTTTTCCCCTCCCCCCGTAACGACGTGATGTGTGTCCGGACTTTTTTGTTGTTGCGTGTGGCAGTCCCTGACCGGGTCTAAGGACTTGCAGATGGTGAGCATCACCCTGCGTGTGCTGTCCAAGCCGGACCCCGCCAAGCTTCCCTTCATCTACCGCCGATTGGGCAAGGGTGAGTTAAGCCGCGACCCCTCTAGGGCTGCGCTGCGCTCCCGTTTTGGGGTGCCAATTTCTTGGGAATAGACGACGATGCGACATTTTTGTAATAAAACTGTTTAGAGATAGAAGAAGAGCAGCTTTATTTTTTCTAGAACACGATGAACGAAGCTTGTTTAGAGGTAGAAAAGAGCAGCTTATTTTTTTTTCTAGAGCATAATGAACGACTGAGCCGAGGGATATCGTGGCCTCTCGTCGGGGGGAAACCCCTGATTTCCCATCCAAAATACGCCTCGCAAGTAATACAAAAACGGTCCCAATATCTGTACCAAACTGGAGATCATGTAGACTACGTATACGGCTACGATGCGGGAGCATGAGCTAGATCACACAGATCATACAGATCATAAAGGTCAGGAATAGATCGGGACGATCTATCTAGATCATGAGGTGGGAAGGATCTATTTGATCTGTCCGAGATGTGTAACATTTTCTAACGTGTGCGTGTGGTTTTTGCGTCTGTTGTTGCTGCCCGTTCGGTTTCGGTTGGTGTGCCGTGTCGACATTAGACTACGACGAGCGCGTACTGCCGTCGATCGTGAACGAGGTGACGAAGGCTGTGGTCGCTAAGTACAACGCCTCCGAACTGCTCACCAAGCGAGAGGTATGTACTTCGTACGGTATGGAAGGGGGCTGTAAAGTAGAAACTACTGCAGTGTTTCGCTGTAGGGTAGGGTAGGGTAGGGTAGGGTAGGGTAGGGTAGGGCAGGGTAGGGTAGGGTAGGGTACGGTAGGGCAGGGCAGGGTAGGGTAGGGCAGAGTAGGGTAGGGTAGGGTAGGATAAGGTCGGGTAGAGTAGGGTAGGGTTAGGGTAGGGCAGGGTAGGGTAGGGCAGGGTAGGGTAGGGTAGGGCAGAGTACGGTAGGGTAAGGTAGGGTAGGGTAGGGTAGGGTAGGGTAGGGCAGAGCAGGGCAGGGTAGGGTAGGGTCGGGTAGGGTAGGGCAGAGTACGGTAGGGTAAGGTCTGGTAGGGTAGAGTACGGTAGGGTAAGGTAGGGTAGGGTAGAGCAGGGTAGGGAAGGGAAGGGTAAGGTAGGGCAGGGTAGGAGAAGGTAGGGTAGGGCAGGGCAGGGTCGGGTCGAGTCGCCTTTGATCGATGGTCGTGCTACACAAGCTGTGGGCATGTCAAATGGCTGCTCGATTTCTGTTGTGTTGATAGCTTACGTTTGCTTGAATTGGCGTGGCCTGCTCGTTGCATGGAACCCAACACATGGGTTAGGGTTAGGCATGCATTCTCGGCGTCCTTTAGGCCGTGCCGTTTCCAGCGCAGAAAATCGAAGCCAGATTTTCGGGTTCCAATACCCTCTTCCAAGAGACGACCTGCAAAACTTAACCCACACTACACCAATCCCAAGTGAACCAATCCCAAGTGAAGTTTGTCCCCAAAAACGTGCGTGCAAAAACAAATCTAGAGGGGTCCATAAGCCACACCGGACGCATGCATATTCCTGATATTGCTTTGGCCAGGCCGTGTCGAAGAACATCCGGGACGCGCTGCAGAAGAGGGCGAGGGACTTCGGGATTGTGATGGAGGACACGGCCATCACTCACCTCAGCTTCAGCCGGGAATACACCGCTGCCGTAGAGGCCAAGCAGGTGTGTATGATATCATGTCTATACGATATACGTGGCCGCGACCGCGAAACGGAACGAACCTTAGCCGCCAAAGACGATCAAAAGTGTGATGTCCAACGATTTCGTTGTTATCCGTTTTTTTTCTTTTTTTCTTTTTTTTCTTTTTTTTTTGTGTTCTCCTTGTTCCTGCCTTGTCTCGAGTGCTTGTTTGATTTCTTGTTGGAAAAACATACCTGGTATATTTTCATGTACAAGTGTATTTGGCGTTCGTTGATGTGTTAAAACATGCACCCCGTTTTTGACGCCTCTCACGCGTTAGTTTTTTCGGTTTCGCCCCTCGTCTCGCCTCGGGTCCGCAGGTGGCCCAGCAAGACTCGGAGCGCGCGAAGTACGTCGTGGAGAAGGCTCGGCAAGAGAAGGTGTGTGTGGGGCGTTTTTTTTTTTTTTTTTTGTAACAAACACGTCCGCTGTGAGATTAACCGATTACTGTAGTGCATACGTTCACACACAGATGATCTACAGATAGATCATATAGATCATTCCCGCTTGATGATCTAGATCTTTCAGGGCAGGTGTATTCCTGATCTGTATGATATGTATGATCTGTATGATATGTATGGTCTGTATGATCTGTATGATCTGTATGGTCTGTATGATCTGTACGCTCTAGATCATGTTGCCGGGTGGGAGCCGTAAGGTCTGCATATTATGTAGTACCTGGTATATATCGTACAAGTTTTCTGGGTTGGATCTGTACTATTACAGATCCTGCACAGCGTGTCATTTAAAGGCAGGTTAGGATTTAGATGAGCTAGATCGTGATCTTCTCTTGAGGTGAAGATTAGTAGGTTGACCCGTATGATAGCTTTACTAGCAATATTTGCGACCCCCAGCCCACCCTTCATGCGACTCGCCGAACACCTCACGGCGCTTCGCGCTTGGTGCTAGCAATGTCTGCCTGGTCGGTGAAAACCCGACATGCTCCGTCCCGGCATTTGTAGAGAGGGTCTATGACTACGGCCATGCACGAATATCGAGTACCCCCCCCCTTCTCCATACCGCCTCCGCTTCCTTGGGCGGGTCACCCTCGGCCGGGGAGGGCTGATTTGGCTCGCTTTGCAATAGCCGACTTGCCGACTAGACTTAATTAGTTGGCTATCGGCACCTGCCGATTATTAGTTATTTCTCGTGAAACACTACCTACTCACAAGTCTCCTTTTGCGCTTCCCGACTCTCTTCTCTCGTACTTTGTCGTTGTTGTTGTCGATGCTTTTGTTTGTTTTGTTTACTTATCCCCTGGCGATTTTATTCGATTTTCTAGATGAGCATCGTCATCAAGGCGGAGGGAGAGGCCCAGTCGGCCAAGCTCGTGGGAGAGGCGATCAAGGACAACCCGGGGTTCATCCAGCTGCGTCGCATCGACGCGGCGAGGGACATCGCGGCCACGGTCGCCCGGTCCAACAACAAGCTCTTCCTCAACACCGACTCCCTCTTGCTCGACCTGGTCGGCGGGCAGGGAGACACGACGATCAAGTCCAGCATGGGCGGCACCAGCAAGCAAAAGTCTTCTTGGCGTTAACAAGTGCGCCGTGTCGCTTGATGTTAGCAGGTCGGGGCGGGGGGAGGGGGAGGTGTACTTACGTCGTGCACGGCCGTAGTCGTATGACCATAGACCCTCGCATCCCTACAATACCGGGATGGAGCACGTTGGGTTTCCACCAACCAGGCAGGCATTGCTTGTCGGGGGGGGGGGTCAAGGAGAGAACGTGAGAGGCACCAGCAAGCTAATGTCGTCTTGGGCGATAAGTGGGTCTTCGCTTTGTTGAGGGGGAGGGGAGGGTGGAGGGGGCAAAGGCTAGCATGCATGCGTGCCTAAAACCTTCCTTGGGCGTTGAATGCCGAACACACCAGGCGCATGCCCGCGCGCGAGGCGCAGCAGACGCTTCTCAACTGTTTGCGTAACGCTTAGCTTGGTAAAACTGTAGCTGTGTCTACTGCTTGTTAGATTGGGGGAGTTGCCGTTTTTTTTGCGGCATTTTTTTCCCGTTATTCCGGCTTGCGTTGGAGGAGGCGTTCTGCCTGTTGTAGGCGTTGAACTGCTGTGACTAAGCTAGATGGGGCAGGTGACCGTGACTGGGGTAGCAGCATGTTGCCTTCAGGATGGTGCTGGTTCATTTTTCTAGCATAGACTGGGTCTACCACCAGGAAACGCGAACTTCGGCACTAAAAGGAGGTTGCGGAAGAACACGATGATTTTTTTTAGCTATTTTACTTTCAACCATACCGGTGTACCTTCAGGGGTGCACGGGACATTGAATAATCGACCCACACCAAAAAAAAAAGAAAAGAGTCCCATACAGGAAAGGGGGTACACTGAAACCAAGCTCGTCGGAGAGGCGATCAAGGACTTTTTTTTTATTTTTTTATTTACGTTTCTCGTTCTCGCCCGGTGGCTACGTGCGTAGTACGAGTAATACAGCTGGTACGAGAGAGGGTGCCTGCTGCTTGCTTGCTGTGCTCTCCCTTTCTTATCAGAATGCAACACCCCGAGGGATCCTCGTATTTCGGTTTGCATAATACGCGTTAAAACATATGTTTTCAATACCTGACATCATGTAAACACAAACAGACGAAAATTCCGGCAGAACAGACAACACTGCGTGTTGTACTGCGAGCGACAGGATAGCAGAACAGGCAACACTGCTTGTACTGCGAGCGACACAAACGCAGAACAGACAACACTTCTTGTACTGCGAGCGACTGAATGGCAGAATATGCAACCAATTGTTTCTTCTATACACGTATACGTCGTGCCACCCAAGTGCCAGACACAAGAGTCAGTCGGTGCTTGGCGATGTTGCCGAGTAGGACCTTAACCCTTTCGCCTGCAATCACCGAACAAGGTAGACAGTCATAGTCAAGGCGGTCCCACAATCAAATTCGAGGCCTAAATAATACCCATGCCAAAACAAGAATACGGGCAGGGGTCTACTTCATTTTCATGCATGGCCGTAGTCGTATGACCATAGACCCTCGCATCCCTATAATGCCGGGACGGAGCATGTCGGGTTTTCACCGACCAGGCAGACATTGCTAGCACCATCATACGGGTGTGCTTCATATTTATGCATGGCTGTAGTCGTATGACCATAGACCCTCGCATCCCTTCAATGGGGGGGTCTCAAACGAAATTGCTGCAAATAGCTCTCCAAATCACACTAAACTACCCCGAGAAGCTCTCCAAAGTACACGAAATTACCCCAAGGCGCTCCATAACTACGAGGCCACAACCGCCACCCCAAAAAACCTGGATTGGGGGGGGGGGTAAGGTATCAAACGAAAAGCTACCCAGAGCAGCATCATGATTCATGTATCATACAGCCTACCCAGAGAAGCATCGTGATTCGTGTATCATACAGCCTACCCAGAGAAGCATCATGATTCATGTACCATACAGCCTACGTCGCGCTCGGTTGCCAGCTCGTGAACAAGTGCAATTGCCGCAGAAACGACGGTGCGGGGGGGGGGAAGGGTACTTCTTTGTTGCATGCGATACGAGTAGTGGTTTGACCATTGACCACGCATTCCTTTGGAGACGGGGGGGCGTGTCTTTTCTACGTGCCTGCTGGCGGCGGTCGTAGGATCAGGGTGCTTCGTGGCCCCTGCAGGCAACTAATTATATACCCGGGGTCAATTTGGAGGAGGGGGGGGGGGAGGCCACAACCGCCACCCCAAAAAACCTGGATTGGGGGGGGGGGTAAGGTATCAAACGAAAAGCTACCCAGAGCAGCATCATGATTCATGTATCATACAGCCTACCCAGAGAAGCATCGTGATTCGTGTATCATACAGCCTACCCAGAGAAGCATCATGATTCATGTACCATACAGCCTACGTCGCGCTCGGTTGCCAGCTCGTGAACAAGTGCAATTGCCGCAGAAACGACGGTGCGGGGGGGGGGAAGGGTACTTATTTGTTGCATGCGATACGAGTAGTGGTTTGACCATTGACCACGCATTCCTTTGGAGACGGGGGGGCGTGTCTTTTCTATGGGGAGTTGCCGTTTTTTTTGCGGCATTTTTTTCCCGTTATTCCGGCTTGCGTTGGAGGAGGCGTTCTGCCTGTTGTAGGCGTTGAACTGCTGTGACTAAGCTAGATGGGGCAGGTGACCGTGACTGGGGTAGCAGCATGTTGCCTTCAGGATGGTGCTGGTTCATTTTTCTAGCATAGACTGGGTCTACCACCAGGAAACGCGAACTTCGGCACTAAAAGGAGGTTGCGGAAGAACACGATGATTTTTTTTAGCTATTTTACTTTCAACCATACCGGTGTACCTTCAGGGGTGCACGGGACATTGAATAATCGACCCACACCAAAAAAAAAAGAAAAGAGTCCCATACAGGAAAGGGGGTACACTGAAACCAAGCTCGTCGGAGAGGCGATCAAGGACTTTTTTTTTATTTTTTTATTTACGTTTCTCGTTCTCGCCCGGTGGCTACGTGCGTAGTACGAGTAATACAGCTGGTACGAGAGAGGGTGCCTGCTGCTTGCTTGCTGTGCTCTCCCTTTCTTATCAGAATGCAACACCCCGAGGGATCCTCGTATTTCGGTTTGCATAATACGCGTTAAAACATATGTTTTCAATACCTGYCATCATGTAAACACAAACAGACGAAAATTCCGGCAGAACAGACAACACTGCGTGTTGTACTGCGAGCGACAGGATAGCAGAACAGGCAACACTGCTTGTACTGCGAGCGACACAAACGCAGAACAGACAACACTTCTTGTACTGCGAGCGACAGAATGGCAGAATATGCAACCAATTGTTTCTTCTATATACGTATACGTTGTGCCACCCAAGTGCCAGACACAAGAGTCAGTCGGTGCTTGGCGATGTTGCCGAGTAGGACCTTAACCCTTTCGCCTGCAATCACCGAACAAGGTAGACAGTCATAGTCAAGGCGGTCCCACAATCAAATTCGAGGCCTAAATAATACCCATGCCAAAACAAGAATACGGGCAGGGGTCTACTTCATTTTCATGCATGGCCGTAGTCGTATGACCATAGACCCTCGCATCCCTATAATGCCGGCATCAACGGAAGCATTGTCGGTTTTCCCGGACCCAGGCAGAAACGATTGCTAGCACCATTCATAAACGGGTATGCTTCATATTTATGGCATGGCTGTAGTCGTTATGACCATAGACCTCGGCGATTCCCTTTCAATGGGGAGTGGGCTCAAACGAAATATGCCGCAAATAGCTTCTCCAAAATCACACGAAAACTACCCCAAGAGAAGCTCTCCAAAGTAACACGAAATTACCCCCAAGGGCAACTACCATATCTACGATCGGCCACAACCGCCACCCCAAAGAAACCTGATTGGGGTGGGGAGGTAAGGTAATCAAACGAAAAAGACTACCCCAGAGACAGCATCCACCTCCGACTTCACCTCGCGCTACCCCCTCAACCACGCCCCCCTACCCCAGAGCCCACCAGCGCGCACTCAGCGTCGCCCCATTCCCCCCCCTCCGTCACTCCATCCACACCACGCCCCCCTACCCCCCAGAGCACCCCACCACCGCCCCATCCATGCCACCTTCCCTCCTGTACCATACCACGCCCTCACCGTCCGCCGCCTCCGCGGCTCTGCCAGCTCCGTGAACCACCATCGCCAATTGCCGCCACCAGGAAGACGACGGTGCGGGGGGGGAAGGGCACTTCTGTTGTTGCATTGCGATACGAAGTAGTGCGTTTGACCATTGACAACGCATCCCTTTCGAGACGGAGCACCGTTCCTACTCCTAATAGAGACTCTCAACTCGTATGGCCATAAGGGGGGGGGGGGTGCTTCATTTTCATGCATGGCCGTGGTCATATGACCATAGCGGGGGGGGGGGGTGCTTCATTTTCATGCATGGCCGTAGTCGTACGACCATACATCCTCGCATCCCTATATACAATGCCAGGACGGAGCATGTCGGGTTTTTACCGACCAGGCAGACATGGCTAGTAGCACCAAGCTTTGCGAAGCGAAACGTGAGGTGTTGGGCGAGTCGCATGAAGGGTGAGCTGCATCCTACTAAGAACCGCTTGTGAGGCGGACATCCTTGCATATGGATGACAGTTTCAATGAGTTGATTTAAATTCCGATATGGCCACTTCCAGAGACCGCAATGGGATTACTACTGTGTAACTGCCTCGCGGATGCCTTACCATATTAACACTACGTGATACGACCATTCCCCTTGTGCGGAGCAAAGGTTCTCCACCCCGCACAAATGATCTACTCGACCGCCAGCTTTGGTGACCGCCAAAAAAAAAAAAAAAAAAAATGACAAAAAAAAACGGCACCCTGGTTGTCTAGCTCACGCAGCGAGTGGCGTGTTTTACAGCGTCGTTGCCAACCGACGCCAACCCAACCTATAAAATATATCATATATTTAGGGGGTGAGGGGGGTCTGCGGGGGGGGGGGGGGGGGGGTACTCATGTTGCAATGCATACGCCGTAGTGCATGGCCATAGACCCTCGCATCCCTACAGTGCCGGGACGGAGCCGTGAGTTTTCACCGAACCAGGCGCAGACATTGCTTGCACAACGCGAAAGCGCCGTGAGGTATTGGCGAGTCGCATGGAGGGTGAGCTGCATCCTGCTAAGAACCGCCTCTGAGGCGGACTTGCATATGGACGACAGCTTCAATGAGTTAAATTTAATTTCTGGTGTGGCCACTTCCGGAGACAGCAATGGGTTTTACTATGTAGGAGGGGGGCTCTCCACACATCCAAAGCCCGTCGGTGCGTACGGTACGAAAGTGGCACGTGCTGCTGGTCCCAGCGACACTTCACGGATATCGGGGCGGGGGGGGGGTGTACTTCATTTCCATGCATGGCCGTAGTCATATGAAAATATACCCTCGCGTCTCTACAATGCCGGGACGAGGGCGAGGGGGGGAGGGGGGGTAGTTGTTGCTTGCCTTACTCATTTATCCATTGACCACGGCATCCCTTTTCGAGATGGAGCGCCAGAGGGGAGAAAAGGCAGGGCTAGTCACTGCTGCGGCACGCCTCTTTACACTTTCTTATCCTCTAACCCAGCGTCGGCGCTTAAACTGTACGCCATTGCCGCCGCCCCCCCCCCCGGCCGCGACCGAGCTCACAAAAAACGTGTCCGCGCAGGACGCAGAGCAGTTGGTGAGAGTCGTGGCGTGCCCCTGCTACAACTCACCCTCTTTTCGTCAGCTTTGGGACTGTTCGATCCCCGAAAAAAACGCATTCCGAAATATTGGAAACCCTCAACCAGGGGATACAAACGGTCCATCCCCGGAGGAAAACGCCTACCGGAATAACGGAAGCCCCCAGACACGGGACACATATGGCCCATCCCCGGAGGAAAACGCCTACCGGAATAATGGAAATCCCCCAGGTAGGGGGCACAAACGGCCCATCCCCGGAGGGAAAAAGCCGGCCGAATGAACGGAAACCTTAACCAGAGGATACAAACGGTATATTAATCAATGGAGGCAAACACTGCTGTCGCAACTAAAATTGACGGTTACAGCATCGATCACACAGCCCAGGCTGCTGGGGTACCGTACCACACGGGGTGATCAGATAGCACACACCCCGGGGCGTGTGTGTTTGTGTGTTTTGTTTTAGAACCAGTTTCCTCCAAAAACATGCCTTAACCCCTTAAGAACTGGTCCAACGAATTTGGGGACAAACTACTTAGAATTAGTGTGGGACATTTACTTTCAGTTCTGAATGGGTTAGGGTGCCTCACAGAAACGAAAATGGCAAGATGGTGGCTTTGAAAACAGACACGGGCTCGTCCAGATCTCTCCGTGGACGCGTCGCTCGGGGTCTAGCTTGCACCCTCCCCGCTGTCGGGGAAAACCAAGCTGCTGGGAACTCCTCTGAAGGTGTGTGTAATATCACCCTCTTGATTTACAGCATACCATACAGGCCGTACAGGTATACGGTACGTATAGGTACGGGGTGTGCCCGAACTCCGACGTAGAGTAAGGGGACGCACCACACACGTTCCGCGTGATGACGGTACTCGAGCAGCTGCAGCTGCTGCGCGTTCTTCCTAGACGCTTGGTAAAGACCGCCGTGCCTGGGTCCCACTACCTGAAGTTGACCGCAATTGCTGTCGCTATTTTTGGTCGATATCCGTGGGGTCCTTACACCCGAAGTAGGCCCACTTGTCGCTTTTTAGGCCGTTATATCTGGGTCCCAATATCTGAAGTTAACCGCACATGTTCGTTCTTTTTTGGACGCTGTACTTGGGTCTTAAAATCTGTAGTAGGCTTAAAATGAATCCGCCCTGGCCACCCCTCCTCCCACCCGCTCGCTTCCGAGGTCACCAATAATGTATCGGGAGCAGGAGGCCGGAACGCCCAATCTCACAGGGACTTGAGCGAAACGCTTGCATAAAACACGTACGAGTACCGCCGAATATGTCGCGATTTTACTTGTACGCGGTCAGTCGTAGTCCCTGTAAAGCTTTCGCTCGGCCTTTCCACCGCCAACCCCGCACTTGAACGCCTTTATATGTTATTTGGAAACCCGAACGTGTCGTGGTGGGCAAATCAGTCAGTTCAAGCGTTACGGCGTGCCCCTACAATTCATCCTCTAACCCTACGTCGGTACTTAACCTGGAACCGCTACCGCCACCACCGTTACCACCGTCCCCCCTCCCCGCCGCCACCGAGCTCGCCAACAACGCCTCCTTCAGGCCGGGCGAACACGCCGCAGGGGTTTCCAAAACCGCCGTGTACGTGCACGTGTCGGGCTCCGCTACGTCCGAGAGGACCTCCTCCGGGCCGCAGGCCAGGGCCACCCTCAGAGAGCGAGCGGGTCCGTTCCAGCACTTCGACCCCCGCTCGAACACGAGCACGTCTCCGCTGAGTATGAGGCCTTGGTCGCTCGCGGCGTCTGCGGACCCGCCGCCGCCGCGCTCGAGCCCTTTCCACTTTCCGATCAGGGTCTGTTTTTTTTGTTTTGTTCGTTTCGGGGTAAAGGGATAAAAGGTTAGGGGTAGGGTTGGGTTAGGGGCAGGTTAGGGTTAGGGGTAGGTTAGGGTTAGGGTAAGATCAGGTTAGATCAGGTTAGGCTAGGCTTTCATAGGTTGGATTATAGGACTAGGCGAGGTTAGGTTAGGTTAGGTTAGGTTAGGTTAGGTTAGGTTAGGTTAGGGGTTAGGGTTATGTTAGGGGTAGTAGGGACAGGGTTTTACCGCATACACAACATCAAATAACACCCCCCCCCCCCCCCGAAGGATTTTCCAAACCGCTTTTTTCTCCAACAATAACAGAGAGCATACTCCTGCACACAAAAAAAACAACGGTGGTGTTGGAAAGATCTCGTGGAAAAATCCTGCCGAGAGTTTTTTTTCCGTACTGGGCTCATTCATCGCCGGACGTCGTTTGTTACACTCGCTTTTCCATTGTCGATAAAATCGGATTCCAAAAAATGCCAGAGGGGGTGCGTTATCCTATCACCCGTGTTGTGTTTTACGGTAGGCTAGGGTTACCAAGATAGAATCAGGGGGCGTATACCCCCGATTGGTGATGTTGACCTTTCCAGTTTTATTTTTACCTTCACATAGCGTGTAGAGGGGAGCGGAGGGCTCCAGACTATCTGTTTTTTACTGACTTTGATCGCTTTGCGGACCCTTCGGGTTCCACTTTTATTTCAGTATACCTTTTTTGGGTAAGTTAGCCTGTGACCACGGGAATCGACCGTGTCAAGTGTTGGATTAGTACGGACAGATGGAGGTACTGGATAGAGAGACCGGCACGGTTTTTAATGTGAAAACAACAACTACAACAAGGGTTAGGGCTTGGGTCCGGGGTAGAGACAGGGTTATCTGATACACAAGACAGGTGACCGGGACCTCCGTCTTGCATAATGTGGACGTGAAAAAAAAAACTTGCGGAGACATCGATTTACTACATAGCACACCATTGAGGTGGCCGTACTCAAGAGGTTATCGATATATGCATTGTTCAATGGTCTCCACAAGTTTTTTTTTACGTCCACATTTTTGCAAGCGGGGGGGGGGGGGGGGGGGCGTCCCGGCGACCTGTGTGGAGTTTGGTTAGGGCTATGAAAAAATATTAACACCACTGGTATAGGTGACACATCGTTTAGTGTGTGAATGATTCTGTCGTAAAATCCATTAATCATGCTTCACACAAAGCCCCGTGGTTTTCGCTACGCAGGGAGTGAGTGACATGGTTTGACGATGGACCCGTTGAAATATATGCATCAACGACTATTGATAATACCTCTAGTACAACACCTCTGACTAGTAGAGAGCCTGAAACCTGTGTATTCCCCCTAGAATGTTGGGGGTTAAGGATAGGAAAACACGCTGCATACTAAAGAAGGATGAGTAACGCATGGGCTAGCGTTAGAATAAGGGTTGCGTGTCACTCATGCGCTGAAAAAAAAGGATTACAACATACAAAAAAAAAAACGTTTTCCACTGATTTTTTTTTCTCCAAAGTGGTTTGTCCCCAAAACGTCGGTGCAGTTCGAAGCGGGTGAATGAAGAATTCACGCATACCAGGTAGGACAGATTATCTACAGATGTATCATCTAGATCCTAATCTGCCGTTGTGGGGTGTTGTGCAGGATCTGCTTAGGACAGATCCAACTACTGCAAGGAAACATGTCCCACAGTAGATCATGAAGATTGTACGGCTCCTACCCGGCAACATGGGCTAGATCATACAGATCATACAGATCATACAGATCAGGAATATCCTGATTATGCAAGTCGGGATCGATGATCTCTCCAAGGTGCGTGGAATAATTTAACATCACGATGGCTATACCAACCTTGGTTTTCCCCTGTTCCTGGTGGGCGTCCTTGAACGGGCAGACCCGATAGTCGTACCCCCCCGACTTGGCGGTGATGCACTTGTCCTTGAGCGGCAACAGCACCCCATCCTTGCCATAGTCTGCCGACGCCTCCTGCTCCAGCGTCTGACACCACAACAGCGTCCGAAGCAAAGGGCGTACAGGGAAATATGAGACAACAAGAAAAGGCACAAAAACAACAAGGACAACAACAACGACGAAAACAACGACAGCAACAACAACAGCAACAACAACAACACCGTCAACAACATCAACACCAACAACATCAACACCAACAACAACAAACACAACAACAGCAACAGCAACAACAACAACAACAACAACAACAACAACAACAACAAACACGAAAAAAAAACCGCGTCAGCGATACAGTCTAGACTTGGCCACTCTCAAACGGCGGCACAGGCGGAAATGTAACCCCCTCACGCAATGGCCTTACGAATATACCACTACTTGTAACACTCACCGTCACTTTTGATCGCCAATTTTTCGCATCTGAAAATACTGTTATTAATAATAATAATAATAATAATAATAATAATAATAATAATGATGATGATAATAATGATGATAATAATGACAACAATGATAATATTGATAATAATAATAATAATAATAATAATAATAATAATGATAATAATAATAGTATAGAGCTCCTGTGCTACTTGTAGCAGGGTTGTTTCGTTCCATCACCTTGATTTTCTTGTCGTGGATCTTGACATCATCGCCGAGGTCCTTGACCCTCTTCCTGCCGTCCACCGCTGCCGGCGACTCGTACTTGAAGTTCTTGTACTGGTGTGGAGCCTGAAAGTCACACCACAGCAGCGGGAAGGGGGGGGGGGGCGCTCATTTCATGCACGGCCGTAGTCGTATGACCATAGACCCTCGCATCCCTACAATGCCGGGGCGGAGCATGTCGGGTTCGGAGGGGGGGGGGGTGCACTCATGTCAAGCATGGCCATAGTCTTATTTATGACCATAAAGCCCTCGCACTCCTACACTGCCGGGACGGAGCACGTCAGGTTTTCACCGACCAGGCAGACATTGCTTGCACCGAGCGCGAGGCGCCTAGATCATGCAGGCGATCAGCTAGATCACACAGATCATACAGTTCAGGAATATAGCTGCCCTGAAAGATCTAGATCATGATGTGGTAGTCGATGATCTGTCTGATCTGTGCAAGGTAACTGCGATTCAGGGCACACATCCTACAGCTGCAACTAAGGAAGCAAGCGACAACGTATCACGGTGGATCATAGTAAATAGGACCAAATAAGGTTACTAAAAAGTAAGCAAATATATAGGTTTTTGTGTAAACCGTAGGTTCTATTTACTATGGTCCCCCGAAATAGCATATTTCGGTCAAAACGGTTTCTGGCTCACGGTGCTCCAAAATGGAGACACTGCCCTACGTACCCAAAACTGTTGCCATCCCATTCAATGTTCTGCGATATTATTAGGGCCCGTATTAACGAGTATAAAATAAATTCAATTTGGAAAAATAAAAATAAAAATTCGCTTTTCATTGGTCAACACACGCACCAGCACCAAAGATTAGGATCTTGGGGTATAATCTTGGGTGGTGGTGCGGGTTCTGACCAATGAAGAGCGGATTTGATTTTTTTTTTTTCCAATTTTTTTTTTTTTTTCTTCGTTAAAACGGGCCCTTAGGTGCATTCCCAAGGGCGCACAAAAAAAAAATAGAAAACGACTCCGCACTCGTAGGAAGGTCCGCATGAAAAACAAACCGGATCGCTGTGATTACAGGACGAAATGAGCGAAAAGCATTTTTTCGTTTTTCGTTTTTCGTTTTTCGTTTTTTTTTTTTTTACTTGATTTTAGAGACTCCCCCTATCGTAGTAGCAGGAAGCACGATCGAAGTATCACATGGTATCTTATCACACACAGAAGCTTTGTAAATATTAGTTTTCGAGGAAATGTTCGTCTCGATTTTCAATGTTTCGTCCGATATTGTTGGAATGCCATTAATGTCTTCTACCTACTATGATTCCGTCGTATACTGTACCTACAATCTGATATAGACTATGGGATGGTTTCCTCTTGGTTTTAAATGCTTCGCGCAATATTGTAGAGAGTCTCGTTCGCGTTTTACAAAAACATTTTCGTATAAGCAAGTTACGAGTACTATTCATAGTACTGGTTTTGACTTCAGTTACGAGTACTATTAATAGTAAGTTTGCGTCTCGCTTCGTACCGCCCTAATGTAGTAATACATACCTGGTATCATATATTTCGGGGGAACATAGTAATACATATATTAGTAATCAGAGCCAAATACGGCGAGCGAACATAGCGAGATACCCTCGGTACCTGTTTTTTTTGTGCATCGGGGATTCTGATTACTGTGCCCCGCCCGAACCAATATGCCTATTACTAAAGGAGAACCACAGTATTAATGGTAATCAGAACCAAGTATGGTGTGTAACAATTAGGGGGGATGTATGATTTTTTGGGTCCTTCGCGGGTTCTGATTACTACAGTACCACTATGTCCATAAATATAAGCACCATTTGGATTAAGAATTAGTATACAAAAGTTCCTTATATTCAGGGACAGAGTGGTACGTATTACTATTACGGGGGGCCATAGTAAATAGGACCAACTACTACTAGTAAAAACAAGTAAATATGTTGTTTTTTTGTGTGTACCATACGTCCCCTATTTAATATGGTCCCCCGTGATATTATATGACCCCTCGTAACACAAAAAATAAAACGGCGACTACGTATACTCTCCGGCAAGACTGCCGACACTAAACAAACCAGACCAAACCTTGGTTTATTGCCCCGCAACACACAGTAACACACCTTAAAAGGCTTGTCCTTCTTGATCGCCTTCTCCTCCTCCTCGGCCCGTTTAACCTTCTCCTCAGCATCCGCCTTTTCCCGAACATCGTCACCCCCCACCACCTCCTCGAGGGGCGCTTCCGTCTTCAGCTGGGGTACAGAGTCACCCATGTCCTCCCCGTCATCCCGGGTTTCCATAACTGGGGGGGATGCTGATGCTCCCTCGTCACGAGCAAAGTCGTCGTAGACCTCATCGTAGACTTCGTCGTACCCATACCCTCCGTAACCGTCGCCTCCGAAACCATAATCGTCGTCGAGCTGATTGATACCATATTTTTCGAGCGCGGGGGGCGGGGGGCGTACTCATTTGTTGCCAGCCTTAGTCATTTGACCATTGACCACGCATCCCTTTCGAGACGGAGCGGGGGATGGGGGGGGGGGCGTACTCACATTTGTTGCTTGCCTTAGTCATTTTACTATTGACCACGCATCCCTTTCGAGACGGAGCGGGGGGTGTACTCAATGTTCATGCATGGCCGTAGTCGTATGACCATAGACCCTCGCGGGAGGGGGGTGGGGGGGGCATGCCACGTAGTTACGGCAATTATTACGAGTTACCGGTAACTGCTGCTACCGGGAATTACGCATCCACGGTATTTATGGGCCCAAACACTTGTGACTGACGTGTGCCTCTTTGGGATCTACTGTAAATGTTCGTTAGACTATATATCGCCACCGAAACGAACAGCTCGCAGCCCTCTAAACCAATATCACAGCAAAACAAAAAAAACGCAATGAACAATCACAAAACAGCAGCGCGGGTTGAGACATACGAGACGGCAGTCAAGTCCACCGTCGCTCGTCACACTAAAAAAAACAAACGCAATGAACATCACAAAACAGCAGCGCGAATCGAGAGACACAAGACTAGCAGTCAAGCCCATCATCGCTCCTCACACTCAAGTCGTGGTAGCGGGCATCCTCTCTCATGTCCTCCTCCAAGTCGATGTCATCCTCAAAGCCAGCTTCCAGATAATCCTCCTCTTCCTCCTGAGGAGCTTTCTTGTCCGGGCGACTTGCAAACAGGCGGAGCAAAGCGAAGAGAAAGTTCGGATGCGAAAGAGGGGCAGCGAAGAGCAAAGCGGGGGGGGGGGGGGGGGGAGTGAGGCCTTCGAAGCATGATATGTCCCGTGTGTGAACATTTCACAGCTTTTTCGCGGGTCACGCACGACCCGGCCCGCGGGTCGGGTTTGAAGTTGTTCAAAATGTCACGGGTCGGGTCGGGTCGGGTCGGGTCGGGTCGAGTCGGCGTCGAGTCGGCGTCGAGTCGGCGTCGAGTCAAGAGGTTTTTGCGGGTCGAGTTACGGGATGTTCAAACTGTCACGGGTTGGGTCGGGTCGGGTCAAGAGATTTTCAAATTTCGCGGGTCGGGTCGGGTCGGGTCAAGTGAGGCCTTCGTATCTTGATATTTCGCGTACTCTTGAGTGGAGCCGTTTATGAAAAGTGCACTATGGCGTGGAGACTCGGTTAGGGATCTAGCCCGAGAGTTCTGGTGGATGGGCGAAAATTGTGAGGCTATCGTTGGGACCACCGGTTGTGTATATCATACAGCTTCAAAACAAATACCAGCACCCCCGACAGGTCTTCCTAACAGATTCCTTTTCTGAGATCGATTCGATCCCAACGCGCTCCGTTCTAGGCACGGCGCGAGGTCAACAAAAAGCGGACAGATCACCGATCTACACCTAATGGACTGGATCTTTCAGGGAAGATACACTCCTACTATCTTATGTATGAGATCATGATGCCGGGCATGAGCCGTATAAATCTGCGAATGGTCTACGCAGCGAACGTTCCTGGTATGAGCCGTATAATCTGCGAATGATCTACATAGCAAACGTTTCCTGGATTGAATCTAGACGAATGCAGATCCAGCATAAAATATCCTAACGGCAGGTTAAATTATCTACGTAGATTATCTAGATGAACGTGTGGATTCTTGGCGTGTGTACGTTGTGCTCGTCGTATCCAGTACGATGGGATGGCATTGGATAGTCTACTCTCCTTACAAACAGCATTGCAATGCAGTATCTCTTATGTGTCATAGCTGTGTGAGTACAGAGCGTGCATCTCTCTAGGATTACGACAATCAGCACGGACACTGGGTGTGCCGGATGACGTCGGGTAGAAATAACGATTTGAAGTGAAAGCACACACACACACAAACATATCACAATATGTCCGATGCCGCTTAAATAAAAACCCTGATCGGTTTACGTCCCTCTGCGTCCTCCATCTGGTGTTGCATTTATTTGGCTACCCAACTCTACCGGTAATAACTATCAATATGTCTCGCAATATAAGCACTGTTTGTATATGCCATTTAAGATAGAAACAATCCTTACATTTAGGGACAGAGTGATGTATATAGTCAAGTCCGGCCAAGGCCTGCCTCACCTACAGCCCCGCTAGATGATCTACATCACGATCTAGATCATGATCTGTAGATTACGATCTATAGATTATGATCTGTAGACGATCTGCAGATTATGATCTGTAGATTATGACCTGTAGATTATGATCTGTAGATTATGATCTGTAGAATACGATCTGTAGATTATGATCTGAGGATTATGATCTGTAGATTATGATCTGTAGGTTATGATCTGTAGATCATGATGTGTAGATCATGATGTGTAGATCATCATCTGTAGATCATTATGTGTAGATCATCATTTGTCCGAGATGCGAACATTTTCAGCCGTCAAGTCTATAACCAGGGCACGCCTTACCCACAGCCCTACTACACAGATGATCTAGATCATCATCGAGACCCCCGCCTAGATAATCATCTAGACCATCATATAGATCATCATCTATATCACCACCTAGATCATCATTTAGATCATCATCTAGAGCATCATCTAGATCATCATCTAGAGCATCATTTAGATCATAATTTAGATCATCATTTAGATCATCATCTAGGGCAGCATCTAGATCATCATCTACATATCATGATCTGCTCGGACAGCTCACCCCCTGCTCCCCTTGGCGCCCTTCTTGTCGTCTTTGCCGGTTTTCAGAAGCCCGTCAAGCACGTCGCTGACGTCCATCCCTTCCAACAGCGATTGACACGCGTTACCGAGCGTCACCGAAGGCTGCTCCGAGGAGGCCACGGCGATGGCTAGAGCTGACAGTCGCTCGGGGTCGAGGGAGCTCCCCGTTCTCTCCAGAATGCCGCTCCTCGCCTGGCACCGCGTGAAAGCGGGAGTGCGAGAATAAGGAGGCATTACACACCCCGGAAATATCATCGATGTTACATACAGTAGTCGTATTCATACTATTAAAAAAAAAAAAAAAAACAGCTGTGAGATCGAGGATTTGGTCGAAACTCGTCACTATATACAGCAGCACTATAGTAAATAGGACATAAGGTACACACAAAAAAAAATACTTATTTTACTATTTTTATGAACAAAATTTGGTCCTATTTACTATGGACCATAATGTTTGGTGCTATTTACTAGTGTTTACTATGGTTATCCCCGTAATAGGTTGCAGGGGTCGATTCCTGCTTCTATGATCTGCAGTAGATATTTCGGGGAAGATGGGGTCCTGATCTATATGATCTGTATGATCTGTGTGATCTGTGTGATCTGTATGATCTAGCTCATGATGACGGGAGAGAGCCGTATGATCTATACATGATATACGAAGAGCTGGTCCGGCCGAGAGGATTATGGTGTATTGGCCAGCTTTTTCCCAACGCAATTTTTCGAGTTTCGACCTGAAAAATTGTATGGAGCACGCTTAGAGTACAACCGAACGATTGAAAGAGGGTCAAGTTTTGTTTTTTTCGATGGCGGAATTTGATGGTTGTTTGAACAAAATTCCGGATCACGTTTTCGCCAATAAGTGAGGAAAAAAAACAAAAATCAACCTTGACCCTCTTTGAAGCTGTAGACGACAGCGATGCAAATCACGTGTTCAAAACAAAATGGAAAAAAGCGATAATTTGGGTTGGGAAATCCAGATTTCGTGTCAAACATCATAACATCTTAAGTTTCTATTGTAAACACTAGACACGTCATATCTCCTGATATACAACGAATTAGGGGATGGTGAGGATATCGATCGTCTTGTCATGCCTCGAGGCATCTTTACACCAAGAATCAGCCTCATCCGCTGTCCGTCTGTTTCGGACTTTCGTACCGAATTTAGTATCGAGACCCCCCGTAAGTGTCGGGATTTACTCGACATGATGTTTCTCGACCAAAACAACTCGGATTCGAAAAATTCTAACGTCTGCATATGCGCTGCAGGCCTGGGAACACTGCTGTAAAATTTCAAGTCCTAGTGTTTCCAAACGATTGCGAAAATGGCGATAGAACGATAATCGTTTTTACGGCTGGACCAGCTCGTAGCACATGTTTCCTGGGTTGGATATGTATTACGCAGATCCAGCACAACCTCTCACAAACGCAGGCGAGGAACTAGATCATCTGCAGTAGATAGATAGATAGATAGATAGATAGATAGATAGATAGATAGATAGATAGATAGATAGATAGATAGATAGATAGATAGATAGATCATGATCTGTCCTAGATATATCATGATCTGTCCGAAGTGCGAACAATTCCATACCGTACCTCGTCGAGCTTGGCGTCCTTCTGCGATATCTCCTCCTCCTCGAGCAACTTTAACGCCTCTTTCGCCTCGGCCAGCTTAGTCCTGCCGCACACAAACCCATCAACGCACAGAGACGTCAACGAATAGGACTGTGAGTTGACTGTACTTTACTCACGGCTAATTATGTTATTAATAGTTATTTTATTAATAGTTACGTGGCGGAGTAAGCCGACAAACTGAGTTCGTATTTACTAATAGCACGGCTGTTGACAGGTCGGGTCAAACCTCGCGGGTCAAGGCGGGTCGGGTCGGGTAAGGGTGACCCAACGCGATCCGTGAGAGCTCGAAAAACCCCTGACCCGACCCAACCCGACTCGCGGGTCGGTATATACCAAACAAAAAACAAGTTGAGCCACAAAGGCGCCAGTCAGATATTAAAACATACATACCACTCACCAACACATATGACGCAACTCTGCAAACTTAACGCACGCAACTAACCGCAATGCCTATATACTGTTTACTGTAGCCAATAATCAACTATTAATAGTCGGCCACTTTATAGTCTGTTTCGTAGTCACCAAGGGGCTAGATAGATTGGAGGGTAATGAGCTAACGTGAGAGCATCATCACCACCACCACCACCATCACAAGCAGTCATCCAACCAACTCACGGCCCTCTGAAGCACATACTCTGCCAAAATACAAAAAAAAAAACAAAAAAAAAACGCCTCGCTCACCTCGCCCCCTCTGCCGCCAGTCTTGTCTCCTCGATCGTCCCCACCCTCTCCACGGCAGCCTTCGACGCCTCCAGTGCGTACTCCTCCCGACGAGCCTCCCCTTTCTCGGCCTTCACAACCCTGCAACAACATCGGACAAGACAGATCATGATCTAGATCATCTACAGATCATCTACAGATCCCTGTATTATACGGGTTTGCCGTTGCGATATGTTGTGGGGGTAGCTGTGTCATTCAGATATCACCACCGCCAGATATGCTCGCAAGAGTTGTTGTCATAACAAGATCCCATCCCGGCAAACGTTATTTACGAGTAGATCTTGCAGATCGTGCAATATAAATCAGGAAATGATCTTCCCCCAAATATCTAGAACATGCACTATTAATAGGGATATGATCTGATCTGATCTGATCTGATGTGTGCAACCACGGTAGCGCTGAGCGTAAGATAGTATCATAGTACCATAGCATCATAGTGCAACAGGTGTGCGTCATCAGTACCTGGTACCTGGTACAGACCGGTCAGCTCAAGCGTCCACCTACTACAGAGTAGTGGTCCCTCTATAGTGCCGGTCGAGTAGTGCCGACCGCTCGCTACAGCAGTGCCTGTGAAGACGCTTGGCACAGATGGGATTAACCAGTGTGGCAGTGTGCGGAGAAGTAGTATAGTGCCGGTTGCCACTGTAATGCCACGGTATTGTCGGCTGGCGCTTATACACCGGCACTTCGTATAGAGGGACCATTGCAGTAATACAGTAGTATTAAAAAAAAAAAATCAAAAAGACGCCTCAGCAGTGAGATCGTTTTTTTCCGCGAAACTGATCGTAGCAAGCTGTGCGCGATATATCGTTGTGATATATGTTTCCATCGCGCGTGCGTGCTATATAATAGTTCCACAGATGTCAGATTTTGTTCCCCTCAAAACCCGTAGTTCGCGCGATCGAAGTATCACTAGTATCCCACTCAGCTTGCAAAAATGAGGTTCGATAAAATCCTCGATCTCACAGCTGTGTTTTTTTTTTTTTTTTTTTAATTTTTCAATAATACAACCGGATGTGTACAGTAGGATTTATAGTGGTCTCCAACCTATGACCGTTTTTTTTGTACGAAAGGAACCCGTTGTGAAGTACCTACCACGTACCAGGGATGTCAGCCACGGTGTACTGCCTGAACATACTGCCTGAGTATACTGAAGTATAGTGTGTTTAACACCTCGGGCAGATCATCTACAGATACATCATGATCCTGCGTACACTGCCTGGACATACTGAAGTATACCAGTAGTTTTTTAACACCTCGGACAGATCATGTACAGATAGATCATGATCTATAGACAGTAGATCTTTCAGGGCAGACATATCCCTGGTGTTAATGATCTAGCTCACGTTGCCGGGCGGGAGCCGTATAATCTGCTGTTAATGATCTAGGCCTAACAACTGGTACTTGGTGACTTGTAGTCAGCCAATTCACAGCTAAACAGATCAAGAGACCAAGCGATTAACCACACTGAAACAGGGACTTGAGTCGCCGAAAAATCAATCGAAACATGGATTGAGTCGCCGCAAGCCATGGGTCGAAGCAACGACAAAGTTACTGATGTATATACACACGATACACACCCCCTCAATGAAACATGGACAGATTGAGTCGTCGCAAGGATCGATGGAAATCAATCAAGCGACCAAACGTACTCCTCTTTTTTGTTTTTGTTTTCTCCAGCGGAATGGTAAAAAAAAAACCTCAACCCGTTTAGGCCTTAAGGACTGCAGCCACTCCCGTTGTGGGGACAAAACACTTGGAATTAAAGTCGGATCTAGTTCATCTTGGAAATAGAGTGCAGTACTAAATGGGTTAAGCCGTGACCCCTTTAGGGCTGCGTTAATCCCGTTGTGGGGACAAAACACTTGAAATTAGAGTCACATTTAGGTTTTCGTACAGTACGCTACTAAAAGGGTTAAGCCGTAAACACAACCTCCACATATAAAAGTACGTGCCGTGTACCACTGTAATCCGAAATACAAAGACCATTTTGATTAAATGTTATTAATAGTATACTCCGAAACACAAGCACCATTTTGATTAAATGTTATTAATAGTATACAAACGCTCCTTACATTCCGATTCAGAGTGGTACCGTATTATTAATTATTGTATCCCGCACCTGTCTGCCAGCTGCATCATCCACGCTTCCGAGGCCTCCCCGCAAGTGGCCGCGCACAGCCCCGCCGCCTCGTCGCTCCCGTCGCAGCAGTCGCACACACCGTCCCCTACCCTAGAGGACGGTATCCGCACTGGTCGATGTCCACGGTTGGCGCACTCGAACACTCCTAAGGGTGGGTGGCAACGCAGCAGCCCGGGCATCACAAGAGGAGGAGGACGAGGAGGCTGGTTACGTAGGATAAGAGAGCCTCGGCAGGGCCAGTCTCTTTGAGGTAACTTTTGGCTGCTGACCGCCCGAGAATGGGGTGGTTGCGCCAAACGACCCACCTCGGTGTTGTCTCCACACGCAATCATGGCCGAAAGAGGGCTCTACCCCGCGCTCGCTGCGGGGTTACCGTCCGACAAACGCGAAAACAACAAAGTACCCGAGGTGCCCGCGCCAACGGTCATCACCTGTCCCGCCACGAACCTGAACCAAACCTCTCTTATCGTCTCTTCTCTTCTATCTTATCCTCTGATCCTTGCAAGTCGGCGCGGTTGTATTTTTGAGCACGCTTCAGCTACGTAGCAAAAGGACACACACGGCGAATGGAAGCGAACAACGGATACTAAACACCTCAGACAGATCAGATAGATCATTCCCACTTGATGATCTAGACTTTGCCTCAAAAGGTAGATATATTCCTGGTGTGTATGATCTGTATGATCTAGCTCATGATGCCGGGTGGGAGCCGTCTAATCTGCATGATCTGCTGTAGCACATGTTTCCTGGGTTGGATCTGTACTATGCAGATCCTGCACAACCTCTCGCTA
The DNA here is from genome assembly GCA_008828725.1 of Saccharina japonica. Taxonomy (NCBI): domain Eukaryota; class Phaeophyceae; order Laminariales; family Laminariaceae; genus Saccharina; species Saccharina japonica. The sequence goes on from MEHQ01001502.1 coordinate 269,462, forward strand.
CGGCAGGTGAGGAACTATGTGATCTACAGATGACCTAGATCATGATCTATCTGTAGATTATCTGTCTGATCTGTCCGTAGATAGATCTGTCCGAGGTGTGGAACAATGGACTGATCGTGTAGAGGACCATATAGCTGTTACGCGGCCACCCACCGATCAAACGAGTGGCGTCGTGCGCTGCACGAGTATCGTCATAAAAACTATGTCAATGGTACTATAATATGGCGTGTTTCTTGGACGTGTCATACGTAAGATGAAAAAAATACTGACGAATATACTGGCCGGTTCAATTGATAGATTACTACTGCCTGTGGATTACTACCGTCAGTAGATTACTACTGCCAGCCAGTAGATTACTACTGCCAGCCAGTAGATTACTACTGCCAGTACATACTGTGCCAGTGCGCAGACCTGAAAACGCTATGATACCGGTATATCGTAGGGGAGTGCAGCACATGATACCACTCATGTGGTGGGTGTCAGCGCTGCATCTATAGGCAGTACCAGGTAGCCCACTACATGATGAGTACACAGCTATTAATAGTAATAAATACGTAGTGTTCCATGTTCGCTCCCAGTCGTCGTAGCTCGTTGTGGTGGTGCGTGTCCGCTTTTTTGTTTGCTATTACTACAGACAGTAGCTCAAGCTTGCTCAAAAATAAAAACCGCGCCGACTTGCAAGTATAACCTTTGGAAGAGGAGAGAGGAGAGGTTTGGTTCAGGCACTTGGCCGGACAAATCGACATCTGACCTTTGGTACGAGCTCCTTACATCTCATATTCGCAACGGAGTGAGGCGTGCCGAACAACGCAGACCGCGCATATGCGGACTCCAGTTCCGTGCTCCCGTGCTACGTTACGGCAAGGTGCGGTATGGTACGGTATGGGCATGGTACGGTACGGTACGGTACGGTGCGGTACGGTACGGTACGGTACGGTACGGTACGGCAACTGAGTGAGGCGTGCCGGACAACGCATATCATACCGCGCAAATGCGGACACCGGTTCCGTGCTCCCGTGCTACGTTACGGTAAGGTGCGGTATGGTACGGCATGGGCACGGTACGGTACGGTACGTATGAAAACATAGTGCAGTAAGCGGCCGCTCTCTCTGAGCGTCGTGCATGTTTGTTGGCTACTTCTCGGGGTCACGGGGAAACAGACCGCACGCAGTGCCAAGTGGAAGATGACGGACAGTGCGGAGTGAGGATGCATCTACAGGAGCAGTAGGGATGTCGACCGATGAATGATGACAAGACCTGATCCTGTTGCATGGGTGCAGCAATCCTTACGATGCCTGAGCTATGATATCAACCTGCATGCCAGTCTTGCTGCTGCTGCCGCTCCTGTTTGTTCCAGCTGGTTTGTTCCAGCTCGGTACATGCTCGTATGCGCGGTACACCGTACGTACCCCAGCGAAAAACTCTGCACTGCCGTTTACTCCGCAAGTTGACTCTAAAATGGTGCGGACAAAGCAAAGCAATCGAACCATTCAAGTAAACCAGGACAACAATCCGGACATGTTACAGCCGGAGCACAAATACGAGGCCCAACGCGACATACAATACCACCATAGACCAACTACACCACCCCAGTAGTAGCCCCCGTAAACACCAACCAAGCCACACTCGCCGTTGCTGCAGGCAGACGTCCCAGGCTCGTCGCTGCCGTCCTGACAGTCGCAGAAGTCGTCGTTCACCATCTCCCAAGACACCACAGAAGAAGACGAAGAATCTCCGCACGCAAGCTTTCCCGAAGCGCGTGCGGCTATAAACCTCGCCGCATCTCGCCGCCCAACCCCACCAGCCGGCGGCACGAAGTCGTCGCCTGCAGCGTTCTCTCTGATCAGCGCCATGGCTGTCGCCCTCGCCTCTGTCACATCGGACTGCCGCGCGCCGAACCCGAATAGGGCGTTTGCCTCTCCGAGTATCAACAGCACGGCAGGAGCGGCAACCGAGAGCATAGGCCTCCAGCTCATCACTACCGAGAGCCTGGCTGGGGTATGAATTCCAGATAACAGTGGTATGCTCTCACCACCGGGAGGTACAGTCTGGGCGCGGAGCACAGCGATCCCGCCCGTCACCTCTACTGTGTTCTGTGTGACTTTAGTTGTTGGACTGGGAAAAAAGGGTTTCATATTGAATGAAAGGCGTTTCTGTAACCGTTTTGGTTTCTACGTTTCGACGACGGCTTGCTTAGCTTTCAGCGCTCAATTGCCGTGTGTGTGAAGCCCTGATCCTGGGCACACGCGCAGACACCATGGGGCAGAAGGTCGGGAAGGCCGTCTTTGACGAAAGGGCCAAGCCCTTCGTGAACCGTGAGTGTTAAACATGCCGCCTTCGAACAGCTTAGGGATCCGCAATAATTTCGTCGTATTATCTTTAGATGTAGCGTACGCTGAGTTATAGAGCGGCTCCATGATATGATACGGCAGACGACCATCTCCAGCGACCTCTCTTTGTTCTCCCTCTCGCATAGAGCCCGCCTGGATGCTGCGTATCGGGTGACGTGTGTTGAATAGGGTGGCAATGTGAGCACACATCCACCCGAAAATATAAGATTTGCTACTTGAATCTCCGGTGTCAAAGATATAACCAACGCTTGGATCCGCCTTTGCTGTGCGATCTCCCCCATCTGCTCGTACGCGTACCGGTGATGTCTCTTCAAATTGGACGACATGGTGCAGTCCCGGGGGACTCTATCCGAGCACTATGGCAAGAGTTCAACTTGTGCGCCAATGGCTGGGGTGTGGAGCCGGCGTTCTTCGACCAGCTCTGCGGGGCCGTGGCTAGATCGATGGGAGTTGAGCCCGATGAAAAGGCCAGCAGAGCGTTTTTTTCCGCTCTTGACACGGACGAGGTGGGAACATGCAATGTGTGGGCAATGTCAGCGCTGCCGTTGTCCGAAGCTACGTTATGATCCAAACAAATTCAACTCAACCAAATAACGAAATCGCGTCAACGAGTTATAGGTTGTGTTTGTGTGTTTGCGGTCGATAGGCTCTGGCTGTGTGCTTTGAGGTTTGCGGGGAGTGATGGTGTGTGTAAAAAGTCTCTGGCGCGTGCTATTTTGCCTTACATAATATATACGTAGGGGTAACGGCGGTATGTAACGCCTACCAGGCACATCGTGTTTTTTCTGAGCTTTGAACCCTCACTTGAGGAGCTCCATACTATTAGTAAGTAAAAACAGACTTTTGAGGAAATGTGTAGGCAAAACCCGGAGAATAATCCCATGCCCTGTACTCGTAGGTGCTTACGAACAACTCTATTGAACAACAGAAATGGGATGGTACAGTTGCAAAGATTAAGTATTTACCTCGGAAGGCGAAAAAGTGCTACGATACGAACCCCTGTCGTAGCACGCGACCTCTGCTATCAATATGCACTGTAGTTACTACTGTACGTTAGCGTCGACGGCGACGGGTGTTGCTAAAACAAAAGTTCGCAGATTTCGTACGTTTAACGCATATATACCAGGTATACGACTGGTAAAAGGGAAACTCTTCGGCGGGTGGGAGGCCGCGGCGGTGCCACGCCACCGTCGCAAACTCGATATCAATATTCGGTTGATTCCTACAGCAGAAGTACCTAGCCTGGGGTCCTCCTTCGGCCATCTCGTTGCGACGGACTAGAGTACTATTACGGGGGACCATAGTAAATACTAGTAAATACGAACTACGTTACACACTAAAACCTGTAAACTATGCATCCCTGTTAGGACTTACGTTACACACTAAAACCTGTATGCATCCCTGTTAGGAATGACGATACACACTAAAACCTGTATGCATCCCAATTTTTACTAACCTAACAATATGTGGTCCTATTTACTATGAGCCCCCGCAATAGAGCACGGAATACTACTACTGTACGTACAGCAACTATGGTATAGCGATGACATCAACAACAATAATAGCAACAACAACAACGTTAGCGATAGCAAAACAGACAGAAACCCTGCCGATAGTAATTTCCTTAGAGCTGCGAGTGTTTGATATTTTACGATTCTCAGGGACTCCGTATATGTTGTGTTGTATCCCTGTCCACTCATGGTCCCATCTCCCTTAACGATATATGCCTGGTGTCTTTGAGTCTAACCCCTGCTCATCTCGCGATCTCATCCTTCGCCCGTGTCCAACCCAGAACAATCTTGTGGATGGGCTGGAGCTGATATCGACCCTCGGAATGCTCTCGGCGATGACACGGGAAGAAAAGGCGAGGGAGGGAGAAAATGAGAGAGCACCATTGCAATATATACACCGGAGATATGACTTCTCCACGTGATGATCTAGATATTTTGGGACAGATATATCCCTGATCTGTGTGTTCTGCATGATCTAGATCATGTTTGCTGGGTGGGATCTGTATATCACGTCCCTTGCGTACATGTTGGCCGGATGGAATCTGTATGGTACGGCTTTTCCACAGCCTATAATAAAACTTTCCTTGTTTGGCTTCCCTTGACGTTCTTCTCTTTCTGTCGTAGCTTGTTCATGACTGATCGACGTCAAAGCTTGTGATGGTGCACATTTGTGGGCGGCAAAACACGACAATCGTTTTTTATGTAAACTAATGTGTCCACAGGTGGACTTCGTGTTCGCTTGCTACGACGTCGGGGGAAGGTCGCGGCTCAGCATGAGCGAGCTCTTCCTGCTGCTCAAGAGCACCACCGCGGGCCTTTGCAAGCTATCCGGGACGGATGCGCCCGACTCCGCTAGGTTCGAGTCCGTCGCCAGTCTGGTGAGCTTGCTTCCAGGGAGAGGGAGCGGGGGGAGCACGCGGGGACATCTAGCCGTAAAACCTCCGCTCGCCCCCTCGCTCGCGTGCGCGTATCCCCGCCACACGCCTCCGCCTTGTGTGGTCAGTCACGGGCTATCGACCTCGTCGACGACCGACCGCTACCGGTTTTGCCGAGGCGACCACTCGAGCCAAACGGCATCGGTTTGAGGTCATATACAAAGCGTTTTAGGGGCGGCCTCTCACCACAACGAGCCAACCCATGTACCACACACATACTGCCAAAATGAGTCCACTGTATATACGTAAGTACGAACTCTAAGGAGTTTACGTCATTTTCCACCGGGGCGTAGAGTGTACATGTTTGCTGTGCTAGCTGGAGTCAGCGTGGGACAATTGTTTTTGCGGGGGGAGAAAATTGTTATGGGAGAGTCAATCCGAAACAAAGATTTACGAGAGGCTGCTACTGCAAAAGGAAGTTAACAAGGCGATCTACCCACCTGAGCATGCCTTCAAAAATCCGTTGATTTCATCCGCAACGAATCTGTTGGGGAAAAAAAGGTGTTCATGCACAACGAGTCCGGAATGAAAGGAGGCTTGGAGCTTGACACCTTGTCGAGCTATTGCGAAACAAACCCGGTGGCGTACAGCTGGCTGGCTTTCTACGACGATTGCGAGGGGAAGGTATGCCGTGTTTTCACATCTACTTTTTTTATTAACTTATTGTTTTTTTCGGCGTTACGCGTAGTTAAAGGGGGGGGGGGGTGGTTGTTACGTAGTAATGGACGAGTTTTGGAATTCGGGGACAGAAACATATACAATGGATCTGAAATAATTACGTAATTGTTTGATTTAGGAGACGGTATGCTAGGCGCCCTCCCTGCTATATTTGCTATATTTCCACGTCGTTGAATTGCAAGGTTCCCTGCCTGGTGCTGTGTCCATTTTCCCTGTAGTAGCGTGGATGCTATTAACAACTTTTGGTCAGACGCCGCAGTCTGTGTAACTACAGTAACTTTCTCCTGCCACAGGTGGGCGCATATCTGTAGCACTCAAAACAATGCAACGCAGAGTTCCACATAATGGATAACGTGTCCAAAGGCAACGACGCAGCATTTGATTTAACAAGATAGCTGCATGTTACATCCACCATTCGCCACTAATATCAAATCCTTTTGTTTTCCTTTTACGTCCGCAGCGAAACAATCACAAACCTACGCACTTGGAGTTGAAGCGTTGGGTGTGCTTCACTTTGATGGCCCTCAAGACCAGCGTTCACGTCTGCATCGCACCGTGTTTACCCTCTATGATTATCATGCTTTTCTTCTGCCCTATCATATGTGTCCTATATTGGTTAGAAGGCGCTACCTCTTGGCAGGGCTGTGCGTAAGGCGTGACTAGGCAGGATTTCCCGACTAGTTGGATTAGTTGGATTAGTTGGATTAGTTGGATGGCGAAGTGAGGCATGCCTAATTGACTTACTTCTGTCAGCTAAATGTTTACGTTGAGCCTCAGTCGAGCCACAAACGCACAAACACCAAACAAAATACGCAGACCTCCGCAAATAACCGCACACAACTACAGTAACTGCAATACCTATGAAGAGCTAACTAAAACCTTGTCGGCAACAACATATAGTCAGCCAACTCAACCAGCTAAAACCTGATGGGCTACTTCAGGACAGTTTGGATTGTTTTGTTGGCAATATGCCCTATTGCCCACTCGACTAAATCGTCACAGTAGTGATAAAGTATTGTAGCTCAACAAGCACCGTATCACACGTGAGACAAGATAACACACACACTCCCTCCCCCGCACGAATTTCGAAGCTGATCTTCTCGACGATGGAGGAAGGTGGCTAAACGCCGAGGGATGCGTCATGTGAAAATACATCGTCGAGATATTTCGAACGCCATCATTTTCGTTTTTTTTTTTAGTATCCCTCTAAGGCGCGGTTTGGAGAAAATCGGCTCCGAAATTTCCTCCCAGGCGGTGCACTATCTCTTCACCCGTCGGTGATACCATACATACGTAGTTGTCCTTCTAACGAGCATCCTACTACTCCCCTTTCCCCCTTCCACGGAATGTAAACCGGACATCGAAGGAGCGTGACAGCGGCGAGGACGGAACCGCCGTTTCGTCAGCAGCCGCGTTGGAAACCGCCGCGCCAGACATCCACCACGAAGAGGCGTTATTCGTGCCGCGCTCGGAGGCCCAGGAGAAGGCCAACGCGGGGACCGACGAGGGAGGGGCAGCCGTCCGTCCGACGGGCGCATGGGTGGAGGCGGCCAAGGACCTGGTCCCTCCACCACCGCCCCCTGAGGTATCATACCCAATCGAGCGTGTTGGTTTATTTTAGCACTATCACTTTGACCCTAAAGATAAGGAACATTTCAATGTAACCCCCTTTAGGACTGCAGTCCCGTTATGGGGACAAATTACTTGGAATTAGACTCAAATACACGCTTATGTACAGTGCAGTACTAAAAGGATTAATGTTAATATACTAACGGTCCTTATATTCCGAATCAGAGTGGTGTCCGCTATTCCGGGGGAGCATGCCGGTATTAATTAGGACCAAATATTGTGCCTAAACACAGGGGATATGCGCGGTTTTAGGGTCCATCGTGGGTTCTAATTACTACCGGGTACTAATGTACCGAAATATAAGAAACGTTTTTACACTAATATGTAATAAAAACGGTTCTTATATTTCGGTACAGAGAAAAATGGTCCCCCGCAATAGTCGGTTATACGTTCTACCTCTCTGGACAAGCCGTGATCACAGGTGTGTTCCCGCACCCCCCCCCCGGTACTTGCCTGCATTTTAATCACAAAAGAGGGTTATCCCATTGTTTTTAATAGTCGATTTTCATCGATTTTTGCTAACTCACGCTATATATACGAAGCGCTTTCCGCGATGAGAAACAGGCACATATATATTATATGTATATACGAAGTATATATATTTCAAGTTTTTTTTCAGGAAAGTAACCTATAGAGTGTCTCAAACAAGGGAAACTATACCTTAAAAATATGTTCGTAGCGAGTAGCATTCCGCGTGTATGAGTTTCTGCTGTTTTCACACCAATCAAGCTAAATCTTAACCCCGTGGGGGAGAGGAGGGCGTTTTCAATGCGTCCCATACAGGGGAAAAATACATCATAAAAAATGTATTCTACGTAGAGCGAAGCATTGCCGTGTGTATGAGGACCAGCAACCCACTCGACTATTGGGAGAAGGTAACAATGGCCACCCTCAACCCTTAACCTTTCCGAAATCGAGGACTGCTGTATGATAGCCCCGTGATAGAGCTGCGAGTAGGTTGACTACACAGGGGGAGACAAGACCCCCGACTTGCTCTATATGGGCGTAAACAATCCTTGTGCAAACGTCGAACACTGTGTCATAGCACGAACCCGAAAGGTGTCTACAGCTTCTCAATTCGGTACCCCTGATGGTGTGTGCTACGTTGTTCAATGTCTCCATAAGGATGATTTTACGCCGACATTGTGCGGGGGGGGGGGTGACGACCTGTGTATGAGTCGCGGGCTAGTTCTTAACTAGCTAGGTATTACAGTCAGTTGCGCGCGGTAGTGTTGCGCGGGGTTCTGCGTGTTTTGTACGTGACTGACGTGTTTGCAGCTGTAAGGCTGTTTTTTGTTAATGGATAAAAACTCAGAATTAGTTGGTTGGCTTACTTTCTCCGCCCAACTGGTAACTATTATGGGGGGAGGGCATAGTAATACTAGTATATAACCAGAACCCACGATGGACCCAAACGTATTACACCTCCTCTAATGTCTACACGACCATATTTGGTTCTGATTTACCAATAACGCCCCCGAATAGTCGTGAACTCCCAACCAACTCACAGTCCTACCCCCTATGATAACCCCTGAACGTGTCACACGCGTGTTTGTTTTGTTTTTATTCGATTCGTTTTTTTTCCCGCTTACACAACCATGGTTGGTTCTGTTTACTACAATAACGTCCCCGAAACAGTCATGACCTCCAACCAACGCCCAGCCCTACCCCCTACGATAACCCCTGAGCTTTTCACATGCATACTTCTTTTGTTTTTATTCGATTCGTTTTTTTTCCCGCTATTTTTTCATTACCGTGGCAGGAGAGCGACGAAGCCGGCGACGAAGCGAACGACGAGGACGAGGACTCGCCCGCAACCGCCGGCAAAGACGCCGCGGACCTCACGCCCCCGCCCCCGCCCCCGGCGCCGCCGGCTCCCGACACGCAGCTGTCGCTGGAGTGGGTGTACGGCTACTCGGCGGCGTCTTCTCGGGCGTCGGTCTGCTACACGGCCAGCGGCGCAACGCCCGACGGTGTGGGTGTGGTGTACCCGGCGGGAAAGGTGGCTGTGGTCTTGGTGCAGCCGGTGGACGAGGAAGGGGCGGAGACGGAAGGTGACCGAAACATATTTTGACATTGTTTTTTATGTTCCTGTACCGTATCACACGGGGTGATAATGTCATTAACAGTGTACTATTATTACGGAGGACCATAGTAAACAGGACCAAATATTGTTAGTTTTTTTTTGTGTGTACCGTATGTCCTGTTTACTGTGCCCCCCCGTAATAGTATGCTATACTATTAGTATATTAGTAAGATAACACCCCTCTCCCCGGGACGAAGTTCGGCGACGACTTTTTTCCAAATCGTGCCTAAGAGGGGCCACACCCAGCAAAACAATGGTGGCTTTGGGAGTATATATTTCGTCGAGAACGTTCCATGGACGCATCACTCGGGGTGTACTATACTTTGCCCCACCTCATGATCTAGATATTTCAGGGCAGACAGGTTCCTGACCTGTACCGGTATGATCTCACCCATGCTTCTGAATGGGAGAGCTACACTCTGCGTGATTTAAGACATGTTTCCTGGGTTGGATGTGTACTGTTCAAGATCCCGCACAACAACTCATAACGGCAGGTTAAGATCTAGATGATCTACATGATCTATCTGATCTGTAGATGATCTGTCCGACGAGTGCACGCTTAACGCAAACAAATCTCGCCATAGGAATTTTCTCGGCATCATCGATTTTTCTGAATCGGCTTCCTGCTTCCTGTTAGCATCCCCGACGCCCTTCTCATGGTATAAGCACTGAGCAACTTCTCCAAACGTGGTTGTATGTACAAGCTCAAAGAGATAATATACCAAGCTTACCACTAGAGAAAGTCGCCACTTGAATATTGGTGCCCTCGTTATGCTTCTGAGCCAGTTTCCTGTCGCATGTTATTTTCCAAAGACATCCTTCTTAACCCCTTCGGGTGTTGAAACATTGCGACCGAAATGTTATAAATTCGGTGTCATCAACCCTTTTCGAGCATCGTGGGCGCCCAGCAGTGCAGGGAGAGGGTCATGTTGAGACCGTGCTGTACGCCTCCTTGCATTGTAACTCCCACACCAAGTTTTATTATCCCCCACAGCCACATCGTAACCGTCACTGAAATCTTCATTTTCTATCTTGATTTTTTTCTCTCGCAAGTCCCGAGGGGGTTGAGGTCTGAGCTGAGCATTCCCTTATCGGACACGTCTAAGCATCTCGAGCATTATCATCGTTTATACCGAGTCCTCTTACTGTTTCTTGTTTAATCGCCAAGCTATATATATATATATCCTTCTTAACCCATTCGGAACTGAAAAACGTATCCCACACTAATTTCAAGTAGTTTGTCCCCAAAAACGGGGGACCAGTTCTTAACCCTTATAGGACTGGAGTCCCGTTTTGGGGACAAATTACTTAGAATTTGACTGGTTTGTCCCCAAAACGGGACTGCAGTCCTAAAAGGGTTAAGAGGTTAAGGTCTTAAGCTAAGAATTGCATTCTCGAACCACGGAACACGGCTGAACAATCCGAAACACGGCTGGTTGTTTGTCGCCGCGCTTTACGCATGGATCAGGTGACCGCGTCCAAAGCTTCATGCAGGAACACACGGACGACATCACCGCTCTCGCGGTCACCCCCTGCGGCAAGTGGGTCGCTACCGGGGAGACCGGCGCCAAGCCGAAGGTACGAAACATCGCTTTCGGAGCCATGCTACGGGGGCAGGGGGGGGGTGTAATTCATTTTCATGCATGGCCGCAGTCGTATGACCATACGCAAAATTCGATGAAAATCGACGAGCGTTGGGAAGGCTGAACCCTCTGCGCGATGAAAACCAAGGCAAGAACCGTAGTGGGGGAGGAGGGCGAGGAGCCTACTTTGTGACCCCGGATCTGAGTTACGACTAGGGAGGGAGAAAGACAGAAGTGCGAAGATAATAAATGGGATGGAAATAAATAGAATAAGAAAGACCCTCGCTTCCTTACAATGCCGGGACGGAGCATGTCGGGTTTTCACCGACCAGGCAGACATTGCTAGAACGGGGCAGGGGGGTAATTAATTTTTCGCCCATATTTTTCATCCTGACGGGGCTCTCTCCTCAACTAAGGACCTATGCTTATAGGTTGTCTGGTCATCCATTGCAACTCCTCAAGTGGCGTTGTTGTCATACAAGTGTTTAGCACTGCCCGTATCGTGGGCACGCGGCTCGATCGGGGAAGCACCCCCAGGGGAGAGATACCTCGCGCCGGAAAAACGAAGCTCTGTATGAGAGGTATACGAGTACACGAAAACGACGTCTATACAAGGCTTGCAGTCGGTACCCGTTGTTTCTAGCTAGCTCTTCTAACTGTTCAGGCTGGCAAAGAGTAAGGCGCCAACAAGTTGGCCCACAAACACGATCACCTGACACGATACGAGTAGCAGCGCTGCTAAAAACGCCAAAAACGCGCAAATAATAATTGTTTGCGAAGCTTGGCAGCATCATCGGTTCGGTTTACCTCACATGTAATCGTTCATTGGACCACCTACAAATTCAGCGATTCCCGATTGTCACCATCCCACGAAATACGCTCCCCAGATTGTGGTGTGGAACGCTGCTACAAAGCAGATCAGGAATACGGTTACAGGTTTCCACACGGTTGGCATTTGCGGCTTGAGCTGGTCTCCCTGCGGGAATTTCTTGGCGTCAATCGGAGCGGACGAGTTTCATTCGCTGCAAATTATGGAAGCTGTATCCGCACAGCCCATCTTCCGAGTCCGGTGAGAAAACATGCGCCTGTTTAGGAACTCCACGGGCAGGTCAGGCCGGGCAAGGAACAGGGGGGGGGAAGGGTACTCATTGTCATACATGGATGGTCATAGTCGTATGACTATAGACCCTCGCATCCTCACAATACCGGGACGGAACACGTAGGGTTTTCACCGACGAGGCAAACGTTGCTTGCACCAAGCGAGAAGCGCCGTGAGGCTGTTAGGCGAGCCGCAGGAGGGGGGAGGGGGGGGGGGGGAGTACTCATGTTCCTAAGAGGGGGGTGTTAATGTTTTGCAGGGTTATATACATTTCTGGGATTTTTGGGGGAATTTAAGCGATACCCGGCGGGGTGTGGCTGAAGCGTAACTCGTTTTATCGTGAGAGCGGTTGCCAGTAAAAATGGCAATGACGTGTGTGCGAGAATCGTATTTAAGTCTACCCTCTCCTGTGTAGGTTAAATATCGGTCTACGCTGCGCGCGGCACCGGCTTTTAAGCAGAAATATGTTTTTTAAGTAGAAATATGTTGGGAGGGCCACCGCAACGTTGATGCTATCCGACGGTGTGCAGGGCAAGCTTCAACTTTGACCACTCATGAACATTCCCAGAAGAAATAAGAAGAAAACCAAGGGAAACCCAAGGGTGCACAAAAAAAAAAGTTATCGACACCACACACCCCCCCCCTATATTGAAGGAAGAAACCGGACCGTTGTGATCCAGAAAACAAATAAGTCAAGTTTTTTTTTTTATCACCCCCCCCCCACCCCCCCCCCCCCCGACCAGCGAAAAAAAATAGTGGGGGGGTCTCTAAAACCAAGTAAAAAAAAGGGAACAAAAAACGAAAAAAAAATGTTTTTTGCTCATTTCGTCCTGTGATCACAGCGATCCGGTTTGTTTTTCATTCTGACCTTCCTAGGTGTGTGGTGTCGTTTCCTTTTTTTTTTGTGCACCCTTGGGAAACCTACAAAAAGGTAACCTATTAGTAGGTACGTACGAGGTCTAACTCCCTAAAATATCGCTGGTGTATGCTGTTCTGTTGAAGCACCGGGGCGAGTCGGCCGCTGGGCATGGCCTGGACGGGCAACGGAAGCTCACTGGTGACGTGCGGTCAAACCGACAAGAACAGCCCCCCCTTGGTTTTCTGGGTGAAGGAGGCGTCGACCGGCTCTTTCGCCAAAAAAAGGTACGTGAAAAACGTTTTGTGTCAAAAAACAGTTTTCTAAATTTTGTTGTGCCAAAAAAAGGTACTAACAGCCTTTACTATGGGCGGGTGATGTTCGGGAGCAATATCGCTTCCCTCAAAAATGAGTCAACCAACACTATTAATAGCTCAGGTCGTTAATTAATAAATTATATCTATCCCTACCCTTTACTGATGAGTATACCTATACATTGATATTATTGGCTCGATAGTTTGTGTTGTCCAAAGATAGTTCAAATGGGTTTCTGGGTAAAGGAGGCATCTACCTGCTCTTTTCGCCAGAGAACGGTATGAACAGGCTTCGGCGGATTATCTCCAGCAGTAGCAAGATTTACTGCTATGTATTCATTGATTTCTCGATGTTTCTTGCTGTTCCAAGTAACTTATAACGGTACCAAGCAATAAGTACTGCAGCAGTTGTGTCCACGAAGGCAAAAATTACCACGAAAAGTGACTACCAAAGCAAAAAACGGTACGGCATATATAAAATGAACGCGACAACTGCGCCACCCGATCGTCTCACTTTTGATGCCCGGTCGGGCCCTTACCCCCATGAGAGGAGTCACCGTAGCGCCAGTAAAAAATATAAACTGTGTATCCGGTACCGCTGTTGGGTCAGTGTTGGATCAACTCATGCACGGGGTGCGGTGGGTCAGACGGACCCCTTCTCTGTGGTGAAAAGATCACCTGGGACTCCCGTCATAAAAAACGCGGGGAGCGGAAATATGACGAACCCCGAATCAGTCTCCGCTTATTCTTCTCCCTCTTTCGCTAAATTAACTAAATAACCCCCCCCATACCACGAACTATTCTTCTCCCCCCATACCACGAACTACTATTTTCCCTCTTTCGCCAAATTAATTAATTAAACCCCCCCATACCACGAACAACCTACCTCAATATGTATATATATATATGATACGCATATGCTTTTTCTCATGTAGGTCAGTGTACGTATAGGTCGGGGGGGGGGGGGGGGGGGG
>MEHQ01001502.1:287869-332883 GCA_008828725.1 Saccharina japonica
AGCCACCCCCCACCCCCCCCTTTTTCCCCCCCCTTCCCCCCGGCCCCCCCCCCCCCTATAGTATATATATTTATAGGTTGGGTTGGCGTCGGTTGGCAACGACGCTGTAAAAAGCCCTCCTGCGTGAGCTAGACAACCAGGGTCCGTTTTTTTTTGTTTTTTTTGGCGGTCACCAAAGCTGGCGGTCGAGTAGATATTTGTGCGGGGTGGAGAACCGTTTGCTTCCGCACAAGGGGAATGGTCGTATCCGTGTGTTAATATGGTAAGGCGTCCCCGAGGCAGTACATAGTGTAACCCATTGCTGTCTCCGGAAGTGGCCACACCAGAAATAAATTAACTCATTGAAGCTGTCGTCCATATGCAAGTCCGCCTACAAGCGGTTCTTAGAGGATGCAGTCACCCTTCCATTGCGACTCGCCAAACCTCACGGCGTTCGCGCTTGGTGCAAGCAATGTCTGCCTGGTCGTGGTGAAAACCCAAGCGCCCGTCGGCTTGTAGGGATCGAGTCTGCATGACTACGGCCGCTGCAAACATGATACACCCACCCCCCGCAATAATCGAAAACAACGGCACAGGCCTTGGGAGAAGATGCTCTGCTGGATGCATCTACCACCCTCTTTCTCGCCCTGGTGGAGTTGTACAATTCTGGAGGCATTTATGTTTTTCGTGCGGCCTCTGCCACTGGGGCTGCGCGGGGGGGGGGGGGGGGGGGGGGGGCGTACTCATTTGTTGCTTGCCTTAGTCATTTGACCATTGACCACGCATCCCTTTCGAGACGGAGCACCGTTCCTACTCCTAATAGAGACACCTCCAACACTTGGGCGCTCATTACGTTGTTTCCATATATTACAGAGAAACCTTTTGCTAATCTCCCCTTCCTGCTTCGCCGCCTGTGGCCACCATCTATCTCCTAAGATAGCGATCGTTTTCTCGCTACTATTTAGTGTACCAAACTGCTCCATGTCACACTCGTCTATTTTCCCCATCTCCTCCTCTAGCACATCCCTTTCCTCCTTGTACCTTTCACATTCTCCCACTATGTGAACTCTACTCTCTATGGCTTTGCCACATGGGCACATCTGTGCCTCTACTTCCTCCTCCTCCCGGCTACTGGTATACCTCCTTCTTCTTTCTGGCAGGTCCAGGTCCCCTACACGAAATCGCAGTTTCAGCTTTTTCGCGAAGTCCATTGGGCCGTGCAGATACCTTTTCATTCCTATTCCTTCTCTCAACCCCCCGTACATCTCTAAGTGTTCTTCCCCTTCCACCTTCTTTCTCAGTGCTAGCCTTTCCCTTCTTTCTATCCTTTCTTTCACTTCTGTCTTGTATCCGCTAAATTTCTCTATGGCCAGCGTCTCTTTTTGGTTTCCTATTTCCTTCCATACTTTCTCGACTACGCTATCCCACCTTATTCCAGCTCGCCCTTTGGTTACTTTCTCCCATACAGCTTTATCGGCTATGGCTGGCAACCTCTTATTTGGCATGTTCTTTACTTTATATTGCCATTTCAACTTACGCACGTCTCTATTTGTCTTAAGTGGGTACATTCCCAGTTCTGCTCTCAATACTGTATTACTCGTCGTACTTGAGCATCCTAGTACTTTTTTAGCTGCTGTCATCTGTACTGTTTCCAGCTGTTTTACGAGCTTCGCGTTCCCTTCCCATACTTCTCCTGCATATTCTAGCTTTGGTACAATCACATTCATCAGTATACATCTCTTAATTCTAGTGTCAAGGTGCGAGTCTGTTAGGACTGCTTCCATCTTGCCTACGTGTGCCTTACCCTTGCCTATTATTTTATTTATGTGTGCATCCCAAGAGCAATCTTTTGAGATTTCTACGCCAAGCTACGTATACTGGTCTACGATCGGTAATTCATCTTCTCCCCACTTCCACTTACAAGTTACCGGACTCTCCTTATCTTCGTTACATACAACTACTGCGCACTTTTTTACGTTCGCCGTCACTCTCCACTTCCTGGTGTACTCGATTGCCTTCTCTATTTGTTTCTGCAGTCCTTCGGGTGTTTCTGATATGCAAACGAAATCATCAGCAAACATCAATCCCGACACCGTATCTTCCCCCACCGTGACTCCCTGCGATGCTGCTTCTACTGCTACTATCATGTCATTAATGTATACCTTGAATAGGTTAGGTGATAGCGTACATCCCTGGGCAACTCCCTGTAGGATATCAACGTACTTCGATATTTCCCCGTCCAACATCACAGCACTTCTCGCACATTCCGTCATCTTCTTCATCATTCTCCACATCTTTCCTCTTATCCCTATTTCCCACAACTTTTTCCACAGCCCATTTCTCCATACTGTATCGTAGGCCTTCTGTACATCTAAAAAGAAACAGTACGTTGTTAGCCCCGCGTCTTTCCTGCCTTGGATTATCTTACCTAATGTGTACACATGGTCGACGCAGCTACGGTTTGGCCTAAATCCTGCTTGCCCTTCGCTAATCTTTTCTTCCTTCTCCATCATTGTTCCCATTCTATCGTTCAAAATCTTACAGAACGTTTTACCTACAGTGCTTAGTAGCGTTATTCCCCTATAGTTACCCGGGTCAGCCTTGTCTCCTTTCTTAAACAAGTTTACTACTACTCCTTCTCTCCATCTCTTAGGTGCGTACTCGTTTTTCCATATCCAGTTATACAACTTAACCATCATGGTAAGCATTCCTTCTCCCCCGTACTTCATAAATTCATTAACTATTTGGTCTGCCCCTGCTGCCTTTCTATTCTTAAGTTTAGCTACACACTTCTTAACTTCTTCTCTTGTGAACTCTCCCTGTAACCCTTCTGAACCACTGTCTTCCCTTTCTGATGCATCTACGTTCGCCTCCGCCCACGCGTTGATATCTTTCTCAAATTCTTTGTCGAACGTTTCGTTGGTTGTGGGCGTCCCTAGCTTGCGGTAATGCTCTACAAGTACTTCCCTTTTCCCCTTCGAACTACTAACCATTTTACCGTTCTGTGCTCTTAATGTAGCTATCCCCGTATCTGCCTCTCCTGCTTGTTTGCCTAGTATCCCTTTTATCCCTACCCACATCTGCTTCATCCCGCCATCAAAGTCTTCATTCGTTTTAGTAACTACGTCTTTCCATACCCCTTTCTTCTTCTTCTCAACCACCTTTTTTACTTTATTTCTAGCAATACCATACTCCTCCCATCCTGACGTAGTTTTGCTCGATGCGTATCTTGCGTGTGCCTTTCTCCTTACTCCTATAGCCTCTTTTACTTCTTCATCCCACCATTTTACTGCTCTATTGCATATTATCAACTTCTTTCCTATTACTTTACTTGCTTTGCTCTACGCCACTGTGTTTCTCTCCCATTCCCTTTGGGCCAGTTACTGTTTCCTGCCTCCCCTTACCTTCGTTCACCCTAGGACTACGTCTTAGATTCGCTATTCCATTAGCTATACATACCCTCCACCCTAGTCTTCTAACCCATGCCGACACTTGTTCTGTCTCTAATCTCTGCCACTCCATGCTCGCTTTCGGTTTAAGTGTGACTCGAAAATGCTCTCCCTCCCTTTCTACTTGTCCTAATGCAAAGCAGTATAGTCCTACTTCGTCGCACTTCCTCTTGAACTCTATTCTCGTCATGTCGCTAGGAACTCCGAATACCAGCACTACTAGTACTTTACCCTTCCAGTCTTTCTTACTCCACCTACCCTGCCTCACCGTTTTTCTCTGAATCTCTTCCGAGACTATCTCCAGCTTGTTTTTGTTCGTGTTTGTAGTGGGAAATGTTCAAGTTACTGGGACTTCCCAATCCTAGTACTCGTTGAGGGTCTGGTGTCTTTCAGTTATTTTGCCGGCGCACCACACTAAATAGTGTTTCCAACACGGGCTCATAGCCTGGAGCCAAGTTCAACACCCTTAACAGCGGGGGGGGGGGTGGTTTTCGACAGTCCCGTCCCGTCACGGGCACGAGGCTACAGTAGTAATACAGTGGGTACCATGCCCGATTTAAGAGCGCCCCGTGATAATCTCAAGCCGAAACAAGCGCTCTTAGCTACGCATTGCTCTTATCTGTAGTGGGCAATATATAGCTTTTAGTATAGGCGGGACATGCCGATTTTACCGCTCTTAAATCCCGAATGCTCTAGTGCTTTTTATCTTGGGCGCTCTTGACTCAGGGTACCGACTATATTGTGTTATTGTCAACACCAATCCTGCTCTTATCGATGAGATACAGAAAAGGTAGTGTTCGTAATATACAGGATATACGAAGTACCACTGAGCCCCTCAGTCAGCGCTAGCGCCTTTTAAGTCACGCCCCTTATCACCATGTATGGCCCTTAAAGTGGCCACGACCGCGTTAGAGACCAACATTGCCGGTAAAAGGGCCGATACGGCGGCATGCGCAAAAAGGGGGCGAAAGGGCGACACACGATGGTGGGTCCACATCTGGCCCTTGGGGAGCGCACTTATTGCGGTTTTCTAAAACAGTACGGGGCACCTAATATTAAACAGGAACTCTGGCCCAGGCTGGATTTCTTATTTGAGATAAGGTGCTTTCTACACTAATTTCAAGATAACGACTCTCAATTTTCATATTTTTCTGTAAATACCAGCCTGATTTTGTTGTTAAATAGCCTGTTTCTTATTAGATGTCCTGTACTGTAGCACTTTTGCCGCGTTTTTCAAAGGAGAGGGCAGGATTTTGGACCCCTTTTAAGGTACTTGGGGGTCCCTTATAGAGGGTTGCGTCCACTTTAAAGGACGGGGTCCTGTAACGTGGAAAAAAAAACGGTGCGCAGAAATTTGAGGTTCCTCACATACCGTTTTCAGTTTTCCCTAACCGCGGTGAATTGGCTGCGAACTGGCTGGCTGACTATAAGCGGCCGACTAGTTGTTAGTTGGCCAGGTATTACAGTTAATCACGCGCGGATATTTGTGGGGTTCTACGTCTTTGTGTCTCGCCGGCTGGCGCCTTTTGTGGCTCGGATTTTTGTGTTTGTTGTTATTTTAATACAGTACTGGTATACTGTATTGACGATACAACAAACGAAAACAGCTGTTGCCGAGGGGCACAAAAATAAGAACCCACGACAGCCCCTACAAAATCGCAGATCCCCCTATCCATGGTTATGGACCATATCTTGGTTCTGATGACTCTGTCCCCCCGAAAATGAACAGGATACTCATACGTCGCTACTCCCAACAAAAAACTAGCATTATCAACCAATCCCAGCTAATAAGGCGCGCCTTAATCACGGTTCTACTACACTATTCATAGTACGGGAGGGGCGAGTAATACATACAACTCTGACCAGAAATACAAGCACCATTTCAATCACATGTTAGTATACAAAAGTTCCTTATATTGACTCATCCCACGGTAGGGGCGCAGCAGATTTTTCTGAGCTCCTCACATGAGGAGCTCAATATCTCACCCGAAACATGATTTCGTAAACATTCGTTCGCGCAACCCGACCAAACCTTTCAATGCGGTAGTCCAAAAACAAACACACCAATACAATAATAATGGTATCCGGTGGTTACTCGCGTGAGGAGCTCAGCCGGCCAGAAAATATTGAGCCATAAAGTGGCACCCCTACCGTGGGATTGCTCTATTCCGGGTCAGAGTGGTAGTAATCAGCACCAAATATGGTATATATCCATTAGGGGGGATGTATGGTGTTTTTTGGGTTCATCGTAGGCTCTGATTATTATGTATGCCCCCCCTCCAAGGCTCCCCCGCAAAGGCTGTCGTCCATGTGCAAGTCCGCCTCACAAGCGGTTCTTAGTAGGACGCAGCTCACCCTCCATGCGACTCGCCCAATACCTCACGGCGTTTCGCGCTTGGTGCAAGCAATGTCTGCCTGGTTGGTGAAAAACCCAACGTGCTCCGTCCTGGCATTGTAGGGATAAGAGCGTCTATGGTCATACGACTACGGCCATGCAAGACATGAGTACACCCCCCTCTCCCCCTGGTAGGTGAAAACCCGACATACTCCGTCCCGGCATTGTAGGGATGCAAGGGTCTATGGTCATACGACTACGGCCATGCATGAAAATGAAGTACCCCCCCCCCCCCCCTATAAGTATGTGATATATTTATAGGTTGGGTTGGCGTCGGTTGGCAACGACGCTGTAAAACACGCCACTCGCTGCGTGAGCTAGACAACCAGGGTGCCGTTTTTTTTTGTTATTTTTTTTTGGCGGTCACCAAAGCTGGCGGTCGAGTAGATCATTTGTGCGGGGTGGAGAACCTTTGTTCCGCACAAGGGGAATGGTCGTATCACGTAGTGTTAATATGGTAAGGCGTCCGCGAGGCAGTTACATAGTAAAACCCATTGCTGTCTCCGGAAGTGGCCACGCCAGAAATTAAATTAACTCATTGAAGCTGTCGTCCATATGCAAGTCCGCCTCAGAGACGGTTCTTAGCAGGATGCAGCTCACCCTCCATGCGACTCGCCCAATACCTCACGGCGTTTCGCGCTTGGTGCAAGCAATGTCTGCCTGGTTGGTGAAAACCCAACGCGCTCCGTCCCGGCATTGTAGGGATGCGAGGGTCTATGGTCATATGACTACGGCCGTGCACAACATGAGTACACCCCCCTCCCGCGCAATAATCGAAAACAACGGCACAGGCCTTGGGAGAAGATGCGGCAGAAGAAGAGCAAGAAGGAGGCGTGCCGCGGGCAAAGCCTTCGGGCATCGGCCGTGTGCTAAACGGCGGGAAGCCTCTCGCGTGTGGGCACTGCAAGGGGGAGGCGAAGGGGGTGGACGGAGAGCTAAGAAGCGTCGACGTATCCCCTCAAGGGGTGAGTGCCATAGTATCAGTATTGCCTTGATAACCAGACTCTGGGTATGTATAAATCCGATTTCTGTCCTACTTCTGAGCTTCGCCAAAGTGAGTAACAAGGACATGCTTAATAGGAAGACCTGCCAGTATGTCTCGCCTATTCACCTTACACCTGCTTTTGGTGAGGTTGTGGCTATCTCGCAATGTGTTGGATGTTGCTCAATCTTATGGGATAATCTAGCGAGTAAGAAAAGTAAGAAAAGGAGTAAAAGTATTAAATGACTTTGATGTGAGATTAGCTACATACTACGATTCGAAAGTAAAAAATGGAGTATGAGTGGATGAGATCATTTATTTCATGACTTGAGTCAATGTGGGTTTTAGTGAAGTGAACTATTAATAGTTCAAGTTTCCATCTCCGTGGGACACGACATGCGTCAGTAACGAGAAATTACGAAAATTCAGTTGGTTGGCTTAGTTCACTCCCAACTATCCAACTAGCCGCCCAATCCAGTGAAGACATGCCCTGCTCACAGCCCTAGTAATCACACCACGTTCCACCTTAAGCTTGTTGTTGCATTGCCTTTACGGCAATAGGTCGGATTTGGTACGCACGCGTTATGCTCAGCATCAATGTACCGAGCCCGCCACACCAGACAAACAAAAACGGGAGTTTCTCGTGTACCAATCACTCTGCCCGGAAATGTAAGGACCGTTGGGGTAAAACTATGAATGCCAAACGGTCCTTACATTTCCGGACAGAGTGGTGCCTTAGTTAAAGGAGTTGGTAAAAACAAATGCCGCATGCAATTTATTTTCGTTGGCACACGCTATCAAAAGACAGCGTCGGAAAGTGTTGGACGTAACTTCGGTGTCATTTTGCTGTACGTAGAGACACGTAAACTATGGCCTTACCTGCTGCTATTTCCTGAAGTAGTTACGTATCGGATGCTTTTCTGGCGTTGGGGTACAATGAAACGGTTTCGTATGAAGACGTGAAGACAATACGTACAAGCACCAACAAAACAATGTTTACGCTGCTACCACCGCCAACCTGATCAGGACCAATTCGTGACGGTCGGGGACGACGGAACGGTGCGCGTATGGTCCAACGGCGAAAAGAAAACACTCAAGACTTTCAACATCGGGTGAGTCGACTTATACACAAATGGTCTGGGCCTGGGCCTGGGTCTGAGCCTGGGTCTGGGCAGTACTGTAGTTTATCGACCATTTGCATAAGTGGAGTGCTCCGATAGGGGTAACGCCTAAAAGTTCTGAAGCTCTTCAGTGATTATAGTATAGGAGTTCCAATACATTTTGATTTTTTTCAAATAGCTACTCGTAAGCCTTTTATGCAATCTCATGTATTAGGTATCAAACGGATCGTTAATGTTAAGAAAGCATGCGCATCGGATCCACCGTTACTGGGTAGTTCGAGAGTTGCAAGGGTTGGTGCAATGGTTGATAGCGTGAGCTTCAACGTTGATCACTCATAAGCACTCCGAAAGAACAACAACCACAGAAGCGGACAAGAGCCCTCCTGTTCGCGAAATTTACTCCCTCCTCTTCCTGTGCTTACTTCCGGCTCGAGCTTTGCCTACTTGATCTGCTGTCCTCCCTCCTTCCTTCTCATCAAATACTCTTATTTTCTATCAATATGCATGTATTGCGTCTCTCAGCGCCAACTTCTGCTCCGCCATATAGTTTTCCTTCCGTTCTACGCCATATTTTGACGCGTGCGTGCTGCCATTGGAGTGGCACGTTTTACTTCCTAAAATATTCCTGAGTAAACGGGGCTCCTCCGAGTAAGGAAACTACCCAGTGTTTCACGGTATCGTGTCCCTCTTTTATCACAGTGTATCAACCCACACTTGGAGTGCAGTAGTTCGAGTCATTGACTATTGCATGCCATCCACCCTTACGACCTCTATATTATCGAAACGCATGATAATACAGCCTCCATTATTAGGGGTCTATCGCGCGTCGGAGGTGGACTCTAATTAATTAACACGTACGAGGCTCGAGTAATTTGTTCATTAATTTCCTAATTTCACCCACCAATCATCTCTTTCTTTTATGTACAATACCCATCGGCCTCTAAGAGAGGGTTCCACATACCTTTGTTTCCCTTTAACTGTTAATATTAATAGTACGAGGTACGAGGTAGGTATTTTCCACGGAATTGCTCATCAGGTTTTGACTTGCTTTTAGTACAGAACCCCTTAGGTGACGAGCCTCATAAAACATTATCGACTATTTATGACTGGCTTTTACTGGCTGTCACTGACTATTACTGGCTACTACTGACTACTACTGACTACGCGTATTACTGACTGTTAGTGGCTGTTAGGGACTGTTAGTGACTGCTAGTGACTGCTACTGGCTTTTACTGACTGTTACTGACTATTGCTGACTATTACTGACTATTGCTGCGTACTACTGAGTATTACTGGCTATTACTGGCTATTGCTGACTGTTACTGACTATTGCTGACTATTACTGACTATTACTGACTGTTACTGACTGTTACTGCGTATTACTGAGTATTACTGTATATTGCTGACTATTCCTGACTGTTACTGACTATTGCTGACTATTACTGGCTATTACCGGCTATTACTGTCTATTGCTGACTATTCCTGACTACTATTGACTGTTACTGACTATTACTGACTATGAATGGCTATTAGCATACACTTCAACTGAGGAACTACCTTATAAGGCATGCTCCATAATCAATTGTGTGCTCCCCCACCGTAGCATTCACGCGCCGTCGTATGCTTTCAACCTCAATTGGCCCTTCGTGCAAATGTGAGCACAGGTGTCCGGCGCTATCGGTGTGTTACTCTCCGGATGCGTCTCTCATCGCGGTGGGCTTGTCTGGGGGAGGCGTTTCTGTGCTGAAACCGTCGGAAGAAGATCTGTCTACGCTGGTACTGGAGAAGGTGACTAAACTCTATAATAGGCGAATGACAGCAGATCGATGTTATCCCCTTGTAGGCACTTGATTAACTTGAATGTGTATAGTACAACGATTTTTTCCCTGTCCAATGTATTATCTTTGCCCTTCTTTCTCTTGCTCCCTCCCAGTCATAAGTCATATCCTGGGTCACATAGTAGGCTGTTCTCCCCCCCACACACACACACTACGGTACGCACCTTGCAGTTTAATTGAGAGAAAGGGTTCAGCACTTTCTTCCCTCGTCGACTCGCGCCTAATTGTGCTTACCCACGCTATAGGCGCTCTCGGCTGTTCGTGTCTTTCGAGAAATATACACTCCATAATAAGGAGAATCGAGCCCTCGACACCAACGCTATACTCTAGAGGTATTCGAGGTTAACCACTTATAATATAGACCACCGGGGTTACCGGCGATGGATGGTGTCGAACAACAACGTGACAATTACACCATCGTGAACACGAAGCAGCCTAACAATGTTGCTTCGTAGGGGGATGTACTACGGGTGTGCAGCCCAATACTACCCGTTCTTCTGCACGCCTCTTCCTAATAGGGGAGGGTCCATAGTAATACATAATAATACATAGTAATACATAGTCATACATAGTCATACATAGTGTATAATCAGAACCCACGATGGACCCAAAAAAGCATACATCCCCCCTAATATGTACACACCATGTTTGGTTATGATTATTCCGGTAACATTCCGTCGACGCATTACAGTAAGTAGTTCGTATAGTTTGGGACCAATGAGGCTTCTCTGCAGCGATCAGCCGGAGACTCTCACCCAGGGCTACTACCCCCGCGTTGATTCGCCGGTAATCAACGCGGCACCTCGTCGCAGAGAGTAGTTACCCTGGTAAAATAAACACTACCAATAGCCCCCCCTTCATATATAGAAGCTGGATACGATCGCACTCATCGCCTTTTTAGGTACAGTAGCCATACGTACTACAACCAAGCCAAAAGGGTTAAGCGAGAAGTAGGTGCAAGAGGGGGATTATTTAACTTTGCGCAAACTAGGTTTTCTTTTTTTCTGGCTTTCCTTGGTTTTTTTGTTCGTTCTTCTTTCTGGCAATGCTTCACTAGTTATCGAAGCTGAAGAGCACGTTGCAACATTGTCGGATGGGAAACGCAATATTAATAGTGCAATACTTGACTACAACAGGCACCGATCCTTTCGTCAAATCAGAGAGAAAAGATGACGACAATTTTCGAACATTTGATGATACATTTGTTATTAATAGTTCGAACTATAATACAACAATGGTGCAAAGGTGTAATGGTCCCAGTGCCGGTATGCGCCAGCCAACAATAGCAGCACTATAGCGGCAACCGGCACTATACATGCACACTGCCACACTGACGAACCCATATGTGGCAAGCGATTTCACAGACACTGTATCGGGCAACCGGCACTATAGAAGGACCACGAGCGTACAAAGCAAGGGACCGCACGACACGGGCGCAGCACGACTCTCATCCCACTTTTGTGTTGCTGCGCGCTCACCCTCCATACACTCGTTGACGGTTGAGAAATCCAAACCTATCAAAGATTTCTTTGGTATCTTTGGGTCTCGCCCTCTCGTACTCGTTGACGGTTGAGAAATTCCAAGCGTATCCAATATGTGGTCGCTATATATGGTCGCTATTTTTGGTCCCTATCTTTGGGTCTCAAAAGGGTTACCGGACGACGCCATGCATGGGGGCCATTATGTTAGGCAGTACAGCCAAACAAACACCCAAGAAACCGCGTGTGAATGACTCCGGAAGCCGAGGCGAGAGACAACATGCAAATAAATCGTAGTCGGGACGTTTGGCCGAAAGCTACCTCGTGTCTTAACTCTACGTATCACTGCCGGAAACACAATCCTATTATAATTCCAAGTAATTTGGATCCTAATAACATGCCGTTATGAGTTTTATGAGGTGCTTATGCAGGACCTGTGTACTGCTGTAGTGCAGATTCAATCCAATATACCTCGTGTCTGACGAAGCCCTCTTTGAACATGGACTTCGGGTATTTTGTTTGTCCAATTATTTCAGGATCTCGATGCCTTCCGGGGAGCCGGTACGGACACAACCTGCGTTCGCTTTTCGCCGAGCGGCGCTACTCTGTCGGCCGCCGCTGGCAATGGCAGCCTGAAGGCGTGGGGGACGGGGGAGAGAGAGTGGGAAGAAGCAGGATCTGCTGACAACGTGGTAGGTTCCAGGATGCGGCTCGGCTTATATCCTAAAATGTCTTGTCTGTCACAGACTATACAGTAGCACACTTGGTATCTCGGATACCTGGTACCGTATAATAGTTGTCGATTCGTATAAAGGGACTCGAGCAGCAGCAGGGTAATTGTACCTGTGGTCACCTTGTGTGCGTTGGATCTTGGTTGTTCGGTCGGTGGTCTCAGCCATGGGGTCCCTGATATTGGCGCCGTGTGTATTTTAGTGTGACTCGCATCCAGAGTACATCCCCAGGTTTTTTACTACATACAGCAGTATTTGGATATGGATCTTACGCTTAACCATACTTCGCTCGCAAGAATACGTAACGTACTCTGTGCCTGGATACGTAGAGAAACAAAAACGGTTGGGATTTGGTCGTCAGCACAGCAATCAAACGCAACAAATCAACAATTTGTCGTATCTTGAATATGTTCAATATTTCGATCACCAGTTTATTAATAGTTGGTTTATTACGTACTGTATTTTGGATCTTGAACTTTTTGTGTTACAGGAGCGGTAGTTTGGATCTTGAACTTTTTGTTTTTACCCAGACTTACACCGGTAAACACTACTGTATAGAACATACCTGCTGTTGTAGCTTAGGTACTCGCAGTACAGGAGTACAGGTACATAACCTGTGTAGAACATAAACGCACAGGGCTTGTGGGTGAAACCGACACAAAAACACATCAACGCATCAACCAGAATGAAAACGGGTAAATATCGTAAGATTCAAACGGGTAAATACCGTAAGTATCAAACGGGTAAGATCCGATCCAATATCTGGATCTATTCGTGGTCGACGTATGCATGTGCTTTTCGCTGCTGTGCCTCCGCACCAATAATAATAGTCGTTCGAATGAGGACGTTGGCCTGCTGTGCGCACGGGCTTTGCCTCGGACGGGATTTTGTCGATGCTCGACTCGAGCGCCGTAAGATCCTAACGGGCAAGATCCCACATCTTACAGCAGTAGTGTGTATCTCTACTATAATGGGACTATATATCTACTGCTGTAATGGGACTGTCATATCTTACAGCAGTAGTGGTGTACTCGAACCTCTGCACCTGCGGTGCTGAGGTTCCGCGCCGATCTTCGTTTGAATCGCGACGTTGGCCAGGTGGTGTCTGTTGTGAGCATTGACTTTACCGCCGACGGGATCTCTTGTTGATACTTGTAAACTCGAGCGTAAATATCCTAACGGGTAAGATCCAATATCTTAGTACTGGCTGGCAATATACATATTGTCAAGAGTCACACCGAACCTAACCCAGAACTACCGTTTGGTTTTTATGTTTCAAGTCAGAGTCCACACAGGGATTATGTTCCACTAACTGCACTTCTTCTAGGCCAGAGTGGTATACCGTAATCAAATGATAAGGTCACAGACAACCTAGGATGAATTTCAGAGCCATTTTTCGCCAAAACCATGCCTTAAGGTTATCTCCCCGTTGCCGATAACACCAGACCAGGTTAAAAACAGTACATTCGTCCGAGTGGGTATGCTATCTTACCATTAATAATAGTATACTATTCATGGGGATCATAGTAAATAGGACTTACGGTACACACACACAAAAACCTCTCTATTTACTCATTTTAACCAACAACATTTGGTCATATTTACTATGGTCCTCCGTAATACCAAAACAGTAGTCTCACGCGTGTGATACGGTACGGTGTCTGGTATGCACGTCTCTAACACGTACTCTAACCTGTGCGTTTTACGGTGCTACTATTAATGCTGTGTGTCTCCTTGCCGCTCTCCGCTCGAATGGCGGCGTTGGCCACCAGGTGTCGGGGTCGGTTGTGAGCATGGACTTCACCGCCGACGGGACCTTCGTGATGCTAAACTCGAGCGGCATGGACATGGCTATCGCTAACGCTGAGACGTGCAGCAAGGCCTCGCCCAAGGAAATGAAGGCCCTCAGGTACAGCAGGCAGTACATCTATCCTCGATCTCACAGCTGTCGTTTTTTTTTTTTTTTTCCCTATATAGCCTTGAGAAGCTCGTCCGGGCATACATTCTGGAAATTGACGTATATACCCCGCAAGGCGATGGCCCTGCTGCCGTGCTGTCACCGCTGTCCTATTCAACAGTACAGGGCACCTAATAAGAACCAGGCTAATAAGAAACCCAGGCTGAGATTTAGAGGGGAATAAGAAACTGGGGAGTCGTCATCTAGAAAATAGTGTAGAACGCACCCTCTCTCAAATAAGAAATCCACCGTCGGGACCAGATGTCCTGTTTCTTATTAGGCGCGTCCTGTACTGTATAGGGCACGCCGACAACAAATATGTCGCACGCCTTGTTGTACAACCGTGGTTGGTCTACGTACGGCAGTACAATAAATAAGATTCATAAAAAAAAAAACATGGAAAGTACCGAGGATGTGTGTCCTGAACAAGAGCAGCTCTCGCACGATACGTTAGACGTCGGAAGAAAGCCGAGCAGGAGCTTGTGGCTACGACTTGCTCTTTTGTTTGGAATCCGCTGCCGTCTATCCCACGACCTACTCTAGTTTGTACCTGGTATACATCAAGGGGGGAGAACCAGCACGAACACTACAGCAATAGTAGATCTGCTGAATGTCAATGAGTGGAAGTATCGGTCATACCACTCTGTACCGAAATATAAGCACCTTTTATTTAATATCAGTGTGTAAATTGTGCTTATTTTTCGGGACATAGTGGTATATGACGAAGACACAAAAACATTTTGTTGCTGCAAGTGCAGCAGCCCTTACTCCAATTTGTTGACCGATACTGTACTTCAAAGTGTGTACCGGTACGACTACGACTGTAGTACAGGGCACCTAATAAGAAAACGAATACGAGTAATAAGAAAGGCAGGCTGAAACATACAGGAACATGTTAAATTCGGGAGTCATTACGTATACCGGATTTAGTGCAGAACACACCTATTCTCAAATAATAAATCCAGTTTGGACCAGCTTTCCTGTGGCGTCCTGTACCGTACTTCAAAATGTTCATACTCCGGACAGACGATGGATTGGATTGCTGCCTTTGTGTGCACTTCATCCTTTTTATTTTATTTTATTTTATTGTTCCCATCCCATATCTCTCTCCTTCAGTAGTCGTAACTCTAATCCCAGATCCGGGGTCACCGAGTAGGCGCTTCTCCCTCCTCCTCACTGCAGTTTTGTGCCTCGATTTTCTATCGCGAGAAAACGTCATCAGCCCCTTCTTTCCCTGGTCGACTCGCATCGATTTGCCATCTAGATATTTCAAGGCAGATATATCTATTCCCGATGTTGTATGTATGATTTACAGTAGCCCATGTTGCCGGGTGGGTCCCGGATAATCCGCATGATCTACATACAATAACAGCACAGTTTCCTGGGTTGGATCTATTGTAGTGATGCTAGGTATAAGAGGACAGGGTATCCCTAGCCAGGCCAGCCTATGGAACGGGTACTCGTTGGTACTCACGTGTGTTGTTTGCGTAGAGATAGAAGAAGAGCAGGTATATTCCGTTTTGCGTGATGAACGACTGAGAAGGCAGGTGGGATGGCTAAAAGCCATCGGGAACCATCCCTGGTTCCCACCTAAGATACCGCCTTCCAAGTACTACCAATACGATTATTATACCTGATACCAGGTATTTGCCAAACGTTTCCACATCATGCCAGCAGTACCATAACACTATGCTGTGCAGATCCTGCACAACCTCTCACAACGGCAGCTGAGGAACTAGATTGTCTAGATCATGATCTATCTGTAGACAGATCCTCACCTGTCCGAGGTGTTAAAGCTTTAACCGGTATGCGATACAGCAGTATAAATGTGCACGTACACTGACAACAGCGTGTTGTCGAAATGTCCGTCTTGGATGCGGTACCCAACAGCAGTTTAAGAATCTCCTATTTTGGCTAAATACTGAAGTATCAGGCTCGGGGCTTAATTGTGATGCCAACGCAGAGCATAGATATCGTCTCTTAAAGGCTGATATAGGATTTAAGAGTGGCGTTCCTCGCTGAGCACATATGCTTATGTACACTCTGACGCGAAACATATGGAGCATTTCGATTAAGTCTTAATGTACGAACGGTGCTTATATTCAGGGTCAGGGTGGTAGCTGTAAATTCATCAACGAAAAAACAAAACTCAACTTCTCAACTCCCAAATAATTACACATGTCGCGTACTGCTGTACTCTGTATGGCGACCATTGGCCAACCTCAACCAGAATATGACCACACACCACACACGACACACGACACACGATGCTTGTACAGGGGCGAGGGCGAGGACGCAGAGGTAGCTACGTGGGCCACATCCACATGTACCATGGCCAACGGCAAGCAGGTATATACGTAATCACAGTGTACTTGGTATACTGTAATCAAGATATTAATATAGTAGACTGTACTCAAGATAATCATATAGTATACGTACTGTAATCAATATAATAATATAGTATACGTACCGTAATCAAGATGATAATATAGTATACTTTAATCAAGATAATAATATAGTAGACTGCAACCAAGATCATAATATTGTAGACCGTAACCAAGATATATACTTTTTTCTAATTTTTTTCCATCCCATTTGTTATCTTCGCACTTCTTTCTTTCTTGCTCCCTATTAATAGTCGTAACTCAGATCCGGGGTCACAAAGTAGGCTCTCCCTCCTCCCCCACTACGGTTCTTGCCTTGCTTTTTATCGCTCAGAGGGTTCAGCCTTCCCA
Source organism: Saccharina japonica (assembly GCA_008828725.1). Taxonomy (NCBI): domain Eukaryota; class Phaeophyceae; order Laminariales; family Laminariaceae; genus Saccharina; species Saccharina japonica. Next base: position 304,535 of record MEHQ01001502.1, read on the forward strand.
ACGCTCGTCGATGTTCATCGATGTTTTGCTAACTCACGCTCTAGCGCTTTCCGCTACGTCGTAGTCAAGATATTGCGAGAAAAAGTCCCACCGAGCATGCACTCGGGGGGGCTCGAACTCACGATTTCGACTCTAGCAAGCTTCGTGGTTACCTGCTAGCTCACCGGGGCGACCGGCTTATACTGTAATCAAGATAATTCTATAAGTATACTGTAATCAAAATATTAATATAGTATACTGCTGTAATCAAGACAATAATATAACACACCCACACCCCGGGACGAATTTCCGAGCCGAGTTTCTCAAAAACCAGGGGGGGGACATGCAGCGAAAGTTATGGTTTTTGGGAAGCTTTTTCCATAGAAGCATTGCTAGGGGTACTTCACAAAATACGTAATGCTGGCCCCTGAGTTAGCGCTTGGGCGTCACCCGGCTTACCACAAACGCCTCTTGAACTACTGCACTATGAATCATCTCTATGAGTAAATAACGTTTGATTGTTATGGTCGGTTGCTGTCACTGAACTTCCTAAATAAGTGTCCACACCGAATCGGTCAGCCCATGCACATGCACATCAACTCATCGCTTCCAACATAACAAAACACGACCCCATCCAACCCCCACTCCCCCGCCCCCCCCTGTTCAGGCAGCATGGGCCACCATGGCTTCGGGGGGAAGCGACCCCTCATCGCTGTCTCAGTCTTCCACGCCTGCGAAGGACGGCAACGTTCTTACCGGTTCCGATCTAGTCAAGGGGGGAGACGCGCCAATCCTTCTCGCGTCAGACGCCCTCGGCCGCGTGGGTCTCTTGCGCTATCCCGCCCAGCTGCCGGACCCCCCTGCTTCTCCGCCGGCCCCGAAAGATGCCGCAGGTGAGGGGTTACAGCTAGAGCCGACAATACCACCTTACAGGGGTGGTGGCTTATTTTCTGCACTCCTCACATGTGCGTTGTGTGTTCTTCACATTACACCGTACTTTCTATATACCCGTCGACATCCAGCACACCCAGTGGCTGTGCCGATTCTTCATCCTAGAGAGGTACGAGTTCTGTGGTCACAAAACATGAGCAGCTCAACATCTGAATATCGAAGACGTTTGTCTCGCACCCCGACCAAAAATTATATGCTGTAGGGCTTACAGCTAGCTAGCTGTCAGTACGATAAGGGTATCATTGTTTGGTGACAACCTATTCACACCTCGGGGCAGATCGTGATCTAGATAATCTACAGATATATTATGATCTAGGTCATTTAGTTCCTCAGCTGCCGCTGTGAGAGGTTGTACAGGATCTGCATAGTACAGATCCAACCCAAGAAACATGTGCTACAGTAAATCATGCAGATTATATATGGCTCCCACCCAGAAATATGATCTACACTCGTGTAGGTCATACAAGATCGCGAGCAGATCTGCGTTGAAGGATCTACTTCAAGTAGATCATGATGTGGGAATTGTCTATATGGTCTGTCAGAGGCGTGCAACTATTTCTGACTGGCCCTATGTCATTTGTGTTTCACACGATTTTTCGATATGTACCTACTGCAGGCATGGCATTGTTCAACGGGTTGCAGTTTCTTTTTTCAGGCGTGACTTTACCAATTTAAGGAGTTATATACACTACAGTTACTGGTATCTTTCTCCTATACTGTAATCAAGTGAGGATCCTCATGAATTGTTAGGTGCATCCCTATCGATACGACTTCCTCCTCGTCTACTGTCGAAGCAGTAGACTACTGCTGTGTCTACTGTCCACGGTGTCGAAAATTCACGGCAAGAGCCACGGACGGCTTTTAAGCTGTCACCTTTGCGGTGTTGATGTTGGACGGGCATGACATAACCCGCACCCTCTCAGGGTGGTGAATGATCGAATTTGATGCAGAATAATAGCAATTCCATCGAATATTCTCTCGAGGCGTCTTATTTTGGCCCGCACAGCGTCCATTGTTTTTTAGCCGCCGAAAAATGGAAAGGGGCATAGAAGCGGACGACTAAACCGAGCAATGCCTTTTAGAGTCGGCGTCTTATTCTCTGTGCTCCCCACGTGAGAGGCTCACAATACCATTTAGTACCTCACGCGAAACGCGACTTCGAAGAAGCTTGTTCGCGCAAACCGACCATCACTTTTGTGCGCTACGTACAGACATTAGTCCTAAATCAAATATACTGGTTAAAATAATCATACTAGTAAGCCGGCATTTTATCACTCGAAGAGTATACTATTAAGAGTAGCCAGTCAGAACGTATGGAGCCAAATAGGGCAGCCCCTATATACCGTGGCAGAACGCCGCCGTTTTTTCTTAGGCCCAGATAGTCCATCTTAACGCTATCGCTCCTCTCTCTTTGAGGTTTCGCCTCAAGCACCGCTGCCTATTGTTACGCCTCTACTCTTCCTAAACTTCAAAAACTCTTTAGACGGAACCGAAGGGGCGGCTACTGTGCCTCCGCCGAGCTCAGAGGAGACAGACGCGGCGGCGGCGGCGGCGGCGATGATCTTAGCTGAAGCTACGGAAGCGGCGATACCTCGGGTGTCCATCGTTAAGGTGCACGCGGGAAAGGTGGCGGCGGCGAGGCAGCTGGAGGAGGGGGGCGGCGTCGTCACGCTTGGAGCCACGGACAGGTACTACGACAGTATTAGTGTTGCGGAGTTGGGGGTGGTCGCCCTGCACTACTGTACAGTCGTACATCTCCGTGCGCTGTAAGGGCGGCTCACTGGCCTACAGTAGTATATATTGGTGTGAACTGTTAACCTAGGATTACAGCGGTATATATTGATTATGATTATTCCCTTTGCCATCGGACAATGTGGAGCTCTCATTTCAGCCATACCATTCACATACGTACACATATCCCGATCATCAATCATCCCTGAATACCAGACGAACGTGTACCAATAATAATGCCGTCCCCCTTAATATGAATGATTTTACCGACTCCTCACCGACGTTTCACCAATCAACCATTGCAAAGCTGAAAGGGTGGCATGAACTTTGCGCCTCTATAGTAAATACCAGTAAACAGGATATACGGTACACACAAAATCCTACAGTAATCTGAAACAGAAAAGAGGCGGAGCCCGCAGGGCAGATCCCCTTTTCAGAAAAGCCTCCTTGTTGTACTGGGAGACAGTGATTGAGTATCACTCCGTCAGCGATATCGCAGCTCTACAACAGCACGCCAAAGCACAGAGGCTAGGAAAAACAGAGGTTATGGCGAACGCAGCGAAAGCTCCGGGGGCCACCCCGCTCCCTCTCCGCCGGGCGGAGGGATTCGAAAACTCGTACACGACTTTCCCACGGGACAACCAACGGTAGCAGAACCCATATGCAGCTAGGCTAGAAGTTTGGGGACAATAAGGAAGAGAAAGAACCCGCAGAAAGGATAAGAGTCAAACGAGCGACGTCATTGAGATAAGAGAAGGGTCAACAAGTATGGGTGTGATCTCATGCCGCAGCAGAGAGGCCTCATTGATCCCAAACTATATACGATTTAACCTACGACGCAATGTTACAACAGTAATCTGAAACAGAAAAGAGGCGAAGCCTGCAGGGCAGATCCACTTTTCAGAAAAGCCTCCTTGTTGTACTCGTACTGGGAGACAGTGATTGAGTATCACTCGGGCAGCGATATCGCAGCTCTACAACAGCACGACAAAGTAGAAAGAGGCTAGGAAAAAACAGACCATCCCGCCCGCCCATCGTTGGTAGCGAGGTGTACCGTCGACAACGACATTAGTTTTGTTTAGTGTTTATTTTACCGGGGTACCTACTCTCTGCGACGAGGTGCCGCGTTGATTGCTAGACAATCAACGCGGGAGTAGTAACCCTGGGTGAGCGTCTCCGGCTGGTCGCAGCAGGAGGCCTCATTGACCCCAAACTATATACGATTTAACCTACGACGCAATGTTAGAACAGATGCGTGCTACGATAGAGATAGCACTTTTCGGCCGAAATGGTTTCTGAATGATCGAGCTCCTTAACCCAAGATCGGCGAACTTTGATCATTATTTTGTTGCAATCTCGTTCCATGGGATTGTCAATCGGATATCATCCTAGCGCTTTCCCTTTCCTCCAAAATCAGTTCGGGTGGAGGTATATTGCTCTTCAAGTAAGGAGCTCCGGAAAAAAACATGGCGCACCTCTATCGTAGCACGCGTCAACAGTACTTCGATACTTTCCTATTTACTAGTGTTTACTATGGTCCCCCGCAATAGCAGTGGTATGTATACGTACCTTTTCATCCTTCAGCTTTGTATAATCCAACCATGCAGATGTGTGTACCCATTGTAAGACCGCCCCGTGTCAAGCACAAAAGCGTGGTCTTATCTCTACTTTGGTCTTATCTTTAACCCTTATAGGACTGGAGTCCCGTTTTGGGTACAAATTACTTATAATTAGAGTGGTTTGTCCCTAAAACGGGACTGCAGTCCTAAAAGGGTTAATATCTTTTACTACTGGCCATACTAATTCCAAGTAGTTTTTTTTCCTCGTGACAAGCCGATTTTCTTGGTCTTATATCCACAATGGCCTTAAACCGGATGGTCTTTAATAGGGTACACCGTACACCACTGTACCTGGTACATAATTTCGAAAGTACCTCTTAACAAATCGCTTGTTCTCCCCGGCGGAGATGCTCCTTGGTTAAGATATACCTGGTATTTCTTTCCCGAAAGCTGTTCTGGCTCCGTAATTCTAAAAAAACAGAAGGGAGATCAATGGGTTGGGTGGTAGTTTTTGATAACATTAACATTTTGAAGACCACGTATGTATTTGGACGGCACTGGGCATTCATTCTCAAGGGGGGCGTGTTCTTCCGATTTAATAGAAAACAAAAAAGAATGCCGAAAACATAGAGAGAAAATCTGACCCAAGAAGTTACGAAGAAATCAATGGATCATGATAGCCACCGAACCGATATATACATAAGAGTGTGGCAAACGATTCCTTTCGGCCATTCACAGATAGACGGCGTTTTTTTTTCTTCCTTTTTTTTATTGAAACGATTTTTTGACGCGAGATGGTCATGGTTTTGTGACTGTATCTGACCATGGCCCCTTGACAAGCTGTAACTTACTTGGTTTTAATGCAGGCGAACATTGCTTTGGGTCTAAACCGTATTTGTTGGCTTGGGCCTGGTAAACCACGGCTGTAGTATAATGCTATCGTCGAATTCGTTGTATTTTAAAACTTCCGAAACAGCCAGTATAGGAAAAAATGTCCCGCACGAACGATGCTTCATCCGGTAACTACTTTTTGTACCGTAGAATATGCAATGCAGTATGCAGTACGTACAAACAGTACAGTAAAAGACACCCATTACTAATAAGAAACAGGCTAGTAAGAAAGCCAGGCTGATATTTTAGATGAAAATAAGAAATTCGGGAGTCGTTATCTTGAAGTTAGTGTAGAAAGCACCCTCTCTCAAACAAGAAATCCAGCCTGGACCAGATTTCCTGTTTCTTATTATTAATACGATGTCCTGTACTTTTTTCTTTTTTTTTTCCATCCCAGGTAAATAAATCCTTCGCGCTTCTGTCCCTCTTCCTCCATCTCCTCGTAGTCGTAACTCGGATCCGGGGTCACAAAGCAGGCTCTTCTCCCTCCCCCCCCACTACGGTTCGTGCCTTGGTTTGTATCGCACATAGGATTCATTCAGCGTTCCCAACGCTCGTCGATTTTCATCGAAGAATTTTGCTAACTCACGCCCTCACGCTTTCCGCTAGTTAAGGTAGTTTTTGCGAGAAAAAGTCCCTACGAGCATGCACTCGGGGGGGCTCGAACTCACGACCTTGACTCTAACAGGGACGATATTCACCTGTCAGTCCACCGGGGACGGTAGTGATATTTTCACCGTATCCGGCAAGTATCCGCTGTCCTGTCCGGTGAAATTAATAAAAATCAACAATCAATCCGTTACATCCATACAGTACCTGATACCAGTACCTGTTTTTACCTGGTACCTGCTACTCATATGTGCGTATAACAGCTCACCCCCTCCCGCAGAACCTAAACAATAGCAACAACAGCCGACAACAACAACAGCAACAGCACCAGCAGCAACACCACCACCAACACCACCGCCACCAAGAACAACAACCAACAACAGCAACAACACCAAAACCAACACCAGCACCTACAGCAACAGCTAACAACAGCAACAGCAACAACACCACCACCACCACCACCACCACCACCACCACCACCAACACCACCAACACCACCAACACCACCAACACCAACACCAACAACTACCACAACCAATCCGAATCCTATGAACACCTCACCCTCTCCCGCCGCAGATGCGTGTACCAGTGGGCCGTCTCCCTGGAAGACGGAGAGGAGAGCGGCGACGACCTGCCGGACCCACCGGCCTGCAACGCGCCGGCACCGAAGACCCCTGCGGGCGGCGAGGAAGGGGCGGAGGAGGAGGAGGAGGACAACGGCGAAGAGGGGGAGGAAGGTGGCGCTTTGGCCGAGGCGTGGTCAGGCGATGATGAGGATCTCGTCGAGAGAACGGTCAAGGTGCGTGGGCGACGCACTCTACTGTGCACTGCTTGTGAACTCGTAGTGTGTTGGGTACTCGTGCGTATCGTATCTAAACTTTCCGCATCTCGGGGGAAGATTATCGATTTATATCCCACTTGAGGTTTCTACAGCAGTAGTAGTAGTAGTAGATCCTTCAAAGCAGATCTATTGTGGCGATCTTGTATGTACCATGATCGGTTGCTCCCGCATGATTATCTACAGCAGCAGATCCTTCAAAGCAGATATATTGCCGATCTTGTATGACATGTACCATTATCGATTGATCCCCACTTGATTATCTACAGGAGTAGATCCTTCAAGGCAGATCTAATGCCGATCTTGTGTGTATCATTATCGGTTGATCCCACTTGATTATCTACAGCAGCAGCAGATCATTCAAGGCAGATCTATGTATTCCCGATCTTGTACGTACCGTGTGGTTTGACTGACGTTGCGGGGTGGGGGGGGCGTATAATCCGCATGATGATATGTTGTTGTTGTTGTCTTCACATTAAAAGCCGTACCGGTCACTCTATCCAGTACCTCCATCTGTCCGTACTAATCCAACACTTGACGCGGTCGATTCCCGTGGTCAAAGGCTAACTTATTACCCAAAAAAGGTATACGACGTGCTGAAAATAAAAGTGGAACCCGAAGGGTCCGCAAAGCGATCAAAGTCAGTCAAAAACAGATAGTCTGGGGCCCTCCGCTCCCCTCTACACGCCATGTGATGTAGCGCATGCTTATTTCCTGGGTTGGGTCGGTACTACTGTACGTATAATATGCAGATTCGAAGCACAGCCTCTCACAGCGACGGCAGGTGAGGAGCGATGGCAGACGATCTACTGTCGACAGATAGATAGATCAGATACATACTGTAGATAGATCATGATCTGTCTGTCCGAGGTGTCAATTTTTTCAAGTATCGAAATACCGAACGTATTCTACTTTCCATCCCCTGGCATTCCCGTGCACAGCAGTAGATGATACTGAACGAAAGGTTCGATGTATTTAATGTCCAAATCGTATGGACTCGTAGTTTTTGTTTTTGTTTTTATCAAACCGGAGTGTCGCTCGATATGAGCATACCTGGTACAACCCTAGACACACACGGCACACACGGCACACAGCAATGAGTACAGGTAGTAGTAAAGTACCTGGTAATAGTGGGCTGGTGACGTAAATAAGACGACGAGACGGCGAGTTGAAAGATCGGGTATTACAGCAGTACCTGGTATCTTTTTCGTTTTTCGTTCGACATTTCGATCTTTTCAGATATAAAAACTCGATATTTTATTCATAACGGTCGGTTTTATTCGTTATATCATACCACTCTGGCCGGTAATATAGTACCCACTTAGGCTCTGATGTGAATATCAAACGGGTATTATATTCCTGTCCAGAGTGAGTGGTATATGATACTCGGAGTGTGTGTGTGTTCTTCACATTAAACCTTCCTTTCTACCCGTCGACATCCAGCACACCCAGTGTCCGTGCCGATTCTTCATCCTAAAAAGGTACCAGTTCTGTGGTCACAAAACTACGACACAGAGATACTACACTCAGTGCAGTAAGCAGAGCAGACAATGCAACGCCATATACGACAGGCAAGACCTACCCTGCTAGCAATCCAGGTGCATGCAAGTGGAGTACATTGTATCCGCCTTTTAGATATCTTATTTTTCGTTGGGATCTTTGTATTCTGAGCATTGTTGGGATCTATATATTGTGACTTTTAGGAAGGGGGTGTTCTTCACATTGAACCGTCCTTTTTACCCGTCGACATTTTAGGGTATATACAACGGTATGCATGGTTCACAACCGTTTACCCGTTGCTTTCGAACTGCCTTGGATTCCAGTGGATGGGTGCAAGGGTGCCAGCTTTACCTGCCATCTGCCATCGCCTGCATGATGTATCTATGATTGGACCAGTTGTTGGCTGTTTTCTGTCCTGACGACGGGCCTGCTCTGCCGATTCATCGTTCACGACCACCGTACTTTTGTAGTAGCGCATGGATCGGTTGTTATTGATTTCCTTTTTTCAACATCCAATAGGTAGAGAACACCGCACAGATCCACATACCACGGAGCCATACACGCCGCGCACGGCGGTTGAATGTGAAGATATTACAGTAAAACAAGAAGAAGAAAAAACAGGAGATAGCTTTAAATTAATTCGGGATCCCGGTCGACGTCGCGATGCGTGAACTGTTTGGCCAAAACATTTCTGGCTGACGGAGCTCCTCAACTGTACCCGGTATCCCAATGTGTGTGGAGCTACCCGGTATCCCGTTTGTTGTTGCACAATACTATTCGGTATACGCCTATTAATTCGTAGGTCGTGAGAGTGATTGCCCCTCGACTTTAAGCCGCTGTACCTGGTTTCTCCAAGTCAGCTGTAGTTGAAGTATGTGGAGCTCCTCCATTGAGTAGGCTTAAGAAAACCAGGTGCTACATTACCTTTATCGTATCACAATTCGCGCCAGTATAAACATAGATAGGGCGGTATGGACCCAGGGACCGATCACTGTCGTAACGGAAAGTTGTCTGCTCGTGATATGCCTGAAGTCACACTCTCGCGACAGCTCTATCTTTTCAACATTCGTTTGGCCCGTTCTGACGTAAATATCTGACCAAAAAGGGGGTGATGACGATTTCTCCGGTAGCATTCCGTCGTCGCACTGTTAATACTTCGTATGTAGTTTGGGATCAATGAGGCCTCTCTGCTGCGATCAGCCTGAGACGCTCACCCAGGGCTACTACCCCCGCGTTGATTCGCCGGTAATCAACGCGGCACCTCGTCGCAGAGAGTAGTTACCTTGGTAAAATAAACACTACAAAGTTCCTCATTCAGAGGACCCAAAAATTGGATACCCTAAGCATGTACCGGTACCAGGTACCACCCTCGGGTCGGCAATATAATCCCCATTTTGACTCTGTTTTGAATACTACTACTACTGTAGTAAACGGATGTTATATTCTCGGCGCCGTAGCGGTGGCAATCAGTCCGCCAGGCCCACTCTTTGGCTATACTCGGAGTGCTGACTTATATACCAGGTACCCTTTTGCTTGTATACAAGCTACTGCTACTGCTGTATACTCGTAATGGCATGTCCCGTGCCATCGTAGGGGCTGCGCCTTTCGCCTAAAACATTATGTAACTCACGTGAGGGGGGGCCACAGTGCCCCGACGCCTTCAACCTACAGCTACGACGCCTTCTGACGGATCACAACGACCGCGTAGACAAAAGGGAAGGGCTACACGAAGTTGCACACTTTTGGAGTGTGCACCGGCACACCCTTTTGCGATTTTTAGTCGGGAGTTATGAGGAGCTACCCAATTCCGCTGGACCTTTTTCGTTGGATAACTAAAACCACGGGACCGTATATCGGGCTTGTTAGCCTATACCCGGTACCTGATACCGGTATTTTTGTTTAAAGTCAAAATCGGATGTTGGAGCTACTCAAGCGAAGAGCCTCATGAAAATATTTCAAGCACAACATACCCCAATCGTAGCGCGGGCCGCATGCAATCTGCACCGCTAATGCCCACCCATGCGCTTGCGCGCTATTTTGTACGCTCCCTCGCTCCATCCTGCATTCGGCAATGACCCTAACAGGCTGTACCTGGTATAGTGTTGACCTGTCGGCTTGCTTCCCATACAAGCTATACCGGCATTCAGTTGCACCGTTCGATTCCACCAACTATACGCTTGCGCGCTATTGTACCCTCCCTCCCTCGCCCTCCGGCCTGCATTCGGCAACGGCTTTTATCATACAAAAAGCTATGCAGGCATGGCTTCACACCCGCTCAATCCCACCCATGCGCTTGCTTATGCGCTATGATACCCTCCCTTGCTCCCAGCCTACTAGTGGATTCGGCAACAAAGGTGGTCAAGATATGTCGGAATTTCTGGCTCAAAGAGCCCTTGCAGAGTCTGGGTCGCCCGCTGCTGCCCTTCCATGGCTTGACGGGCAAGGTGGTGAGGCCTCCTCAGCCCCCTGCGTCCCGGACGATGACCTCAAGCTCGAGTGGATTCACGGCTACTCCGCGCAGGTATGTGTCTCGTTGGATGTACGCATGGGGGTGTCAGTAAAGAGAGCACGGGATACAACATGGTCTTGGTTTGTCCACGCCTCCCCCCCCCCTCGCGCTCTAGTCTTGTCAAAACCTTCACACACCGGACTGGTGCGCGTATGTACGTCATCGCTGCCCACTTACCGACCTACAGTAGTAGTAGATCTGTCAGGGGCAGATACTGTAGATTTATGATCTGTATGGTCTGTATGATCTGTATGATCTGTATGATCTGTATGATCTGTATGATCTGTATGATCTGTATGATCTGTATGATCTAGCTCATGTTGCCGGGTGGAATCCTTTCAATCTGCATGATCTACTACTACTGTAGTTTGTAGTTCATGCGTCCTGGGTTGGACCTGCACTGCTGTTCAGATCCTACAACAACATACTGAAGAAATCCTACTGAAAATATCGTACGTAGCGACAGGAATGATGGGCTGGCCCACTGCGCTCCCTGTTGGCTTCGTGCAAGCTCACTCCACACAGGTCCTCTCCTTGCACAATGCGGGCAAAAACCAATATTTGTGGAGGCACTGAACGATGTACCACACCATGAAGCGAACCGAATTCAGAGGTTGTCGACACCTTTTGGGGTCTGCTATGATATAACACTCTGCCTGTACCGAAATATAAGCCCATTTTATACATTAATATTCGATAAAAAGTTTCTTATATTTCGGGACAGAGTGGTAATGTTCAATGTCTCCACAAGGATAGTATTAATTACTACGCTCACGCTATCCAAGGGGGGGGGTCTCGGTCACCATGCCATTAATCATCCATGACGAGGTCGGCAGGTTAGGACCCACAAAATCTAGAGAAGCAGTAGATGGTGATCTGTCCGATCTGTGATTGTTTTTGTTTTTGTTTTTTCACTTTTTCTTGGATCGGGGCTGTTCACCACAGGGGTCGAGGCAAAACCTGGTGTACAACCGTAACGGGGAAATCGTCTACCCCGCCGCGTGCGCCGGAGTTGTGCTGACCAAGTGCACTTTGCCGCAGAAGCACAGGCAGAGATACAACCTCGACCACACACAGGTATGAAGATGATGATGGTGATTATGGTGATTATGATTGATGTGATGCGTGGTGATGGTAGTGATGGTGGTGATGATAGTGATGATGGTGGTGGTGGTGGTGGTGATGGCGCTAGTGATGATGACGATGACGATGATGATGATGATGATGATGATGATGAAGATGATGGTGGTGATGATGAGGATGATAATGGTAATTATGATGATGGTGATTCATAAAATCCGATGACACAGGTTGAAAATTGTAGGCAATTGAGTAGATGAGGCGTATAGAGGAAGACGGCAGTTATGTTCCGATATCGGCTCTCCTTCGGTCTTCGTCCTTGCATCATACTACCACGCGGTTGCGGCGTGAATACGACAGGGATGAGTCCGCAGCAACGTTTTCTCGGTATATACAGGCTGTTATCGTTGATCCGTGCGGTTCAGGCTATCGTACATCAGGAGTGCCTGTGTTCAGCGAAAGGTGGTTTCTCCGTCGTTGTCTTGCGGTAGAGAGCATCAGCAAAACATGTATATACGATTCGCATCCCCCATCAGATGTTCTCCTCCACCGTTAATTTCCCCCCCACTCCCTGCTCTGTCTCGAAAGGGATCCGTGGTCAATGGACAAACGACTAGGGCAAACAACAAATAAATCCACCCCGTACCCGCGCCCCCACGACATCTGTCTCTTTACAACTCTTCGAATAAAAAAAGGCTATCACGTGCTTGGCGATGCACCCCGACAAAGCACACGTCGCCACGGGACAGGGAGGCCCTTCCCCGTTCGTCGTCGTGTGGAACTCGGCGTGCGATGCTACCAAGACGAAGGCCCGGCTGCAGCTGGGGGAAGACAAGAAAGGCGTCTCGCAGGTGAGTTTAGTCGAGGGCGGAGTAACTTCTGCAGTTGTCTCGGTCTCCTAGTAAGAAACCGGGATACTGGCCTAATACGGCTAGATTGACAGATTTCTTGTTTAAGGGTGTGTTCCATAAAATTTTCTGCGTTCCCCCTCGCGGTTTTATTGTTTTTCCTTTGATTTTTCTCTCTAGGATTCTTGTGGGGCTCGTTTTCATAATAGGGCTGGTACTACTTTGGCACTTTGGTGTACGTGCAAAGGAGGTGGAGCTCGTGAAAAAACGAATTGATTATGATGTGTGCTATTAATATGTACGAAAGGCATGCCTTGTATCACTCTTTGACCAAATATTCATGACTGACTATCACTGACTATCACTGACTATTACTGACTATTGCTGGATATTACTGACTAGTACTGACTGTTACTGGCCAATACTGACTATTACCGACTATTGCTAACTGTTACTGATTATTACTAACTATTACTGACTATAACTGACTATTACTTACTATTACTGACTAATAGTATACTCATCAAATAATTAAGAGTATGATGAGCCCAGACAGGCGAGGTTGATGCTGAATCTGAAACATGAATGCCTCGGGTACGAGTAATAAATTGCAGTTTTTTTTTCTTGGGATGTTTCTGGGTGGTCGATGTTGAAGCTCGTCAACCATTGCTGCACGTTGTCGGATGGACAACAATGACGATTCTTATCATTATTGCGTTTGCTATCCGTGTGAGCTTCATCGTTGATCACCTTGAAAACAAAACGTATCCCGAAAGAAGATAACCAATAATAATATACATACTCGTAAATATTTGTATTGTACTTCCAGGAGGATACTTGTAACTGTCGTCAACTTGTGTGTGTTGATGGATCCCGATCGACCGATCCCTGCAGCCATATCGAACGAGACCCATCCTTTTCGGCGTCGAGTAAATTAAAACAAGTCTGGACGAAACTATAAACTCCGTTTGTACTCTGCAGTTATTATCAAACGTATATTATATTACCGGCCAAAGTGGAAACAAATTCTTTAATGGCTTACTCGAGGTATGCTTTTCTTTTTTACTTTCAGGTCTGCTTCAGCGCCGACGGGAATCTGCTGGCCGTCGCGTGCGAAGACAAAGGCCACACGGTCATGGTATTCCGCTGGAAGGAAGGGTCACTGAGATGCCAGGCCCGTCTCGGTGTGAAGAAGGCGCTGTCGCTGTGCTTCAGCCTCAACGCCAACGAGTTGGTAGCCGCTGGGCACAAGCACTTTAAGGTACTGTACGAGGAGTAGCTTGCAGGGCTTTGGGGGGCTTGGTCGTAGCTCCAGGGAGGGACATCGTTGCTATTGTTGTTGCTTGATCACTGCAGGGTAGATGTTGGCCGTAGCACTTGTAGAAAATATACTTCCGGCCCAATATAATATGTATACAGCCGAACCCTGACCCTAACCCTAACGATATTATCATTCCTACTGATGAAAACAATATCCCCGTGTGCACGGTTTTGTGCTTTGCTGTCTGGGGGCTTTTTTGCAATGACATTTCGGGTTGTGATGACCCGCTGCAACACTCGAGACGTTCCCCTCTCCTCGCTACCAACTGTTAAATAATAGGTTTGGACACTGTCGGGAGGCGGGCTGATGCAGGGAAAGCGAGGGCTGTTCGGCTCTGGGTCAAAGGTGAATACTAGGGCTGTGGGTTATTAGTGGCTGATTATAAGTCGCCAGCTAGATACATGGTTGGCTAGGTGTTACAGTTTGTCGCGTACGGTAGATTTGCGGAGCTCTGCGTCTTCGCCTCGGACTGCCTCGTTTGTGGCTCGAAGTGTGTAGTTCTGTAGTGAAGACTAAAAGTAAGTTGTTACGGGAGGCCATAGTAATAGTAGTACATAGTAATCAGAACCCACGATGGAGCCAAACATCTTGCATCCCCCCTAATGTTTACACAACCATATGTTGTTCTGATTACCGTATGTGTTCCCCCACAATAGTTGGCTTGCTTCGTCAACCAACTAATAGCAACTAGCCGTGAAGTCGGGCCAACTCGCAGCCCTACTGTATTAACAGCTTACTGTAATACGCCACCGGTGGCAAAAACATACGGAGATTCTGCTACAATTGTAGAAGCGCTGAATCCCCCACACATCGGTTTCAGACGCCCGATGCCGAGGTCTAGATAATTCAGAGCAAACGTATTCCTGGTCTGGCTGAGCTGTATGAGCTACCTGATGCTGCCAGGTGGTAGCCGTACTACGAAGAGTTTATTTTGTCACCCCTTGGCAAGCCAAGGAGCAAAACAAAGGCTCGCGCGCCTCATTGTTTTCTGCATGCTGTAGCAACATGTTTGCTGGGTTGTGCCTGAGCTACGTATAAATAATATGTACAACATTTCATAACGGCAGGTTAAGATTTACAATAGATGATCTAGATCGTGATCTGTTCAATGATCTAGATCGTCATCTGTCCAGTAATCTATATCGTGATCTGTCCGATGATCTAGATCGTGATCTGTCTGATGATCTAGATCGTGATCTGTATCCGATGATGACCTAGGTCGTGATATGTCTGATTATCTAGATCGTGATCTGTCCGATGATGATCTAGATCGTGATCTGTATCCGATGATATAGATCGTGATCTGTCCGATGGTGATCTAGATGGTGATCTGTCAATATAGATGATCTAGATCATGATCTGTCCGATGATCTAGATCGTGATTTGTCTGATGATGATCTAGATCGTGATCTGTTTGATGACCTAGATCGTGATCTGTCTGATGATCTAGATCGTGATCTGTCTGATGATCTAGATCGTGGTCTGTCTGATGGTTGAAATGTTTTTACAAATGGTTGGTAAATTGCGGGGAGGGGAACTCTCCTCTATGGGGCTACTTGCGGGGTATGACACGGCCAGTGTGCGGCCAGTATATGGTTTCAAAGGTGGACACAAAAAAATACGTACATACGTAAGCATTGGAACTGATGCCTCCTAAACTCACACCGGTGTGTACGCGCGATCGTTGTATCACACACAGCCTGCAAATATAAGTTTTGACGAAAGCCTCGATCTCACAGCTGTTGGTTTTGATTTTAAGAAAATACAACATGCCGGAGTGCGGCCAAGCGGGAATCGAATCATGGAAACCCTCTCGGTCGATTTACACACTTGCGTAGGAATGTGCGCAGCGGTATAACAAGCATCGATCCGATTCCCTCCCCCTCTTCACCTGCTGTGTTAGGGATGTGACTTGGCTCAGTGTACGTCGCAGACCAGTTGTTAGTTGGCTAGGTATGCCTTACAGTAGTTCGGCAGTTTGCGAAGAACGGCGTCTTTGCATCTGTCTGGCGCGTGTTTTGACTCGACGCGTGTTTTTTGTTATCATTTTTGTTGCGTTTGGCACCCGACAATGACCACTCATAAGCACATTGATAAAAACCGAGCCAGTTTGTCGGCTCACTTTGCCACCCAACTAATAACTACCGTAGCCGTCCAATACATGAAGTACAGCCAAACTCACAGCCTTGCGGTTTTTTTCCTTGCTTGTGGATGCCGCCGCCTCGATCAGGTCCAAGCTCTCACGTGTGCCGCGGCGATATCAAATGGCGAGGGAGGGTCTTCCTTCGTACTCGGCGGATCAAGCGGTAACCTGTTAAAGTGAGGACCCTAGATATGTTACTACAGACACGTGCTACGATAGAGGTATAAGGTATACCTTTTTTTGGCGGAAACGTTTTCTGGATGACCTATTAAAGGCTCCTTAACCCTAAATCGCCGGAATTTCGTTCTTGTGTTGCAGAATGTTTTATTTTTTACGTAGGACATGGGATTGGTCATGGCGTTGCACTTTTATTTTCCTCCAAAATCAGATATGGACTTACTACTAAATAGTATATATTACTTACTATTTCTATGTATTACTTACTATTAGTATGTAATACTTACTATTAATATTTAGTATTTTACTACTTACTATTAGTATATATTACTTACTATTTGTATATATTACTTACCATTTGTATGTATTTATTACTATTAGTATAGACCTCCTCAAGTGTGGAGCCTCAGAAAAATCTGTAACATGGTGTCCAAATCGATCGTAGCATGCGTCTACACTGCCGTATTACTTACCAATCTGCTAACAAAACAGACTTAAGCCGCGAAGAGCCATATAAACATCATCATCATAATGATCATCACTGCACAGCGGTATCAAAACATAAAATATAACTACTGTAGTTGGCGATTCATGGTCAGCCAACTCAACAATACTACCACATGTATTCAGTCGATACCCTGAGCTAAGATCACGCCTTGGCCTAAGCAGAAACACGCGCTCTTAACTTAACTTTGCTCTTATCTTTAGTGGTAACTATATAGCTTTTAGCATAAATGGGACAAGCCGTTTTTTTACCGCACTTAACTCCAGACTGCTCCTATTTTGGGGCGCTCTTAATTCTGGGTACCCACTTTCATATACCGTTCCATGTGTCGTTAACAGGCTCGAAGGGCGCAAGGTCTCTAGCGAGACCGAGGCGCACGAGGGTCCGGTGTACGCGATATACGCCTACCCTTCTCCCGACGGGTCTGGCACGTGCCTTATCACCGGCGGAGGCGACGGGAAAATCAAAACCTGGGACTCCGAGGTATGAGACATGGTCCGACGTGTGCTAAAATAGAGGTAGCACTTTTTTGTCTGATTTTTTTTCTGAGCGATCGGTCTCCTTAACCCAAAATGGTCTGGTCTTTCATTCTTGTGTTGCGATATTTTTCGTCGTTTACTTGGGCCATGGGATTAATTGTTCATCGGGTATGATATGATGAGCACTTTTGTTTTTCTGTAAAATCAGTTTTTAGACTACTGCAGGTATAGAGGTCCTCAAGAGACCGCCCTCAGAAGGCGAAAACATGGCCTGTATGCAGGTGCACCTCTATATACCGTAGCATGCGTCTTCCGTGACTTCTTCCCGGGGGACAGGGATAACCGTGGGACACGTGCTACGATAGATAGGGGTAGCCACAGCGATGCGCGCGCCTGGTACCTCGCTCTCTGAACCCTACAAGACTCTAACCGCATCAAGGAAATGTGCATTTTTTTAATTACGACGATGCACACACCACCACGCCGTGCAGCTCGCTCTCTGATTTTTCCAAGACTCTTAAACCACATCCGGCAAGTAGCATGTGATACTTTCAACGATCCCTCACGCCTTGTCTGAATATTTCAAGACTCTACACCGCTTCTGTCACGCACTTATATTTTTGTTTTCCATTTCAGTGATGCGCACGCTACGCCTTGCAGCTCGCTCCCTGAAGAATCCTTCAAGACGCTAGTCGCATCCGGCAAGTATCACTTATGTATTGCAACCATGCGCGCGCCTCGCCTTTTTGCAGCTCGGCATGGTCAACGAGTTCGATCTCGTGGGGAGGCCGTACGTGTGCGGCGCCACATCCCGCGTTCGGTCGGTGTGCCTCAATGACCACTCAGACGGCAGAAAGATTCTCGTCGGGACGTCGTGCAGCGAGGTACGCACGAGGGGCAAATATCTGCCACTGTATGATCTGTATGAACATGTATATATATGTGCACCGAACAAAAAACTCATATGAAAATGCGCGGGAGAACTGTTGTCACTGAAAAAGCGGTTGCCTGCAACCATCGTGAAACAAAAAGCGAAACCGTACCGTCTTGGCCGCCGCAACATAACACCTCCTCCGATGTCGCGTGGTTAAGTCCAGTCTGATTGAAACACGTACGAGTATGATTCGACTGAAACACATATGTGTGCGTGTCCTTCACATTATTATCCGTTATTTTTATAACCATCGTCACCCAGCACACCTATTAATAGTGTCCGTGCTGATTCTTCATCCTATATAGAGAGATACAAAACTCTGTGGTCACAAAACTACGACACAGAAATAGATGTGATCAGACATAACGCGAGCGTAGCTTAGTATCACTTGTTCGAGACAATTGGTTGTCATGACACTATCTCGACCGAACCGCGATTCTGGCCCTGTGTGTTTAGATTCTAGAAATTTCTGCCAGCGACGGCGCGGACGTGAATGGAGGGGACTGCCTGATCAGGGGACACTTCCGCGATCAGCTCTGGGGACTAGCGGCGCATCCAGCGAAGGTGGGTGGAGCGTGAGGGTACACCAGGCAATTAAAACTGTAACGAACAATGGCTGCCAATACCCCCCCAACTTATACGAGTATCACAAACGGAAAACAAAAATAATCTGAACGAATACTACCACGCTGGACGGACACGTAATTTGCACCGTTTGAGGTTGATGCTGATGTTCAAACGGTTCTTATACTTAAGTTGCATTGGCTGGTTGACGAAGATAAACACTACTGTAATTTCGCACGAATGCTGGGGGCCATGGTAATAGTAATACCGGCATATTGTGGGGTAAATAAAAACAGGTATCTCCCTATGCTTAGACACCGTATATGGCTCTGATTGCTATGCTCTCTCGTACATTAGTTTCGCAGTTCAGATACACGATATATATAGCATATTGGCGAACCCGAATACCTTACGCACATTACTGTTCTGCTGCACTCACTCGTCCTTTTGTTTATCTCCATCTACGGAAACGAATACGAGCTGGAACGATGCTTTTCGAAAGCACGTCAGTCGGACTCTCGGTTTTGGACTATGCACACACCATCAGAACATTTGATCTTAAACGCGGATAGCGACCAATGATGATGCCGAGACGTATTGCCAAACCTCAGGAGGGCTGTTGAGTTGGCTGGAAAATTAGTCGCCGACTAGTTTTTGTAGTTGGCTAGGTACTACAGTTAGTAGCGCGCGTGCGGATATTCACGGAGTTGTATGCTGTACGTATAGATAGGTCTTTGTACCTCGCTGGCACTTTTGTTGCCCGGATAGTGTTTTTTTTTAGTTATTCTTTTATTGGTCAACACTAAATGGAATTATGTTAAGTCGGCTCACTTTTGCCACACCCAGCTAATCCAACTAGTATACTAGCCATCAAGTCCAGCCAAGGCATGCCTTCCTTCGCCAGTCAACAAATAACTACCCATCAAGTCCACGCAAGGCATGCCTTATTTCACCAAACAACTAGTATTTAGATGTGAACCCCGGCCAAGGCACGCCTTTCCTCGCCACCGAGCTACTACCTAGCTGGGAAGTCGAGGCACCTCGCAACCCTATCGAATGGGATTCGAAGTCATAGCCCTAACGATTTGTTGTCACCCAACTCACAGCTCGAACGGTACGGGGTAATTACCGCGTGGTTCCTCGTATGAGGAGTATAGTAGTAGTCAGTAATAGTCAGTAATAGTCAGTGATAGTCAGTAATAGCCAGTAATAGTCAGTAATAGTCAGTGATAGCCACTAATAGTCAGTGATAGTCATTAATGGTCAGTAATA
Organism: Saccharina japonica; assembly: GCA_008828725.1. Classification (NCBI taxonomy): domain Eukaryota; class Phaeophyceae; order Laminariales; family Laminariaceae; genus Saccharina; species Saccharina japonica. Next base: position 324,425 of record MEHQ01001502.1, read on the forward strand.
GTCAGTAACAGTCAGTAATTGTCAGCAATAGTCAGCAACAGTCAGCAACAGTCAGTCAGAAATAGTCAGTAAATACTCGTAATCAGTAATAGTCACTGTTAGTCAGCAGTAGTCACTAATAGTCACTAATAGTCACTAATAGTCACTAATAGTCACTAATAGTCACTAATAGTAAATAATAGTCACTAGTAGTCATTCACAGTCAGTAATAGTCAGTGTGAAATACTTCCGCCAAAATGTGCTACCTAACCCTATCCTACACCGGTGACAGGGACACCCCCCTTGCACAATGTGAGCACAATGCGAGCGTAAAACAAAATCCTTGTGGAGACACTGAACAGTGTATGTAGCATAACCATTAAACAGCCGATTTTCCTAATTGAGAATTGCCTTTCCGATGAAAATGAAGATCGAAAATATTGTTTTTTTTAGTTCTAAGAGATGTACTTCCCTCACAGTCATTTTTTTCACTGTAAACTATTGTCAGTTGTGACACCCGTCGATGACAAAAAAAAAAAAAACGAAATCGGCATCGGCAGTCTCAAGATATCGAAGATCCCAGAAAATCTGGATTTATGGGCGAGGTAACTTGCTCATAAATGCAAATTCCCTTAAATCCTCGATTTTACCAGCCTGTCAAGGTTGATTTCATTTTTTTCTTTCGTGGACCGATACCTACCATCGAGGAACATATTTTCTAGGTAAAATTTTGGTCGCGAGCGAAATACAACTCTTAAACATTAACAAAGTAGTAAAATCGATTTTCGTTCTCGTCGGAAAGGCAAATTCTCAATTAGGAAAATCGGCTGTTATTAGGTGCACCGAATCGAGAATTCAGAGGTTGTCGAAACCTTGTGGGGTTTGTTACGACAGTGTTCAATGTCCCCACAATGGTTGTTTTACGCCCACACTGTGTAAGGGGGAGGGGGTTCTCGGCCGCCTGTGTAGCAACGTGTCGTTACCAGTCACGCGTGGCGCTTGAATAAACAACCTACGCATGTACCTGATACGGTCGGTCTTACCCCGGAACTATTTTTTTTTTCGTGTATGTGGTGGGTTTTCCTCTCCTTGGACAGGCTGTGTACAGCAGCTCGGGCGACGAGGGGATGCTGAAAGAGTGGGATGCGACAGCTCTCGCGCTCAAGAGAGAAATCGACCTCGGAGGTAAGCCGAACAAACGCACACTAAGGCCGTTTCCTATGCGGTTCGATTTTTGAGCTTCAGATTATGGTCTGATCGATTTTTCAGCGACCTAGTTCGAAAATCGAAACAGTCTTCTTATGCGAGAAAACACGGATTTGTTGTATCATACGAGTACGTGCAGATATTTGAGCAAACGGCAAGACCAACTGCTGTTGTTGTGGTCTGGCGCCGCGAAGAGACGCGCCGAGTGCGCTGTACTGGGCGTAGAACCCAAGCGTTCGGAGCCACGCTGGCTGCCTCTGGTCTGGCTTCGACGCGCCGAGTGCACTCGAGTCGACCTGTCTTGGTATTGATTTTGTATTTTGACACAACAAAGCATCCGAGCGTTGACTGTGTACTGTATGTAAGTACTGCTGCTGCTGCTGCTGTAAAATCTACGAGTACGGAGAGGCGCGCGGCCGAGTGCGCTTCCCTTCGTACCTAGGCCCGAGCCCGCGCCAGCCGACTGCAGTTTGGCGACGGAGAGGCCCACCGATCGTCGGCTGCGCGTCGGGCGCGAAGCAACGTCGCTGTGTCACCATCCAACTCATCGATCTTGCTGCTGCTGCTGCTGCTTGCTTGCTGCCTGGATAACATCTTGAATTTAGAGACCATGCCATTTTTCGATTTGAAAATCTGATGACCCAAGTCGTCGGATTTTGGGCCAAAATCCGACGACTTGGGTCATCGGATTCTCAAATCGAAAAATTTCCGGTCAGATTTTGCATAATCGGACTGCATAGGACGGTGCTTTCGTTTTTGAGATCGAAAAACACAAATCTGAAGCTCGAAATCGAACCGCATAGGAAACGGCCTAAGCAGCGACGGTAGCAGAGGTGCACCACTTTTTTTTTCTCTGAAAGTGGGTCACTTGAGGAGCGCTCTTTTGTAGGAATATTGAAGTGTTACAAAAGTACCAGATGAACTATCCCATGGCCTGACTACACTACGAAAACTATCGCAACACCAGAATGAAATCCGGACGATTTTGGGTTAAGGAGGCTTTACTAGGTCATTCAGAAAACGTTTCAGCCAAAAAAAGGTATACCTTGTACCTCTATCGTAGCACGCGTCCACAGTAAATACATACGGCACGAAAGGGATTGCACCAAACATTTTCTGCGGCTCGTCCTCAACCTGGGGTTCCTCTTCCTCTGTACCCCCCGCACCAAAAACCCTGACTTTGACAATCATGGAAAATAAACCCTATGAACCATGCCCTTTTTACGTATTACGGGCGACCATAGTAAATAGGACCTACGTGACACGCAAAAATCTATATTATTGCCTATTTTTAGTAACAATATTTGGTCCTATTTACTAGTATTTACTATGGTCCCCCGTAATCGGCGCTCTGTACTCTGTAGGCGTACATGCACCTACGCACGTACTTACGTACGTATTGTTTCTGTTCGGCTGTGTGCGTGCAGGATGGGTCCGCACCGTTCGGTACTCGCCCAACGGCTTGCTCATCGCGTGCGGCATGGGAGGGGATGCGGAGGCCTCGTTCCCTTGCGAAAAAGGAGCCAGCAGCAAGCGTCACTCTCCGAGGGAGGAAGACGGCACCATCAAGATAGTGTCTGGTGAGGGGCGTCGCTCGTGTACAGATTGATCCAAGAATACTTCACTCGGTCGTCGGACAGATCATCTACAGATAGATGGTCTACAGATAGAACATCTACAGATAGATCATATACAAATATATGATCTACAGATATATATATAGATCATCTACAGATAGATCATCCACAGATAGATCATCTACAGATAAACCATCTACAGATATATCATTCTCAGATAGATCACCTTCAGATAGACCATCTACATATAGATCATCTACACATACGAACTAGATCACCTATAGATCATCTATAGATAGCTCATCTACAGATATATCACCTACGTATAGATCATCTAGATCCTAACCTGCCGTTATGAGATATTGTGCAGGATATTTATATTATTAGTACAGATCCAACCCAGGAACCATGTCCTAGATCATTTGCAGATTTTCACGGCCACCAACCGACTCAGTAGGCGACGCGTGCTACGATGGAGGTATAAGGTATACCTTTTTTTGGCTGAACCATTTTCTGAATGATCTATTAAAGGCCCCTTAACACAAAATCGTCGGAATTCCATTTATTTTTCTTATTGTATGCTTAGGTCTTGGGATTTCTCATCGGGTATATAGTATATAGCACTATTATTTTCCTTCAAACTCAGTTTTTTTGGGTGAGGTACTAGAGCTCCTCAAGAGACCACCCTTCTAAGGCAAAAACATGGTGCACCTCTATCGTAGCATGGGTCTAACTAAAATGGTCTAGTAATAGCAGGCTAGCCCTTGTCAACAACGCACACAGACCATAAACCTATCTTCCCTGAAAGATCTAGACCGTGAATCGGGAATGATCTATATGATCTGTATGATCTGTATGATCTGTCCGAGGTATGGAATACTAAAACAAATAAACATAGATCATGAAGTGGAAATTAGTTCTCCACAAGCGTTTTTTTTTCAAACATAGGTCATGACGCAGGAATTCGTTCTCAATTTTTTTTTTCCCCTACCTTCTTCCGCTTTTTTTTTCGGACGATGGATGTGAGCAGGCATGGAAGACGCGTTTCGCGTCGTGAACACGCTGAAGGACGCCCTGAAGCCCATATCGTGCATCCGATTCAGCCCCGATGGCAACCGGATGGCGGCGGCGTCTCTTGACGGCAGCATCTACATCTACTCCGTCCTAGAAAATTTCAAGCTCGAGGTATGTACGAGTACGGTGCGCAACACGTTAACTTTGTTTTCCTCGTTATTTTTCAGTACTGTTCACGGGCCGGATGATAAACTTCGCGGGCCAGGTCGGGTCGGGTTGGGTCGAGTAAGGGTGACCCGAAAAGCCGTGTCAATTTGAAAAACTCTTACCCCGACCCGACCCGACCCGACCCGACCCGACCCGACCCGACCCGACCCGACCCGACCCGACCCGACCCGACCCGACCCGACCCGACCCGACCCGACCCGACCCGACCCGACCCGACCCGTGAGATTTCAGAAAGTTCCTGACTCGACCCGTGGGTCGAGTCATGTTCCGTGAACAGCCCTGCTTATTATGAAATAAGCATACCGACATCAGTCAAAGTTCTGGTGGGGAGCATCGAAGACAGGAAGCGTGTGTTGAAAAAGTCACTATATACGTACCCTTCGTGTTTGGATTATCTCAAATGTTGGGGTGTAATTTTACGGGTATGGTTTGTTTTTGTTCTTCGAAAGTTTGCTCGTCGCTTAAACCGTTGGCTTCGCTCTTTTGTTTTTCGTTCGCCGAGCAACTTGCGATAACTTTGAGCTATTATTAGGCGAGGGCACACTACATTTGATCACGTGTTCCCAGGTGCTTTATTTTGCGTTGCGATACTTGCAAAAAAACAACATGGATGCCTTGCTCAGGCCGGTACGGGTCGTACCGGTAAGCGTTGTTTCAACCCAGCCGAGACTCGTCTCCAGGTAGGGGTTTCCCATCTGACATGTGCGTGCAGCGCGAGCTTCGACGCTGATCACTCGTAAACATTCCCAGAAAAGGAGAAGAAGAAGAACAAAAAAACAAGGGAAACAAAAAAAAGGCAATCTATGCACCAAGTGTAGACTAACTCCCTTGGTCAATTACCGATTGTGTCCTAAAACTGGACATGCAGTGTATGGGCGAGGGAGGCCAGGGAGGGATCGTAAGGATCGACTTCTCAGCGGACGGCAAGCGGGTTCGGGCCGAGGCGCTCGGGCCAGGGGCAACAAGCCTGGCGGACTCTACCACCATCGCCACCATCCTATTTTCGGCGGAATCGGGGGATGTCTGCGAAGATCAGAATGTAAGCCGTGTGTGCGTACTCGCATTTCGAGGATGCGTACTTCGTACGGTAGGGATAGCACCTGCCAGGCAGTTTTTATGAGGCCTCTAGCTTGAGGAACTCTCTGTTTCACCCAACAAGCCACTTGGAGAAACGCTGTTGAAAATCTGCCTGAGCTAACCCCGAAACCATTGATGTCTCATGGCCTACTACTGTATGTGAAATTCGTGTCGAATCCGAATGTAGTGGGGGAGCTCCTACAGTTAAAAAATGAAATGGTTGAGAAGCCCCGCCAGTTAAAAGTGCGTTTTACACGTCGGACAGGTAATCTACAGATCATACAGATCATCTAGACACATGCTAATAGAGGTGCACCATGTTTTTTTCTGAGCTCCTCACTTAAGGAGCGTCATACCTCACCGAAAAAATGATTTTTGGAGGAAAATAAAAGTGCTGCCGGATGAGAAATATCATGACCGAAGTATACTCTGAAACATTATTCGTCACAAACATGAAACTCCGACGAATTTGGGTTAAGGAGGAGCCCGATCGTTCAGAAAACGATTCAGCTGAAAAGTGCTACCTCTACCGTAGCACGCGTCTCTACAGACATGTCACTACAGACAGATCATCTACAGATGGATTACCTACAGATATAACATGTTCAGATAGATAATCTACATATAAATAATCTAGATCATCTAGGTCCTAACCTCCAGTTATGGGATGTCGTGCAGGATCTGTATAGTATAGACCCAACCCGGGAAACCTGTCCTAGAGCATGCAGAATATGCGGCTTCCACCCGGCAGTATGAGCTAGATCATGCAGATCATACAGAGCATACAGATCATACAGATTTTACCTTCGCCGAAAGATCTAGACCATGAAGTGGGAATCGATTACCTGTCCGGTGTGTTAAACGCTTTTCCTCAACAATGCAGTCTCTAATTGCAATCTCTAATTGCCACCCCTACCGTGTAGCCCGGCTCCGAGGTATGTATCGTGATATTGGTTGCCCGATAAAGCCATATTTATTTCAGCAAGATGCGGCCAGCGTCAACATCCATCCATAGACGAGTAGCCTGTAGGTCTGGATACAGCACCGTCGAGAGCTCGATCTTGTCCTGCCCTTGGTTCCTACGGCCTACGCACCGAAGCGTGCTGAATGTTACCTGTTGTTTCATCTTGGGACGTAGGTCAATAATACTGCGGGCTGCAATCAAATCATCAGCCCCGCCAGAAGAATCATCTTGACATAATGTGATTGGCACTGCGAGCTACCTTTCTCCCCCCCCCCCCCGGGCAGAGTAGCCATATCTGACGAAAGCGATTAACGCTACGTACTACCTCTTACCCTCCCCCCTATGGCCATACAACTGCCCCTCCCCCCCCCCCAGCAAAACAATATTTTGAGGAACGGTACGAAATATCTCCCCCCCGTTTCTTAGTAGGATGCAGCTCACCCTTCATGCGACTCGCCCAACACCTCACGGCGCTTCGCGCTTGGTGCTAGCAATGTCTGCCTGATCGGTGGAAACCCCCGACATGCTCCGTCGCGGCATTGTAAGGATGCGAGGGTCCACGGCCATACGACTACGGCCATGCATGAAAATTAAGTACCCCCCCCCCCCCACCCACCCGTCACCGTCTCGAAAGGGATGCATGGTCAACGGCCAAATGACCAAGGCAAGCAACATATGAGTACGCTCCCCTCCTCCCCCCCCCCTCCCGTCGGAGTACGTAATCACACCCGACGAAACGACTTGACGCTATGTACGAACCCCCCCTTGCCCCCCACCTCAGGGTGCTGACGGCGGGAAGGGGTTTGCAACATGGTCGGGCTTGCGAGGCGACCATGTGGCCGGAGTGTGGCCTCCCGACGCCACCTCTCCCCTGGACGTTACGTCTTGCTGCCGCTCCATCGAGGGGTCGCTTTTGGCCACGTCTGATGAAAGGGGCGATGTCAAGCTGTTCAGGTGGGTTGAAATTCAAGATTTCAAGAGATTGACATATAGGTTTGTGGGTTTGGCTGACTAATAAGTTTGCGACTACTAACGAGCACCTGGTATTGTATGTGTTTTACGTTTTCCAACATAATTTTGTGAAAAACAAAATACAGAAAGTAGCCAATATATAAACGAAGTATATATATACTTGAAGTATATTACTAACAACCACCTTTATCCGTTATTGGTTAGCTAGGTAATTGTTGGGTACGAAGGTATTAGTTGGCCAGGTATTACCAGGTAGTCGGCTAGAGTATACCAGTTCATTGCGTGCGGTAATTTTGCGGCAATTTATGTGTCTGACTTGGTGCGTTTAGCGGTAATTAGCGGTAATGTATTAGTCCGACAAGGGCGTTTATGGCTCGCTATGTGCTCCCTGTTGAAAACACTAACAACGACAGTCGGTTAGCTGGCTTGCTTCGTCAACGAATGAATAACTAGCCGCGAAAATCAGCCAATTCGCAGCCCTGAAAGTTTCATAGATCAGACAGACCATCGACTCCCGCTTTATGATCTAGATCTTTCAGGGGCGGGTGCACTTCTGATCTGTATGATCTGTATGGTCTGCATGACCTAGCCCATATTACCGGGTGGGAGCCGTATAGTCTACACGATATATGAACAGTACATGTTTCCCGGGATAGATGTGTACAAAACAGATTATTCACAAGCAGAATCTTGACGGCAGATTATAATCTAGATAATCTAGATCACCTAGATCATGATCTGTCCGATAATGTACGCGCAAACGTCCCGCAAGGTACCCGGCCACCGGAAGAGCTGCTTCATTCAAGGCCTTCAAGGCGCACGCCCTAGGAGTCCGCTCCGTGTGCTTCTTGGACAAGGGAAGCCGCAGCGAGCATGTCGTTTCCGTGGGAGGCAAAGACCGCTGCGTCATGCAGGTGGGAAAATAATGCGAAAAATGCAAACCCTGAGATCGTGTTTCAAGGACGGGCAAGAGGCTGTAGAAGAAAAAATGGAGGGGGGGGAGGGATGACAGAAACCCATACCCTTGCGGGTGGAGGGGGGGTGACAGACCCATACCCTTGGGGGTGGCGGGGGAGTGACAGGCCCATACTCATGGCGTGGGGATGTTGGGCGGGGGGGGGGGGGGGGGGGGGGGGGGGGTGTACTCATGTTGTGCACGGCCGTAGTCATATGACCATAGACCCTCGCATCCCTACAATGCCGGGACGGAGCGCGTTGGGTTTTCACCAACCAGGCAGACATTGCTTGCACCAAGCGCGAAACGCCGTGAGGTATTGGGCGAGTCGCATGGAGGGTGAGCTGCATCCTGCTAAGAACCGCCTCTGAGGCGGACTTGCATATGGACGACAGCTTCAATGAGTTAATTTAATTTCTGGTGTGGCCACTTCCGGAGACAGCAATGGGTTTTACTATGTAACTGCCTCGCGGACGCCTTACCAATT
>MEHQ01001502.1:333152-375114 GCA_008828725.1 Saccharina japonica
CCCCCCTCCCCCCCCCCCCCCTTTTTTGTTTTGGTGGTCACCATGGCTGGCGGTCAAGTCAGATCATTTGTGCGGGGTGGAAAAACTTAACCCCGCACAAGGGGAATCATCGTGTCGATTAGTATGTAGTGTATATGTGGTAAGGGACCCGTGAGGCAGTTAGATAGTATACTCATTGTTGTCCCTGAAAGTGGCCACGCCAGAAATCAAATCAGTACATTCGACGTTACCATCTATATGCAGCTCACCCTTCATGCGACTCGCCCAGCACCTCACGGCGCTTCGCGCTTGGTGCAAGCATTGTCTGTCTGGTCGGTGAAAACCCGACGTGCTCCGTCCCGGCGTTGAAGGGATGCGAGGGTCAACGGTCATACGACTAAGGCCATGCATGACATGAGCACACCCCCCTTCGCCCTGGACATTTCAACGAATACATTTTGCGAACCCCTCCCCTATTAATGGGCCACAGGCGGCGAAACAGGAAGGGGATAAGAAAAGTAAAAAAAACTACCTGGTATGTAATACAAGGAAACAACGTAACGAGCGCCCAAATGTTGGAGGTGTCTCTATTAGGAGTAGGAACGGCGCTCCGTCTCGAAAGGGATGCGTGGTCAACGGTTAAAAGACTAAGGCGAGCAACAACCCTTCCCCCCCCCCGCTCCCCTCGCATCCCCTCACATGATCATTAATAGTGGAAAATCGTTCACCCAGAGGAGCCGACCGGTGTAACGATGGCGAAGGTATCGGAGGCAGCTCACGCGGAGGAAGATGCCTGGGTACAAGCTGAGGTGAGGGGGAATATGTTTTTTCTGATTACTATAGCACCTCGTCATACCGTATATGACAGTGTATATTACACCCCCTGGGGTGAATTACAAAGCGAATTTTCTCCATAACCAGGGGGGTACGGACAACGAAAAAGGCGGCTTTCGGAGCATCTCGTCGAGATATTTCCACAGACGGGTCGCTCGGGGTTAGCGCTCGACCGGTCGTCGAGCAAATCAGCGTTGAAATTCGTTCAGGGGGTGTGGTATACAGTGTCATATACGGTACACGCTGCTGGAAACGTGATATTTTCGCTTCCATATACCGTCTCCTAAAACAAACCATAAATTGTTTTACTATTTAATAGTGTGCAATTTGTTTACCGTGCGAAATATGTAGTTATGTGAACACTTTCCTTTCAGCGTTGCTGGATGGTGAACAAAAGCTTAAAACTAACAAATCAAACGGAACGGTTATCGTGCACGTTCAGACTTATGAAACTAACAAATCAAACGAAACGGATACTATGCACATCCAGACAGACTTATGCCCGGTACGTCTCTAGTTCACACCGCCCGTCATACTAAGCAGTATAGCCCGCGAGTAGGCAGCCTACTCATAAGCGACGCCCGGCTTACGTTGCCACATCGCTGTGTCAGCTACGGTGTTGAAAGTTGAAAGCGGTGAACGAGCAAACGCGGCCAGTCTCGCTTGTGTCAGGAGGCGTTGTTCGCGCCTCTGCTAGAAAGAGGCCACGTTATTCGTCTGGTATGCGTACATCATGGCCGTAGCGCCAAGACACTGCGCACGCAATGAGGGCCGGCACAGATACCCAACAACGCACTGCATTCCTACGTACGCGACCAGGCACGGCAATGTTTTCGTCTACAATGTTGTAGAGCGTTCGCTTTGTGTGTTTGAAGCTGTATGTACGAGACACCACGCGTTGCTTATCTTGATATCATAGCATGATTTTTTTCCACTGTCAATCAAAGGAAGGCGGGGAAAAGTGCTTCTTCGTTTTTTTTGTTTAGGGTTGTGCTAGTATTTTACCACAATAACGGGGGGCCACAGTAAGGGCCCGTTTTCACGAAGAAAACAAATTTGGAAAAAAAAAAATCAAATCCGCTTTTCATTGGTCAACACGCGCACCAGCACCAAAGATTAGGATCTTGGGGGGTGCTGGTGCGTGTGTTGACCAATGAAAAGCGAATTTGAATTTTATTTTTCCCAAATTGAATTTATTTTATACTCGTTAATATGGGCCCTAAATAGGACTCATTTTTGCACTATTACGGGGGACCATAGTAAATAGGACCAAATATTGTTAGTAAAAATAGTTAAATATATAGGGTTTAGTGTTTACCGTAGGTCCTATTTACTAGTATTTACTATGGTGTCCCGCAAAAGGTATTTTTATGGTGTGATGCGTTGTGCGCCAGTACCCAAAATCCAGGCTGTTGTTATCCGTTCAAACCCCCTTGGCCCTCGAATCGCTCGACCGATCAATCATTCATCAAGCGGTTCCCGCTGTCCTCAAACCACGCCCGCCATACCCACAGTAGTAGTCACCTATCAAGCAATAGTATTGGTAAGCTTGGCGCATACGACGACAATGTAAAGCGTGAGCATCAACATTGACCACTTCGTATACGACAGCATTCTCAGAAAAAAAAAAAAGCAAAAACAAAAAGGGAAACCAAAAAAAAGGAAGCCCTATACACAAATGTCTAACCCCCTACCTCTGCACGTACCTACTTCCAGCTTAACAATTATATCGATTTTCTGCTTCCCTTAAATCACACGCGCGTTTACCCGTAGTTGTCAGCGCTTACCGACCGCCGGGAGGCTTTAGCTTCCTGGCCCCGTCCGTGGGAGTCTGGACCGGGTCTAGTCGGAGCTTCTCCCGCCCCAGATGCCTCGGCGCTCACCGGAATAAAGCTTGGGTTGGAATTCGCGTACGGCTACAACTCATCAGGGCAAGCTAGGTGTGTTCACCCCCCCTCCCCCTCCCCTCCTAAAATCCGGACGTGCTCCGTCTCCGGTATTGCAGGGATGCGAGGGTCTATGATCGTACGACTATCGCAATGAATGGCATGAGTACAGCGCCCCCCCCCCCCTCCTCGTGGTTGGGATAATGTTTTTCACGAGCAGGTTAGGCCCGTTTTTGCCCTTAGTTGTTGTTGTTGTTATTTAGCTGATGGCGAAAAAGATAGTCCGTGGTCACTGGACAGGCCCCCCAAAAAACAAAACTCTGGAGTGGAAGAATACCTCAGGGGGAAAAAATAATACACAAAATACAGCGTACAACGCAGTACGATATGCTTGGTACATCATAACTGCTGTGAGCTGTGGCACATCATACACTTCAACCAACAGAAGGTGAAATCACATACAAAAACAAGAGTAAAAAAGGAAACATTGTGCATGGCGATGGTCAACGGAGGTAGTATTTACTGTGGGTTGTAATTTGTACCAGGTATAGAGTAGTTCTCGGGCGATCGGGGACCGCGAACTGATTTCCTAATAAGAGTCTAGTTTTTTTTTTCTAAATGCGAAAGGTCGGGGGGCGGGGGGGAGCAGTACTACAGCATACCAGTAGAGAAGTGCGTGCGTGCACAGTGCAAGGTATACCGCAGGTCGGTGGGATACCGTGAAATACCACGGGATATCCTGGGATATCATGGGGTAGCGTCGGATACTATTAATACTAATATGGTAAAGAATATTGCAATTTTAATTTTAAGTTTGTCTCGGTTTAATAAATTTACATTTCGTATTGTTGTCCGCTTCGTCAAGTATTCAAGTCTGATTCGACACGCAGTGAGACGTGGAAGTGTGGCGGGCGTAAGCTTTATTTTTACCCATCCGCCGGAGGATAAAACAAAACAAAAAATCGTAACGTCTACGTGCGTCTGAGGTGATCGTATGGTATGGATATATTCCTTTTTATATGCGGATGGTATGATTGGAACAAGCGCTGTACAGCAGTGTCAGATGCGTCCTGTGCGAAGAGGTGGGTTTTTTGGTCCCGTGCTATATGTACAGCAGATATATGGAGATTTTTTGCCTTAATGTTCATGCCGAAAGGTCTTCATAGTTCGGAACAGAGTGGTGCATAATACATCCTTCCTAACCCATCTCTCTGCAAGGAAAGCGACTAAACAACCTGTGCCATACGACACTCTCCCCACCTTTGCACCGCCTCTTATACATAGGAACAACCTAGGTTTCTCCAGCTCGGACAAGGTCATTCTACCATGCGGCTCTGTAGGAGTTGTCTACGACAAGGTAACCGCAACGGAGGGGGACCCTCAGGGGGGCCTCTGGGAGCCCTCCGGGGGACCCTGCGGGGGTGGCCTACCCGAGTCCTCATTAAGGCCGTGGTCCGTGCTGGTTATTTCCTAGAGACATAGTCTACTGCTCTGGACGTAAATGTAAAGATATTTGGTGTATTAATAGCAACATCTAACGGTCCTTACGTTTTCGTCCAGATGAGTGCCACTCTGGACGTAAATATGAGTACCGTTTATGCAGTGATATGGGTAACAATCGGTCCTTATATTTCCGCTCATGGTATGAGTTAGTATGTGGTGACAAAAACTATGATACGAAACGGAGAAAAAGTACCGGTATAATAAGGTACACATAAGGCATGATACCCATAGTGCAAAACAAAAGGAGGCTGTTGTATATCATAGCGAGTGAAGTGCCGGCCATGCTGGGCAAAACGTGTGATACATCACCGCACAGAGGAATCTTCACCCGTATCTCGACCTTTAGTGACTTGATTACTTGATTATAGCAAAGGGGTCCAGTGTAACGACTTTGTTTTCGCCTCATGCTCTTTCCCCGAATATGCAACCGGATCGAATCGGCAGGTCTCCCACTCGCAAGTACTGTTCACGGGCCACTGCGGGAGAGTGGTGAGTCTGGCCGTTTCACCGTGCGGGCGGTTCGTGGCAACTGGTCAGGAAGGACGGACTGCTTCCGCGATCGTCTGGGATCCGGCCACCGGACAAGTGAGAGACCAAACCATACCATGACATACCATGACATACCATACCATACCATACCATACCATACCATGACATACCATACCATACCATACCATACCATACCACACCATACCATACCACACCACACCACACCATACCATACCATACCATACCATACCACACCACACCACACCACACCACACCACACCACACCACACCACACTACACCATACCACACCACACCATACCACACCACACCACACCACACCACACCACACCACACCACACCTAACTCTTCTACCCCCCCCCCTCCCTCGCCCCCCGTCCCCTCAGCAAACATGCGTTTTACCCACCTCCCTATTCGGAGCGGTCCGAAGGCTGTCCTTCTCGCCCGACGGACAGTCTCTGTGCGGCATCGGGGCCGACCGCGACAGCTCGCTGTGCGTTTGGACCACCGCCTCGGGGAACTGGACCGATGGGGCTAGGGTGGCGCTGGGTCAGGGCCCGAGGCGCGCAGCCCTGTTTGTTGCCTGGACTAGTGGGAACGAGTGCTCCCCTTACCAGGTATGATACATGGGGTGTAACCTAGGTGTGCCCTATTAATAGGGCTATTGGCTATTGCGGGGGAGCATAGTAAATAGGACCTACGGTACACGCAAAAACCTACAAGTCTGACCTAGAATATAAGAACCGTTTGCATATTAATATTTAATCAAAATGTTTTTTATATTTCGGGTCAGAGTGGTATATGTTTAACTGTTTTTACTGACAACATTTGGTCCTGTTTACTATGTATGGTCCTCCGCAGTAGTGTGATTTGGCTGACTATAAGTCGGCGATCATACTTGTTAGTTGGATAGAGGGTGGCTATATAGGGGTGTAAAGGAGCCGTGTATAAGCATTACTGTGCGTATCTATCTGTAAGTGGGGTGGGGGTGGGTGAATATCACTTAGTTTAATCAGTTCAGCTTGTGTGAATGACTTCGTTCAGTGGTGTTTGTTTAGGGGAAGCGGGAACGATTGTTTGCCTTTTACCAGGTGTGTATATACAAGAGGATGCACTTCGAAGCATGTACTCGGTGGCAATTGAGATCGGCGTTTCTTGAAGAAAACCGTGTTTACCGTTAGGGCTACGTATAAGTTGCCTCACAAACAACTTCACGGCTAGCTGGATTAGTTGTGCCAACCAGCGAAATGTACAAAAATAAAAAAGCAAAATTGCGCAAATCTACCGCGCGAGAATCTACTCAACTATTAATAGTAATGGCAGTAGTCGGCGACGTAATAGTCAACAAACTCATTGCCCTCGTAATCGTGCTCGTATACTTCGAGGGTTGCGATGCACCAGTGTACCTGTGGCGATCTTACCCAGGAATCTTCGAGCCATCTGTCTCCGCGCATACAGCGTAATGTGTGTGTTGTCTTCACATTAAACCCGTTTTTCCTACCCAACCACATCAGTACACCCAGTGTGTTTCCTGATTCCTAATCCTAGAGAGATACAAATGCTGTGGTCACAGACTGTGAAACAGAGAAAAACCAAAACAAAATAACCGTAAATTAATGGGCAAGGCAAGTGAGATGCTAACGTACCGGGTACGAGAACACAACGACACGAGCCGAACCGAAAAATAAGAACAAAAAGACAAATAAAAAAAACGAATTATGAAACGAAACAGAATACAAATGACGCAGGGAGACAGAAGCGCCCCTAGAACAAAAAATACATGTGTTCTAAAAACACCCCCTACAAACACCCCCTACCGGTTTCTGCCGAAAAAACATTTCCTACCATTGCTCCCATTTATCGCGCGGCAGAAAACGTTTTTTTTATCACGAGGATCGCATGTTTTCCAAAACCAAAGCAACCACTCAACCAGTGGCAGATCCGCATTGTTTAGGGTAGCATGTGTATGGCTCTGAAGCACACGCGCTGTGCGTGGAGGGGTAGGCGCTAAAGACGCAAATAATTGTTAAAATGCGATCCTACACTTTGTCGTCTCGTGGAGCCTGCATCATGCGCGAGGCCCAACAGCTCGCTTCTTCGTCTGAAGAAGAGAACGTTTGGTGCATGAGCGGATGTGTGTCGAAGAAACAAAGGGTATGGTCTATGTAGCATTCTTTTCGGCCTGCAGCCACCCATAAGACCAACAGAACACACAAACCCGAGTATACATCATTTTCAAGAGTATTTTTGGTACGGTACGTATATATTCCGAGATACTCGAGCACCAACCCTGGTAGCTTTGGTCATACTCGGGTATGATAGGTACCCGGGTCATACTGGGGTATGATAGGTACCTGGGACATACCCGGGTATAATAGGTACCCGGGTCATACTCGGGTACGATAGGTACTTGGGGCATACCCGGGTATGATAAGTACCCGGGGCATACCCGGATTTGATAGGTACCCGGGACATACTCGGGTATGATAGGTACCTGGGGAATACCCGGTTATGATAGGTACTCAGGTCATACTCGGGTATGATAGGTACCTGGGACATACCCGGGTACGGTAGGTACCCCGGGCATACCCGGGTATGATAGGTACCCGGGTCATACTCGGGTACGATAGGTACCTGGGGCATTCCCGGGTATGATAAGTACCCGGGGCATGTCCGTGTATGATAGGCACCCGGGTCATACCAGGGTATGACAGGTACCCCTACGAAACACAGACATTGCGACCTTTGTCTAGAGGCAAGGGCTGACATACTTTGGGGTACCCAGGGGTGAGAATCCTGAAGGTTTTGGGTCATACTCTTGGGGTTTGGGTATATACCCTACCAATATGCACAATCTTGCACCCTTGTACCTGAAGTTAATGGCCGATATACTCTGTGGTACCCGGGTACCAAGCCTGGCATGTTTTGGTCATACTCGGGTATGTACCCGGCTATGTACCCGGCTATATACCCGGGTATGCACCCTACTAAACACAACCTTAATCTTGCACCCTTTTGTTTCTGAAGGTAATGACCGGCGGACAGAACCACGTCATCTTCTGGACCCTGAGGCCGAACCTCACCTCCCGCCTCGGCACGAAAGGCAAAAACGACGATACCATCAACGCTACCGTTGGAGACGGGGCTTCGGAAAAAGCACCTGAAACAAAATCGGACGAAGCTGCACTGACGTCCACCTCTGTCGAGAAGGCAATGGAGGAAACGTTTCTTTGCGGTGTTTCCGTCGGAAAGGATGACATTTCCGTCGGTAATTCTTCTTCTTCTTCCTGCGTCTCGTCGGGGGTGACCGTCACCGGAACGGCGAAGGGGGCTTTCGTGGTGTGGGAGAACTTCGAGTGCGTCCGGATGGTACCAGGAGCGCACGGTGCGTTGTTGCGAGGCACACGAAAGCGTGCGGTGAAATTGTTATTCGTCTCCTGTAAAAAGAGCAACATGATGTACTTCAATATTTCCTTTCTGTTTTGGTTTCGCTTTGGTGTTATTCTTCTATGTTCGGGGAATGTTTCTGAGTGATCGACGTTGAAGCTACTGTAGTCCAATAGGCTACTGTAGTCCAATAGGCTACTGTTTGTAGTCCAATAGTCTACTGTAGTCCAGTAGGATGCTGAAGACCAATAGACTACTGTAGTCCAATAGGCTAATGTAACTGTAGTCCAATAGGCTACTGTAGTTCAGTAAGTTACTGTTGTTCAATAGGCTACTGTAGTCCAATAAGCTACTGCAGTCCAATAGGCTACTGTAGTCCAATAGGATACTGTAGTCCAAAAGGCTACTGTAGTTCAATAGGCTACTGTCGTCCAATAGGCTACTGTAGTACAATAGGCTACTGTAGTCCAATAGGCTTCTGTAGTCCAATAGGCTACTGCTGTAGACCAATAGACCACTGTAGTCCAATAGGTTACTGTAGTCCAATAGGCTACTGTAGTCCAATAGGCTACTGTAGTACAATAGGCTACTGTAGTCCAATAGGCTACCGTAGTCCAATAGACTATTGTAGTCCAATAGGCTACCGTAGCCCAATAGGCTACTGTAGTCCAATAGGCTATTGTAGTCCAGTAGGTATCCTTGTTTGGTTTCCTTTGGTTTTCTTCTTTCGGGGAATGTTTTTTGGGTTACCAAGTTTGAAGCTGATGCTACACACCCAACAAACATTGCCGGATGACAAACATATTAACCTTACTACTACCGATATCGTTTCGGGGGGGTCATCGGGCATGCATGTATACAACCCGTAGCCCGCGTGATCGAAGCATGTATCGCTTTGATCGCGCAGTTTGCAAAGATGCGTTTCGACGAAATTCTCGATCTCAATCAAGCCGAGGGCTCTTAAAAAAATTATCACAAGAAACGCAGGTTTCATGTCTGCTCTACCGTTTTTTTGTGAGGTCTTTCGGAATGTACAACGACACCCAGAGAGCGACGGGATTTCCGGTACATGTACGTATGCGAAACCCTTTCGTTTTTGTCACCACAATGTGCAAGGGAGTTTATAGCAGCGCTGTGAGTAGGCATCCTACTCGCCCCCCTCTGGAATCTCTGGCCTACCGCCTACAAAACGGTAGAAGTCGTGTGCTGCACCTTCATCATCACACAATCATGTGCCACGGCGGTCCAGCAATAGAGTCAAATTCGCGTCTGTGTGCTGTGCATGCTCCGAGCACCTTCGTCCTCTGTTTGCTTATCTCAGGTGCCTGCCTCGCAGAGGCATTTCGTGTCTGCCAGTTCTTACACGTTCCGAACTGGTAGTTTTGAAGCTGCTACGCGTAGGGTAATACGCTTTCCGAACAGCCGGTCTCAGGCTGCGAGCTTGACTGCAAATACGCAAGCAGCGTGGAGAAAATATGTCCCCATGTAACCGTCGTTTCATTGCTTTCATTATTCCGGTGAGACGAGCCACTCGTATATCAAACATATTTATATCCCCCGTTTGCTTGCCTCAGGTGCTTCCGCTGTGCTCTGTCTAAGCCCCACCTATTCGGGCGGTTTCGTTTCCGGAGGGACTGATGGGATAGTGCGTGTTTGGGACGACAAGCTCAACTCGAAGGGCGCACCAATCAACATGAACCAGGTAAAAACATATTCGTCGTCTCGTGTGTTCGCAACCCGCCGTCGAGTTTAGAAAAAAGGGGAGGGGGGGGGGGGGGGGCCCCCCCCCTTGGTGCCCCCCCCCCCCCCTCCGCACCCCCCCCCCCCTCCGCACCCCCCCCCCCCTCCGCACCCCCCCCCCCCTCCGCACCCCCCCCCCCCCTGCATAATGCGGGCGTAAAAATCTCCTTATGGAGGCTTTGAACAATGCACATATGATAGGAAACCCCCAAAGGTGTCGACAACCTCTCAATTAGGTATGTACTCATAGTGTGCTACCTGGTACATTATATGATGCCTCCACAAGGATTGCAAGGGGAGGGAGGGGGCACCTGTGATGAAGCCTGCGCCCGCGTCAATGAGACCGGTGATGCTTGAATTTCTTTCAACGTTGCTTCGCACGGGTGATTACAGTGCTCGCTGTTGGTAAGGGGGTCGACCGCAGGAACTACTGTACAAGTATTACTCGCTCTAGACTGCGGTAGCAAGCGTTTCCTCTCTCTCTCTCTCTCTCTCTCTCTCTCTCTCTCTCTCTCTCTCTCTCTCCCTCTCTCTCTCTCGTTCGTTCAAGAGAGAGATGGATCATCCATGCTTCCGCAAAAAAATCGAACGTTGTTTTTTTTTCGTTTGAGAGACAAAAATGGTTTGTGATCTACTGCTGTGCTTATTATCAACAGGCACCTACCTAGTGACCCCGACGCACCACTTCCCCTTGCTTTCGCCGAAACTCACAAAAGCAGGCCGCAAGCGCTTGCGCTGACGCCATACGAGCCGTCGCCGTGAACAGGAAGGAGAGCAACATGGTCGTCGGAACTACTTCTGGGCGGGTAGTTGAGGCGAGTGCTGAGGCGTTTTTAGGGTGCGGAGGCGTGCTTTGGTAGGGGTAGGGGCGCGTGCCGCGACAGGGGTAGCACTTTCTAGCCAAGATATTTATCTGACTGACGGGGGGCGCGTGCTACGGTAGAGGTAGCAGTTTTTGGCTGAATCGTTTTCTGAACGACCGGGCTCCGTAACCCAAATTCGTCAGACCTTCGTTTTTGTGACGAATATTGTTTCAGAGTATACTTCGGTCATGAGATTTCTCATCCGGGCAGCACTTTTATTTTCCTCCAAAATCATTTTCTTCGGTGAGGTATGACGCTCCTTAAGTGAGGAGCTCAGAAAAAACATGGTGCATCTCTATCGTAGCATGCGTCGGGGAACTATTACGGGTGTAAGGCATAGTAAATACTAGTAAGTAAGACCTACGGTACACCCAAAAACCTCTATATTTAATATTTGCCTATTTTTACTAACAATATTTGGTCCTATTTACTATATAAAACTATGCCCCCCCGTAAATAGTAGTGTACTTTAACCCTCTCTCGTCGGAGTACCGTCAGTTTAGTGTAGTTTCTTTTTTGTGTTTTCCTATTTCCTAGACCACGTGGCTGGGCTTTGATTTTTTTATCAATGTCCTATCTTGGTTGGGATGCAGAGCGCTTCAAGAATTAGGTCCATCCACATACTCCTCACATGGGGAGCTCTCTCTCTCTATATATATATGTATATCCTCCTGAACAGAAAACAATGACCCCAAGAACTTTGTCAACCCCATGTATGTGTAGCTTTCCATTTGTACTCGTAGCGTGCCTACTCGTAGCCCTGGCAGGGGCTGTCTGTTCACTTGTTTCCGCGTCTAATGTTTCCACACGTGAGAGTGTTGGTTAACTCAATACGGCTCTCTACTCAGCAAGGTGGATTCCTCTGCTCTGGCCAGTGGCGCGCGGCGAGGGGTTTGCTTTGGAGATCCACGTCAACAAACACGAGTCGACCTCACAAAGTGCATTGTTTTGTTGGTTAGAAAGGATACCCTACTAAAGGCTACTGAGGTCAGCAGTAGGCTCTTAGTAGTCAGTAGGCTACTGTCTTAGGTTATTACCCCTTCCAAACAACAGAGCTGACTGGGTAGAGTACTGGGTAATCCCTTCCAAACCAAAAGATTACGATCCACAGTAGTAGATCATAGTATATCCTAACTTGCAGATAGGATAAGTCGTGCCGGACCTATGATATGTGTGTAGCACAGATCCAACCCCAGGGAGTATGTGCCAGACCGTGCAAGTTTTACGGCTCAATCCCATTCGGCAACATGAACTACAGTAGATCATACAGATCATACAGACCTTACAGATCATACAGACCTTACAGATCATTACATACAGATCAGGGATATACCTGCCCTGATAGATCTATATAATGATTTGTCTAAAGTGTGAATCTTTTTTAGGACCAATGTTTGGGTAGAGCACAGAGTTACCAAAGGTAGGAAGGTGACAAAACTTCAGGAACTCCCTCTACGCCTGCAACTGGACACACACACCGTCCACGAGGGTACAACAAGTATAGGTGGGTGCGATGCGACGCGATGCACCACGAATCGTCGCACGCCGGAACTCGGGCAGCGTTTCGTGTGGGAAAGTGACTCTTGCTTCACCTCTTCCTCATTCCACGTAATGCGCGGGCGCTTTCAGATGGGGCGGCTTGCGCGGCTTCCTGGACGATGGCCAAGCCCCTCTCCACGACACCGTTCATCCGCGGCGTGCCCGGCGTTGTGAATCCTTGCCGAATTCCGCGTTCTTAATCGCAGTTCACTAAACGCTCCACCGCTGAACTCGCCCCCACCATCAGATCGGCACGCACTTCAACAACCAATGGCTTCGCGCTGTCACGAATGTCGTTCGAGAACCGCTTAAAACGTCGCAACCCGCGTCGAACATTCGCTTCATGAAATATGTCCAGCCAAAGCGCGAGAAGTCGTCCTTGGTGAGCATGATGTATAGCGCGCCAGCGACGGACTGGGTGGGCTTAGGTTCTCCTTCCGCCACATCGGGACCTAAGCCCATCCAGTCCGTCGGTGGGGCACTATCCGTCGTGTTGATCAAGACCGACTTCTCGCGCTATGGCCTGACGTATTTTATGAAGCAGAAGTCTCACGCCGGTGCGGCGTTTAAGCGGGTCGTGAACGACATTCGTGACATCACGAAGACAGCGGTTGTGGAAGTGCATCCACATCCGCACCAATGGGTCTTCCCCCCCTTCTGCATTTTCCTTCTGGGGGAAGGGCTTCCGGCTTATCTATCTATCCATACCGTAGAATGAGGAACACGCTAGCGCGGCCTATCTACCTATCCATACCGTAGAAATGAAGAAGACGCTAGGGCGGAAGAAGGAAACACGCCTACGAGTGGCGTGTTGTATATTGCGCGGTATTGGATGGATAGATGAGCGGGAAGCCTTCCCTCACAAGGCACGTCGGTGCTGGAGGGACTCCTTGCCGATATATATATATATATATATGCATTAAGATAGTATAGCTGTCGCTAGGAACTCGCGCAGCAGGATATTAGTAACTGTCGTCAACTTGTGTGTATTGGTGGGGGGAAAAAACAGGGGAAAACGTCGACGACGTGCCCCGAGAACCCCCTCTGCCCTCCCTTCAGGCGGTACACGCGCATTATGGCGCAGGTAATGGCAATGAGCATCTGCTCCACTTGCGTGAGGCCCTGGAGTTCTGGAGAAACACCCCCTGGCTCCATGTCATTGGCGTTGCAGAAAGCCTTTGGCACTTTTCTACTTCGCTGGCAGCCTTAACAGCTGCTCGATGAAAAGCAATACACAGGAGCATAAGCAGTTGAAAGTCAACTTTCCTGTGTAGTTACTATCAACACACCAGGGGTACGTACGTCGCATATTGGTATGCCTACTATATAAATAAAAAAAACCGGCCATAAACAGAAAGGGCGAGTAGAGTAACGGGTGTGATTTGAACGTTTGCACACGAGGGTCCCGGGTTCGAGGCCGTGTTAACCACGGTTTTTTCCCCGTTAGAGTTGCAGTACGTCTACTACGTATAGAACTAAAGAAAACCTGAATGAGTGGTATAAGGGCTTGCCAACACAAATTCCGGGGTTCGAGACCTGTGTACGACTCCCAAATTATTATTTCTATGTTAGAGTACAACGTAGTAGACAGATCAAATTACGATAATATGTTAGAGTACAACGTAGTAGACGAATAAAATTGTGAGGATTTGATGAAAAGTGCCGACGGAAAAGTGCAGACAGGGTCAACTGTTTAATCAAGTAAAAAAGCGGTCGACGCTATCTTGCGAGGGGTCCTTATCACGAGAGACTTGGTCAAACATATAAACTCGCATAGCTAGATCGTACAGATCATACAAGTCAAGAATCTATCTGCCCTGATATATATACGAGTATATAAATCATGAAGCAGGAATCGATGATCCGTCTGAAGTGTAAACCTTTCTTAGGGCCAACGTTTGGGTAAAGTACAGAGTTGCCCAAGGTAGGAAGGTGACAGAACTTTAGGAATCCCTAGTACTGCTGTGACTGGACACACACACCGTCCACGAGAGCACAAAAAGTACGGGTGGGTGCGATGCGACGCGATGCGCCACGATTCGTCGCACGCCGGAACTCGGGCAGTGTGTCGTGTGGGAAAGTGACTCTTGCTTCACCTGTTCCCTATTCCACGTAAGGCGCGGGCGCCTTTAGATGGAGCGGCTTGCGCGGCTTCCTGGACGATGTCCAGGCCCCTCTCCACGACACCGTTCACCCGCGGTGTGTCCGGCGTTGTGAATCCTTGCCGAATGCCGCGTTCTTGCGCGCAGTTCACTAAACGCTCCACCACTGAACTCGCCCGCACCATCAGATCGGCACGCACTTCAACAGCCGATGGCTTCGTGCTGTCACGGATATCGTTCGAAAACCGCTTAAAACGTCGCAACCGGCGTCGAACTTTCGCTTCATGAAATATGTCCAGCCAAAGCGCGAGAAGTCGTCCTTGATCAGCATGATGTATAGCGCGCCAGCGACGGACTGGGTGGGCTTAGGTTCTTCTTCCGCCACATCGGAACCTAAGCCCACCCAGTCCGTCGGTGGGGTGCTATCTATCGTGTTGATCAAGATCGACTACTCGCGCTTTGGCCTGACGTATTTCGTGAAGCAGAATTCTCACGCCGGTGCGACGTTTAAGCGGGTCGTGAACGACATTCGTGACATCACGAAGACAGCGGTTGTGGAAGTGCATCCACATCCGCACCAACGGGTCTTCCCCTCTTCCGGATTTTCCTTCTGAGGGAAAGGCTTCGGGCTTATCTATCTATCCATATCGTAGAATGAGAAACACGCTAGCGCGGATTATCTATCTATCCGTATCGTAGAATGATAAACACGCTAGCGTGGCTTATCTATCTATCCATATCGTAGAATGAAAACACGCTAGCGCGGCTTATCTATCTATCTATCCATATCGTAGAATGGAGAACACGCTAGCGCGGTTTATCTATCTATCCATATCGTAGAATGAAGAACAAGCTAGTGTGGCTTATCTATCTATTCATAAGGTAGAATGAGGAACACGCTAGGGTGGAAGAAGGAAACACGCTTACGAGTAGCGTGTTCCTTATTGCGCGGTATTGGATGGATAGATGAGCCGGAAGCCTTCCCTCACAAGACACGTCGGTGCTGGAGGGATTCCTTGCCGATATACATATATATATATGCATTAAGATAGTATAGCTGTCGCTAGGATTTCGCGCAGAAGGATATTAGTAACTGTCGTCAACTTGTGTGCATTAGTGGGGGAAAAACCAAGGAAAAATGCCGACGACGTGCCCCGAGAACCTCCGTTGCCCTCCCTTCAGGCGGTACACGCGCATGATGGCGCATGCTATGGTAATGGGCATCTGCTCCACTTGCGTGAGGCCCTGGAGTTCTGGAGAAACATCCCCCGGCTCCATGTCATTGGCGTTGCAGAAAGCCTTTGGCACTTTCCTATTTCGCTGGCAGCCTTAACAGCTGCTCGATGAAAAGCAATACACAGGAGCATAAGCAGTTGAAATTCAACTTTCCTGTGTAGTTACTATCAAAACACCAGGTGTATGTACGTCGCATATTGGTACTCGTATGTCTACTATATAAATAAACTAAACCGGCCATAAAACAGAAAGGGCGAGTCGGGTGTGATTTGAACGTTTGCACACGAGGGTCCCGGGTTCAAGACCGTGTTGACCACGGTTTTTTCCCCGTTAGAGTTGCAGTACGTCTACTACGTATAGAAATAAAGAAAACCTGAATAGGTGGTATAAGGGCTTGCCAACACAAAATTCCGGGGTTCGAGACCTGTGTACGACTCCCAAATTATTATTTCTATGTTAGAGTACAACGTAGTAGACAGATCAAATTATGATAATATGTTAGAGTACAACGTCGTGGACGAATAAAATTGTGAGGATTTGATGAAAAGTGCCGACGGAAAAGTGCAGACAGGGTCAACTGTTTAATCAAGTAAAAAAGCGGTCGACGCTATCTTGCGAGGGGTCCTTATCACGAGAGACTTGGTCAAAATTAGAAATTCGCATAGCTAGATCGTATAGATCATACAGGTCAAGAATCTATCTACCCTGATATATATACGAGTATATAAATCATGAAGCAGGAATCGATGATCCGTCCGAAGTGTAAACCTTTCTTAGGGCCAACGTTTGGGTAAAGTACAGAGTTGCCCAAGGTAGGAAGGTGACAGAACTTTAGGAATCCCTAGTACTGCTGTGACTGGACACACACACCGTCCACGAGAGCACAACAAGTACGGGTGGGTGCGATGCGACGCGATGCGCCACGATTCGTCGCACGCCGGAACTCGGGCAGTGTGTCGTGTGGGAAAGTGACTCTTGCTGCACCTGTTCCCTATTCCACGTAAGGCGCGGGCGCCTTTAGATGGAGCGGCTTGCGCGGCTTCCTGGACGATGGCCAAGCCCCTCTCCACGACACCGTTCACCCGCGGTGTGTCCGGCGTTGTGAATCCTTGCCGAATGCCGCGTTCTTGCGCGCAGTTCACTAAACGCTCCACCGCTGAACTCGCCCCCACCATCAGATCGGCACGCACTTCAACAGCCGATGGCTTCGTGCTGTCACGAATGTCGTTCGAGAATTGGTTAATACGTCGCAACCGGCGTCGGACTTTCGCTTCAGGAAATATGTCCAGCCAAAGCGCGAGGAGTCGTCCTTGATCAGCATGATGTATAACGCGCCAGCGACGGACTGGGTGGGCTTAGGTTCTACCGCCACGTCGGGACCTAAGCCCACCCAGTCCGTCGGTGGGGTGCTATCTATCGTGTTGGTCACGACCGACTACTCGCGCTTTGGCCTGACGTATTTCATGAAGCAGAAGTCTCACGGCGGTGCGACGTTTAAGCGGGTCGTGAACGACTGTCGTGATAGCACGAAGCCGTCTGTTGTGGAAGTGCATCCACATCCGCACCAACGGGTCTTCCCCCCTTCTGCCTTTGCCTTCTGAGAAACATGCTAGCGCGGCTTATCTATCTATCCATATCGTAGAATAAGAAACACGCTAGCGTGGATTATCCATCTATCCATATCGTAGAATGAGGAACACGCTAGCGCAGCTCATCTATCTATTCATAAGGTATTAAATAGAATGAGGAACACGCTAGGGTGGAAAAAGGAAACACACCTACGAGTACGAGCGTGTTCCTTATTGCGCGGTATTGGATAGATAGATAAGCCGGAAGCCTTCCCTCACAAGACACGTCGGTGCTGGAGGGACCCCTTGCCGATATATACCTGGTATACATTATCACGGGGGGGCATACTAAATACAAGTAAATAGGGCCTACGGTACAAGAAAAAAACTATATTTTTACGAATTATTACTAACAATATTTGATCCTATTTACTATGGCCCCTCGTAATAGGACGAGATCAAGCAGATCGAGGAGTGTCGTCGGTGTGCGAACCCGACGACATGCAATAAATACGAATTTCGATACTGCTGCATGTAACGCCAATAGGCAAATGCCTACCAATACGTGCAACTCCCTGCACTCTAGCATAAAGCGATGCTGCTGCGCTACTACAGCGGTACAACTTCGTAACATCACCCCCCTTTGCCGTGGAGTTTGTCGAGCCAAACAGGAAGGAGAAAACGTACATAATTTCTTGGTTTTATAAAGATAGTAGGCGTTTCATCAGGGGCGCCCAGAAGCAAAACCCGTTACCAACACTCCAGATTTTTCAGGTTCGACCTTCCGGGCGGGGGGGGGAGGGGGGCGTACTCGATACTCATGCATGGCCGTAGTCGTATGACCATAGACCCTTGCATCCCTACAATGCCGGGACAGAGCATTTCGGGTTTTCACCGACCAGGCAGACATTGCTAGCACCAAGCGCGAAGCGCCGTGAGGTGTTGGGCGAGTCGCATGAAGGGTGAGCTGCATCCTACTAAGAACCGCTTGCAAGACGGACTTGCATATGGATGACAGCTTCAATGAGTCAATTTAATTTATGGTGCGGCCATTTCCTGGTACAGCAATGGGAGCACTATGTAACTGCCTCGTGGGTGCCTTACCATATACCAGGTACACACTACGTGATACGACCATCCCCCTTGTGCGGAGCAAATGTTCTCCACCTCGCACAAACTATCTAACAATATCAAGACCGCCAGCCTTTGTGACCGCCAAAACAAAACAAAAAAACGCGGGGGGGGGGTGGGGGAGGGCCAGCCACATTAGTATCAAGTGATACCTTGAGTAGGTGATGGGATCACCGTCCGGGTACGAGTCAACCATGTAAGACCGCACCCATCAGACCATTTATAACCGAACCCACCAACCATTTATAACCTCGATAGAAATCTCGAGATTCGTTGCACACCGAAACTCGGACAGACTTCCGGCAGAGCCCCCCCCCCCCCCCCGCCCCCTCGTCGCAGGGTTTGTGCCGTCCATCAGGTCAGAGACTTCGTGCTAGTGACACCTGCCGGACACGTGTCAACCATGTAAAACCGCACCTATTAACCATCTGTAACCGAACCTATACACTGTAATAGGCCCATGAATAAGAAACAACCTTGTAAGGCAAATAAGAACATTAGGCTCACGTTTTGGAGGACGCCAAGAAAATTGAAAATTGGATCAATAAAATCGCGCCCATCGGCGAGCGCTACTGTAAATCGTATACAGTAGCCTATGCTCAAATGTGGTGTCAAAATAAGACTCTTCAGCCTTGCCCAGATTGGATGTTTCTTATTGGCGGGCCTATGCTGTACATCAACCATCTAAAACCGCACCCCATAAAAAACTCTCTGACCGAACCTATCACACCATCTGAAACCTCGCCCACTATTCTACTGCTGCGCTAGCCGTCCTCATCATCCACGTTCACCCCCCTCCAAATACCGCCCGGTTATTGTCGACGGCCCTGCACCGCGCGCGCCGTCCTCACCCACATTCCCCCTCCTCCAGATACCGCCCGGTTATTGTCTACACCCCTGCCGCGGCTCTCCCCGACTCCGACACGCGCAACAAAACCCACCAATCATGTACTAAGCATAACCGTACCCATCAACCATCGAAAAACCGCACGCACGCGCGCACCGCTGCCGTAATGCCTGCCCACCTCCCTGCAGATCTCGCTCGATTCCGGCGACATCTCCGTTCTTGTCGAGGGGTCTGCCGCGGCCCTCCCGACCCCGATACCCGGCGGCGGCGGCGGCGGCGGCGGCGGCGGCGGAACCGCGACCGGTTCGAACAAAACCTCCGCGGTTGCCGCGCATCCCAAAGATGAAAACGTTTTCGTCACCGCGGCGGGCGACGGCTTCTTGCGCAAGTGGTCCGTGGAAGGGCGGCGGCTTATCGCCAAGTTGGCCGTTGGTGAAGGTGCCGTGGTAGGAGCGCAGGGGGGGGCGGCAGAAGGAGTTTCGACAGCGGTGCTTCCCGGGATCGGGTCCATCGA
The DNA here is from genome assembly GCA_008828725.1 of Saccharina japonica. NCBI lineage: Eukaryota > Phaeophyceae > Laminariales > Laminariaceae > Saccharina > Saccharina japonica. The sequence continues at coordinate 352,790 of MEHQ01001502.1, forward strand.
CTGGGCCTCGGGAGGGAGCTTCGTGGCGTGCGGGTTGTCAAGCGGGGACATTGTGATCGTGTCCCCTACCGACATGGCCGTTCTTTCAAGGTGAGCTAGGGGGGTTGGGGGGGGGGGGGGGGGGGGTCGTTTTTTTGCTGGTCTTAGTCGTTTGACCATTGACCACGCCCCCCTTTCGAGACGGGGCACCCGTTCCTACTCCTAATAGAGACACCTCCATCATTTTGGCGCTCATGTTACGTTTTGTTTTGCATACGTTGCAATTGAAAAATGTTTGCGTATCTTATCCCCGTTCTTGTTTCACCTTTTGCGGCCACCTTCTATGTCCCTAGGATAGCGATCGTTTTTTTCGCTAATATCTAGTGCACTACTGTTGTAGGGGGGAGGTTGCCTCCACGATTGCAGCACTGGGGTTGATTACTTGCGTATAGAATTCGGCGGCGGGTAGAAAGGGTGATCTATTTAGCAATGTATTCCCGACATTGCGATTGGCTGGTCGGTCTGCATGAGAGCGGGGGGGGAGGGCGTAGTCTGTGCGGGAATAAGATTCGTTCAACGAACAACGCATCGCCTTTCGGAAAAAAACACTTGAATGCGTGCTTGTTGCACACTGGTATTATACCTGATATCATAGCGCTATAAATATCAAATCGAATCCCCTCGTTCTTCTACTATATAGGCAACGCCCCGCTGCACTATCATAGTGGTTAAACTTCGAGAGCGAAGCGAAAGTCGGCATACCGTTTTTGGCAAATATCATACACTGTCCGGAAAACTACAGTAAGCGAAAATTTGGTTATTAATATGAAGACACATTGCCGCCCCTTGAATTTGCGGATAGAGTGGTAAACTCACTCTGTGCTCGGTGCGCTTGCACTCACCCCCGCAACTCTATTTTTGGGGTACGTATATTCCATGGATACGTTCCACGTATCATATTCTATGGATACCTTCCACGTATCATATTCCATGGATACGTTCCACGTACCATTCGGTTTGCCATTGATTACGGGATGGTATTCCACAGCACGTGGTGCCGTTCCCCTGCGTACTGGCACTGCGGTGCACGCATAATTTTGTACTGGTATGTGTTCGCTTTCATCGGGACTCTTTTCGTTACAGCAGCTTGGTTTTTGTGGCCACGGGCTGGCTTTCACAGAACATGAGATACTATGATAACACCATATCACCATAGCCCTTGATCTCAATCCATCTATCCCCGTATTCTCCTGTTATCGCGGCGACAATAACCCAGACCCATAATAAGCAGACCACGCACCCTGCTAAGTTGAGTATCAAACCCCCTCAATCGATCGAGGTCACAGCTGACGTATTTAAGATACAGTACGTAGTACGCGACATTGTGTTGAGAATTTGGGAGTTAATAGTTTCAAGCTTGAGTCTAAATTTTATTTTCAGAATTTTACAGCTATCATAAGCATTTCTGTTCAGCGAGGAACGCCACTCTGAACCCTACCGGTATATATTTGCCTTTGAGGGCCTATGCTCATGTTGACACCACAATAAGCCGCGAGCCTTCTTAGGGTCGTTTTTATCGAGCAGTTTTTTCCATAATTTCCAATATTTTTTCCAAAATAAAATAGGAAATCTTGGAAATCTTGGAAATCTTGGAAATTCTTCAGAGGGCAAAATGTTTGGAAGTCTTCACGTTCCAATAAATGGGAAAAAAAAAGGAAAAAATGGAAATCTAGAAAATTGCGCGAAAAAAAACATGGAAATTTTGGAAATTTATGGCTCCGATAAGAACGACCTTTAGCCAAAATTGGAGGTTCTTAACTGCTATCGCGCACCGTGATTTCGATTAAAAAAATCACAATAAGCAGATGCCCCAGCGATAAGAAGCCGAAGGCCGCGGTGACCGCCGTCGTGGTGTCCCTGGACGAAACCAAGCTCACCGTCGGCTGCGAGGACGGGTCCTTGCACGGCATGAAGCTCTCGCAGGGCGGCATGAGCGTGCAGCACGTCTGGTCGAGCACGGCGGGAGTCGCGAAGGGGGCGCCGGTCCTCGCGATGGACCTTTCGGCGGACGGCCAGGTGAGACGAACTACAGCAGTCAGTACCCACCCAAGCGCAAAAAAAAACATCTACTGTAGGAAACCTGGAGGTAGTACGTACAGTAGTTTGGGCAAGGCCACGGTAGGTGTACCATAAAGGGGGGGTTGCAGTTAGCTTTTGCCTTCTGATGCAGGCAATATTTTTGTCACTGGGACCGGTTGAGCTCCTCAAGTGAGCAACTACCAGTTACAGTAGTATCACACGTTTACTACAGTAGTATACGTACGTACCTACTTACGGAGGGCCATGGTGCAAAAATCATCTAGGCGTCCCCGGTGGAATGACAGGTGAATATCGTCCCTGTTAGAGTCAAGATCGTGGGTTCGAACCCCCCCGAGTGCATGCTCGTAGGGACTTTTTCTCGCAAAAATATCTTGACTAGCGGAAAGCGCGAGAGCGTGGGTTAGCAAAAAAATCGATGAAAATCGACGAGCGTTGGGAACGCTGAACCCTCTGCGCGATAAAAATCAAGGCACGAACCGCAGTGGGGAGGAGGGAGAAGAGCCTGCTTTATGACCCCGGATCTGAGTTACGACTACGAGTAAAGAGGGAGAGAGAAAATAAGGGCGAAGATAATAAATGGGATGGAAAAAAAAAAAGCAAATAGAACCAAATTGTTAGCCAAAATAGGTAAATATATCATTTTTAGTGTGTACCGTAGGTCCTATTTACTATGGCCCCCCGTAGTAGCGACAAAAAACGCCTTGGAAGGCATGTTTCGGGTGAGACATTGAGCTCTCCTCATGTGAGGAGCTCAGAAAATAAGCCACCACCCCTAGATGCCGTGGCATTGCTCGTAGGAAACCTAATTTAAAGAGAACGGGGGGGCCAAGTGCACAAACTGTAGCCCAACGAGCATGACCAGATGCAGGGTGCAGTAGTTGCGTAAGCAGGGTGAAGAGGGCCTTCAACTACACCAAGGATGCACGAGAGGGTCCAGTTCGTGATTTATTCGGATCCACGCATCCCTCCCCTGGCCCACATGTTCGGTCGATATCAGACGAAACCATCTGTACCCGTATATACCACGCCTCTTTTTTTTACTAAAACCCTCCGGCAGATGGGCAAAACTTTAAGCTGGCGCTCACCGCATTTCCACATTTCCACTCTAGCCGGTAACACAATACCCTTACGAAAGACTGTGATATATATGAGCATCAAACGTAGCATATAATCCCGCCCACAGTGAGTGGTTTAAAATATGTGTGCGCGTCAATTTAACTCTGATTGTAGTACACAACGGATGCTTGTTCAAGCAACCGACGCTGCTTCCGGTGCCGTGGCAAACGGAATGTTCGTACTTCGCCGAGACTCTAGAGTGTTCGTACTTCCGTGGCGGGTTGGTTTCAAGTCGTTGTATTATTATCATATTAATAGTCGTCCCACAGGGTAGGGGCAACGAGGAGTGCCCTCAGGGGTCCACAGGTGTTTTCACACGCAGGTCCAAAAAGACAAAAATGCGGTGTAACCTATAAAAGGTCAATAGCCCGAATCGACACCGAACTGACTCGTAATTTTCATACTGAAGATTCCAAACCAACACGGAACCCATCGAACACGAGGAACGACGCGTCCCCCACCTCGCCTTTACGTGTTCTCCCCGTTTTGCAGGCTATACGATACTGCGATGCATCGAGTACCATATCGTATATCACCTCGGCCGGGGTCGCTATGGACGCGGCCCCGCCCGGAAATGACGCCTCCACATGGTCGAGTAGCAAGTGCTTCGTTGGGCACTGGGGGGTGCGGGCCGCCTCCAACTGCGGTGAGTGGAGTTTAATCATACACCTTTTTTGTTTACTACCCATATTATTTTATGAATGGGTATGTTTTGCACATAAATAAAAGCTTGCTTACAGGCTGATCCGTTTAGTTTCATTTTCCGATAAAAATCCGAGAGGATATAGGTTTCCTTGCGGACCTTTCAGCTTGAACTAGAAGGGGCCAACAACACCTGATACGTACGTAGCCAACATGACTTGCAAACGATCCGATGTTATTTTCAAGTGGCTTCTCATTGCACCTGTCAAAACCACCAAACAAATGCCACCCAGGGGAACCCCTGGGACCCCCGAAGAAAAATCCGAGAAAAATCCCAGCTTGTCGGTGTTAGGTTTAGGGTTATAGGGTTTTACAATCAACTCTACTTCCAGTAAATCATCTGTCGAAGCTGGGCCATGTTAATACTTTCCTGGTACTAATATGTCCCGAAATGTATGGACCATTTGTACGTGAATATGTCATCCAAGCGGTCCTTATATTTCGATCCAAAGTGGTACAGCCCTTAACCCCTCAAGAACTGGTGCCACGAATTTGGAGACAAACTACTTGGAATTAGTGTCGGACATTTTTTTCCAGTTATGAATGGGTTAAGGTAAGACTCCCTCCCGCTATTGATTGCACAGGGCAAACGCGAAAGACCAGACAGAGGTACGTAGGGGGCAGAAGGTCGAAACCACTGCCCCTTCCCATTATCGTGTCCGTAGTACTGCTGTAGAGAAGAGTGAGAGAAGCTTAACCTTTGTGTATTCGGGGTATTTATAAGTCGAGGGCCGTACTTGAAGCCCTTCCGGGACCAGATGTTCATTTGGCTCGGGGAATAATAAAAGCTGCTTCTCTTCTACGCTTGATTCTACAAGAAAGTGGGTAACACCAAGGATGCTTAATAGACAAACCTGCAAGGGGATACTCTGTGTCTCACCCAGTCTTACTTCGTATACCATTTGACTGTTTTATAGCAGCGAACTGACCCCACCGACTCAACTGTGATGTTCGGCCGCAAAAGGCGCTGGCGTGGAGGCGACGGCGTCCGCTCGGTCACACCAAAAGGACCTCCTGGCCGCTTGCGACGACCATGGTTGCGTTGGTCTATGGCGCTACCCCGCCTCCCAGGTAGACACCGAAGTATAATGCTATGGAAAAACGCTTCATTATATGTGTATAAACCCCTAGGCAACATGATGAGCTAAACAAACTGCAAGATGGCGAATAAATCTGCCTTTAAATATCTACAGTAGATCATGAAGTGGGATCAATCGATGATCTACTGTCTCGAGGTGTGGATGGTTGGAACAAGGAAGCCACTGGGTCGTTTGGCAGGCGGTCAAGTAAGCGCCCTTTTCCAAATATCCAAACGTGCGTATTGCCGGCGTTGGCAAAAGATAGATGTCGGTGTTCAAAGAGTCTGTCAAGCGGGTTTCATTGCTAGCGTCTCAGGTAGGTAGTCCATAACCACGGTGCTACCGTCAATTTCGAGGGTGTGATCGCCTCCAGCCAACGATGAACGAAGCACTGTCTACGGGAGACTGATAATCACAACCACGAACAAGTAGAGGCGATATTTACATCACGACTACTATGGCAAGTGGACATTTAGGAGCCACCCACGGATTCCAGGCCTTGCCTTTCGGGTTAGAGTCTAGGTTATGATAAGTGTCGATCTCCAGAGCTGTGAGAGCTGCACAGCGTGAGTATCACCAGTGTGTGTTTTTGGTCTAGGTTAGTTTGGCGGAAGAGGTGCTTTCAGTCTCTCCGCACCAAGCGAAGACATGCCGAATCATTCGCATTTGGTGGCAAAAATGTTCGACAAGATCCCTTTGACAACACGGGGATGTTCATTTTAATGGAACGCACCTTGCTGGTGTGCAGCATCCCGCGCGTCGTGTAACCCTCATATCAGAAACGAGGGTTCAGGGTGCCTTGACCCCTTCGAAACTGAACGCAGTTTTTTTGGGGACAAACTACTTGAAATTAGTGAGGGAAAAACACGTCGACCAAGATCACGTCATCTTGATCCTAGCCTGCCTTACTTAATGAGATATTGTGCAGGATCTGTATAGTACAGATCCGTGCGGGATCTGTATAGTTCACAGATCCAACCAAGGAAACAAGTCCTTACATAGATCATGCAGGTTATACGGCTCCCACCCGGCAACATGGCCTATTAACATATCATACTGGCACAGATCAGGATAATATCTTCCCTGAAAGATCTAGATCATGGAGTGGGAATGATCGGTATGACCTGTATGATCTATATGATCTCTATGATATATCTGATCTGTCCGGGGTGTGAAAAAATGAAAGCATTCGCCCTTGTACACGCCCTCACACAAACCGTCCCCCTTTTTTTGTCACCTTCACCTCCAGGAAGGAGCCGCGTGCGTCGGAGGTGACGCCAGGGTGCCCACCCCAGCCGCTCTGACTTTTACAGCTGACGACGCCAAACTTATCGCCGTCGGTGGGAACGACGGCTCCGTTTTACAGTGGAGCGTGTCGCGCTCATAACAGTCAAAACGGGTTTCCAACGAGGCGTAACGTCGCCACGAAGCGCTCTTCTTGCGGCGGACGCCTGCGGGTACAAGCGTGTCGCGCTTATAACAGCCAAAAAAGGGTTTCCAAGGAAGCGTGGGGCGTCGCTGGGAGCCGCTCTAACGGTGGACGCCTGCGGGTATAACCGTCCGGAGGCGGCTATGGTTATATGGTGTTCAAAGTAAATTGGCGTTCTGCTCCGCTCTGCCGCGCGTATTGAGCTTCTTCTGTTTGAGATCACCTCAGGGCGGGTAGAGTTTCATAACACACTCTATCAACTGTCGGGGCGCGGCTGTGCTTGAAATGAGGTGCTCAAATAAATAGGCGTTCTGCTCCGCCGCGCACATGAGCCCTCTGTTTGAGGTTTACCTCAGGGCGAATATATAACGTTCATAGACCCCAATCAGGGCGGAAATGTAAGGACCGTTGGGGTGTCAATATCAGTTCAAAACGGTACTTACATTTACGGCCAGAGGGGTAAGCACTGTACAAAACTCTTGTACGTACTTTTCTGATCGAGGCGCCCACGGCCGTAGCTGTGGCGCACATCGTGCAACAACGCACCGTAAAAAAGAAAAGAGGTATAGTGTTGTCGGCGTGCTTCAGGTTACAGCGCGAAGGGGTTACTGTTTTGAAGCGAGGTTGGTGGGTGAGATGGTCGTTAAAATCGAGTACCTTGGAAGACAACAATACACCTGGAACCTTAAAAGAAACACAGCACATCCGTCGGCGCCCGGGTCTCGTATAGACCCTTCTAGAGCTCGTTCGAAACACGCGTTCCCATGCAAGTGCTTCTATGTATATGCTGCACAATCAGTAAAAGCGCGACTCCCCATCCTTGCCATCACCGACTCGCGAAAAACAAAACGAAACAACAAGACAGTGCGGCGCTGGGAAAAGCTCCAGCAGTGGCAACGTGTGATGTACAGCAATAATTATAAGTTATCGCTGTCTTTGATCTCCAGTTCGCCGCCCTATTGAACTGCCTCTTTCAATGCCTTGAAGAGAGGCTCGACGTAGTGGTCCGGCCTCGGGATGTAGGTTGGGTCCTGCAAAGGGGCAGGTGAGACATCGCGTGCGCGGCGACACAACGTTAGGCGACACAGCGTGAGGCGTTTCGCGAGGTTCTGGTTGATGTCCACTGATCTTGCCCCGGAGCTTGTACACACACGTATAATTATTGGAGCCTGCCCTTTTTCCACGGGCTTGAATATGGCGATGAGTTTATGGGAGAACAACGTCAACAACAGCAATAGCAACAGCAACACCAACACCAACACCAGCACCAGCACCAGCAGCAACAGCAACACCAATAGCAACAACAACAACAACAACAACAACAACAACAACAACAACAACAACAACAACAACAACAACAACAACGAAGACAACGACAACAACGTACAGCAGTTGCAGCACGTAGGCAAAACAGTCAGGGTTCTCAACCGCAAACCTCCGTCACAACTGTGAATTATCCGAAAAGCTGAAAAGGGATAGCCGGCGTCGATTCACATCTTTCCCCACACTCAAATTCAACAAGCCTAAGACAATAGCACCCCCAAGTGACATCGAGAGGATAAGCCGAGCGCATCGGCGCGACAAAAATTGCGGGCGTCGATACACAACGCAGCTTTTACAGTAGTTTGTTCCCAAAAAAGGGGGACCGGTTCTTGAGGAGATAAGGTGGCATGCGTCGCCGCTACGATACGATACGTACACCTAGGTAGACGTTACGGCTACAGCATTTATTCTTGAGAAGGAACCTTCAACGCGAGAAAAAAAAAACAGATGGAATCTGGGAGTCAGTCGCCATCAAAACCTGACCTGTGCCGCAAATACGTCCTTGAGCTGTTCCATCGGCATGAGCTTGACATCCTCAACCTCGCTGGGGTCGAAGTTCAAATCGGCCACTGGCCCATCGTACCGCAGCAGATAAATGTCCTGAAAAGTAGTGCACCGGTCGAGTCGAAGGGTATTCATAACACGTCAGGACATACAAGCCATTGAGCTAAGTCTGCATTTTATATAGTTACTTTTTATCCCCCGGCGACTGGACACCCCTCTTAGTCCTTTCAGGACTTTTTGGTCCTTTTAGGACTGCACTGTACATAAACAAATATTCCAGTCTAATTTCAAGTGATTATTCAACGATACGGCAGTGCGGTAGTAAGGGGGTTAAGGGCCGTTATTATCGAAGTTTTTTTTAGTCCTAAATTTCATTATTTTATGTTTCCCATGGTTTGTTTTCGCGCAATTTATTGTATTCCCAGGTTTTCCTGGTTTTAGTTTTTCCAAATTATGGAAATTTAACTTTCCAGACATTTTGCCATCTGTTAGATTTCCAAAATATGGAAATTTTCCCTGTTTTTTTCCCGTTTTTCTTGGGGAAAATATGTGGAAATATAGAAAAGAAAAAGAAAAACTCTCCGCTACTAACGGCCTTAAGGTCACCACACTTCCACATATACGAAGTATATGTTGTAAGTGCCGTGTGCCACTGTAACTCGGTACTGGCTCCACGGCTTCGTTCAAGGGCTGCGAAGACGAGCATAAGCGGGTGCCGGATCCCCCCGCTCCACCCTGACACGATGAATTCGGCGTTCTTCGCATTCCTCGCAAATTTTAGTGATGTGCCACCCGTTGACACTGATCATGCTATATATAGCACGTAGGGTATCGAGCTCGAGCCGCATACCGCCGTACCACACGGGGTGTTACTATGAGTATACGATTAGTGTACTATTAGTAGACTATACTATTATTATACTACTTCGTCTACTAGTAGTAAGGTGACACACCCTCTCGGACGGAACGAATGTCCTAAGGGGTCCCTTAATATTAAGCCGACTCTCTCGACAACATGGAGGGTGCAAACGCCGAGCTTTCCAACGCCGCCATTTTCGCTATTACGTGTCCCCCCCCCCCTAGTTTCCGAGAAATATCGCCACGGAATTTCGTCCCAGCGGGTGTGTCATCTTATTATCTTGACTGGAGTATACGGTGTACGTCTCGGCAAGTCAACGTGGCCCGAGTCAGTACACGGGGTTTCCACACACGGTGGCGGTTCCTTCAACGCTCGCTAAGCAAAACATAAACGGCATGCGACGTCATGTCCCGCAAACCTATACAACAATGAAAAGCGTCCATGTAATACATGCGGGCTGGGCAGACCAAGTAACACTTGCAACTGCATCCACATTTTGAGGACATGCTACTTTTATAATTATACGAGTTTGATCGTTTTTGCAATGGCTAAAAGGGTCAACATTCGATCGGCCGCTGCCCAAACATATATAGCAGCGCATGAGGCGCAGCGAAACTACGCACGCACAGCAGCCGATGAGGCGCAGCGAAACCACGTGCAGCAGTCGACGAGGCGCAGTGAAACTGCGTGCAGCAGTCCCACCAGGCGTAGCTCAACTACGTACAGCAGCAGATCAAGCTCAGCTCAACTACGCACAGCAACCGATCAGGCGCAGCTAGCTCAACTACGTATCATACAACAGTCCCACCAGGCGCAGCTGAACGACGTACAGCAAGTGCTCCTCATACAGATGCATGGTACGGTAGAGGTACACCATGCTTTTTTCTGGGGGTTTTCGCTTGGGGGGGCTCTATACTATAAGTAAGTCACCCAAATAAATGGTTTGGGGGGGGGGATAAAAGTGCTATAAACCCGATGAAACAATGTCATGGCCTAACTATGCAAGACGCATGCTACGATAGAGGTGCACCTTGATTTTCCTGAGCTCGTCACTTAAGGGCCCGTTTTACCCAAGAAAAACAAAAATTGGAAAAAAAAAATCAAATCCGCTTTTCATTGGTCAGAACCCGCACCACCACCCAAGATTATACCCCAAGATCCTAATCTTTGGTGCTGGTGCGTGTGTTGACCAATGATAAGCGTATTTGAATTTATTTTTTTCCAAATTGAATTTATTTTGTACTCGTTACTATGGGCCCTAAGGAGCGTTACACTTCACCGAAAAAATGATTTTGGAGGAAAATAAAAGTGCTGCCGGATGCGAAATCTCATGACCGAAGTATTCTCTTAAACATTATTCGTCACAAAAATGAAAAAAGTCCGACGAATTTGGGTTAAGGAGCCCGATCGTTCAGAAAACGATTCAGCCAAAAAGTGCTACCTCTACCGTAGCACGCGTCGCAAGGAAAAAAAACAAACGTTTTACACAAGACTGAAAGACCGACGATTTTGGCTTCTTCACCCCTTAAGAACTGGTCCCACGTATTTGGGGACAAACTACTTGGAATTAATGTGGGATACGTTTTTCAGTTCTGAATCGGTTAAGGGTCTCGAAAATCAGCCAAAAAATCAAAACGAAAAAAGGTACAGTACCTCTATCGTAGCACGGGTGAGCAGCCCACCACGGGCAGCTCAACTACCTACAGCAGCAGCAGCAGCAGCAGCAGCAACAGCAACAGCAGCAACAGCAGCAGCAGCAGCAGCAACAGCAGCAACAGCAGCAGCAGCAGCAGCAGCAGCAGCACTAATGGCAAGCTTGCACCTTGTACTCGTTGCAGACGAAGTCGCCGTGCAAAGGCGTGCTGCCCGTGGCGGTGGTAGCCACCGTGCAAACGAAGCGGAGGCTGGTCTCGTCGCAATCCAACCCCAGCTCCTCGCTCGTCTCCTTGATGGCCGTCTCTAGGCTGCTGTCTCCCGCCGTAAAGTGCCCCCCCACGCTCACGTCCCACATACCCGGGAACGTGTCTGTGAAGGTGTCGTACAGCATGTTAGATGCCCCAAGGAGAGGACGGGCACAACGACAGGGGTTGAGTAAACCAAGCACCCTTTCCGGGAGGCGCACAGTATTTGTGGTGGGGTAAGGTTTAACCCGTTTAGGGCATGCGGCTTATTAGGACTGCACTCCCGTTGTGGGGACAAAACATTTGGAATTAGACTCAGATTTAGGTTTATCTTGGGATTACAGTGCACTACTACAGTAAAAAGGTTAAGCCGTGACCCTTTTAGGGCTGCATTAATCCCGTCGTGGGGACAAACCACTTGGAATCAGAGTCAGCCTTAGGTTCCTTTACGGGGGACCAGGGAATCAACTGCTGAGAGCGCCTAGTAGCGTGGGTAGGCACAACTCGATGCGAGCCGACGAGGGAAGAAAGGGCTGAAGTCTTCTCGCGATAAAAAATACAAGCACGAACCGTAGTGGGGGGGGAGGGAGAAGCGCCTGCTTTGTGGCCCCGGATCTGAGTTACGACTAGGAAGGAGAGAAAATAGAAGGGCGAAGATGATAAAAGGGACGAAGAAAAAAAAATGGTGAATAAGGGCCCGAATTAACGAGTATAAAATAAATTCAATTTGGAAAAAATAAAATTAAAATTCGCTTTTCATTGGTCAACACACGCACCAGCACCAAATATTATGCCCCAAGATCCTAATCTTTGGTGCTGGTGCGTGTGTTGACCAATGAAAAGCGGATTTGAATTTTTTTTTTCCAAATTGTTTTTTTTTCTTCTTCGTTAAAACGGGCCCTAAGACCGAATATTGTTAGAAAAAATAGGTAGATATGTAGGTTTTTGTGTGTACCGTAGGTTCTATTTACTAGTGTTTACTATGCTCCCCCGTGATAGTAAAAAGGGTTGAGCTACATGTTTCTCTCGTCCGCACGACGATAAAAAAATGGATAAATTACCATGTACCTATTAATAGTATGTAATACTATTATTAGTATAAATCCAAGTCAACAAGTAAACAAGCATGGCCTAACGAACTACGACCATAACGCCAATTCACCAAGTGCATGACCTAACGAATTGCCATAGTACCGAAGCACCAGGTTCACAAAAACAAACAAGCATGGTCTACGTAACGAATCACCAGAAGGTCTAATGAATCACCAGAATACCAAGTCAGGCCACCAAGTTCACAAAGCCAAGCAAGCATGACACAACGAATTACCTTTCGAGGCCGAACGCTTCTGCAGGACTAGCTCCCCCTGAAAAACACGCACGGTGATGACGAGGCGCGGCAGGTACGGCAATAGACGCACCCGTCATTGGGGAGGGGGGGGGGGGCGGTAATAATTAGCACCCGGTCTCTGTTAATTTCGGCTTGGATAATCGGATATTTCGTATGATGTCATATCGCGAATATGTGCTGCTACTGTGGATACCAGGTCCCCTTCCCCTAGATAATACCGCTCCATTACATTGGGGTCATTCTTATCGGACAGCTTTTTTCCAAATTTTTAAAAATTCGAATATTTTTTTCCAAGAAAAAGAGGAAAAAGAGGAAAAATATGAAACATTTCCATAAAGTTTGGAAATTCTGCAGAGGGCCAACTGTTTGGAAGGCTTCGCATTCCACTATTTAGAAGAACAAAAAAATGGAAAAAATGGCAATACAGAAAATTGCGCGAAAAAAATATTGGAAATTTTGGAAATTCATGGCTCCGATAAAAATGGCCCTTATAGACGTGTTCAAGGTCGCGTCCAAGATCTATCACTCCGTTCAGTGCAGACCCCAAATACCGACCCACCTCGGTGTGTACCCCACACCAGAGAGAAAATTGCCCGGGGCGTCGGCCTCACATTGGCGTCGTCGGCAGGATTTCTACGCGAAATTGTTTTTTATTAAAAATATTACAAAAATAGGTCAGCTGTGAGTTCGACCGAAGGATTGGTTGATTTTTTTTTTGTAGGTATCATAGATCGTGAATGTGTTGATTTTTTTTTACTCCTTTGGCCTTGGAATATTTTCCAGGAATTTTATTCCATGTCTGGTGGTGCTTTTGTTGCCGGTGAGCGGCTGGAAATAACCTTCACTAAAAACTAGCAATATCTAGTATTACAGTAGTAATAGTTTATACTAGTGGGGGTTGTTGCTACATTGGCAGTTGACGATATCTTCCATGCAAGATCGTGCATGATCATAATATGTTCTTCCACTATCGTGGATATTGGATCTTGCACTAAAAGTTGTCACAGGTCTCCGTAGATCTGACGGCAGTCGATGTGGGGAATTACCCGGCTTAGTCACCAAGTAATTACTTGTGGCAGCTGTCGTGACTCTTGATATGAGATGAGCTTGTGTCTTGCCTCATGTCATTTACGCTTGACTTGCCATGCCGAGCATCACCATTACTTGGGGTGTCCTACACGCTACAAAGCTAAGGAAGAGAAGCTTAAGCTTGCCGCAGACCCAAGTCGAACCTGAAGCACAAGAGTCCCACATTAGTGCACGTTATGTCGGCAGCTGAAGTTATGTTTCCTTTATCGTAAATACCGGTACCGGTGTCTTGCATTTGACTACTCCCACAGACCGCATAGATCATCCACAGATAGATCATCTACAGATAGATCATCTACATATCGTTTATATCCAACCTGCCGTTAAGATATGCTGTGCAATATCTTGTAAATTAATAGTACAGATCCAACCCAGGACACATGTCCTAGATCATGCAGGATATATGGCTCCCACCCTGCAACATGAGCTAGATCATACAGATCAGGAAGGCAGATAGATCTAGATCATGATATCAGGAAGGCAGATAGATCTAGATCATGAAGTAGGAAAAGTAGGAACAGATCATCTGTCCGAGGTGTGTTACTTTCACACATTGGAGCATTGTGTACTGGTACGTTTGCAGTTTGTAGTACAAAGCAGTAAATAGTACCGGGTTATGTATTTTGGCCAAGTTCGACCCAGACCCAACCCGGCCCTAACCCTAACGGAAACCGTAACCCTACGTCGTAAGTCGTAAGCCTTTAGGGGGCTCGAGGTCGACAGGGGCGATCGCGCGGCTCCGCCGTGTGTTTCGGTGGCGTTCTGCCAAAAAAATACGGCCGGCCGACATGCCAGCCTCGACCAATCAGACAGCAGTGGTGGTACGTATTGCACGAGATTATTTACAAGGTCGTCTTGCAATTTAGACCTCTCAACAGTACTACTGTAGGTACGAACCGTGCTGTTTGTACGTACATGCGTAGTGCTCGAATGTACGGAGTACGGAACATATGTATAGTTATGTTCGTGAAATTTTCGCACTTTTCGCAACTTTTCTCTCCGCGCGAGCGCTTTTCGGCAAAACGCTAAGTACCCCGACACGGGAGGCCCGGCCGGACACATTGGTCGAGGTTTGGGCTCGATCCGAGCTCTGTGGCTCGCGTGGCGGGCGCTCGAAGTTTTTTTTCCCGCGGGAGTGGATAAGCCGATTTCCCGGGTTCTCAGCATGAGGCCGTGTTTCGTACGTACGTGCCAGTAAATAATAACGTTCTACGCACACAGGAGAGCCCAGACATACCACAGGTAGACCACAGAACATGCAGAGAGCACGACTGTTTTTTTTCCATCATGCGCTTTTTTGTGTGTTTCTTGCCGGGAGCACTGGGAGCAGGCAAGAACACAGCAGCAGCACTGCAGAGAGCATGCTACGGCACAACCTCATTGTTACAACACTGCCGCCCAGCAGCACAGCAGGCATGCACGCGTGTGCCATAAATCCGTGCCGTACAATAGTGGCGATTTGCGTTTGTCGGAGCCTGCGACCTTCCAAACTCGTGGTACCTGCAGATCAATGCTCATGTACGAATCTCTCCGCTGTCCCGAAATGTAAGCAACGTTTGTTCATTAAACATGTATACCAACTGTCCTTACACTTCTGGACAGAGAGGCCTGTATGCCTCGGAAACACATCTGTGCTGTGCACTACTTTGTTGTTGCTTCGAGTCGTCGCTTTCATTGGAGCCAGCAATCCATCGCCAAACCACACCACCACCACCTCTCTCTTGCTTGTTGCTGCTGTTGATGGGTTCCATGTGTCTTCCATGTGTCATGCGTGTGCCCTGCGTGCTGCATGCCGACGTATGAGATCATACCGGTCTTCGGGCGGTTTTACTCCAAAAACGAACAATATTTATTTCTGGAAAATAATCACGTAGTAACGACACGAGTATAAAACGTGAGTTCGAAACCCGGACATTTCCTCTGTTTCCTTTCGTTATTTGGCATGCAGGTATGTATACAAGTATATAAGGCTGTTGTTTTTTTACTGCTATTTATTATGGAGCTTTATCCCTTTTAGCAAATGCCCGGGTACTCGTGAGGACGACTACAACAGCAGTACGTACGATTCGTACTCTGGGAATCTCTGTCAGCACACGTATAACGGGCACGAGTGGGTATATTTAGGGCCCTCCAAGGCCCTCTGTAATTATTTATAATTATTTTATTTTATTGTATGGCGTGTAGTATGTAATAATAAAACCCATACATGCATATAGGTGTACTTATGTATGATATGG
This sequence comes from Saccharina japonica, assembly GCA_008828725.1. NCBI lineage: Eukaryota > Phaeophyceae > Laminariales > Laminariaceae > Saccharina > Saccharina japonica. Next base: position 368,456 of record MEHQ01001502.1, read on the forward strand.
CAGTTTAACTAATTATCATAGTAGACACCAAAAAAACGGCGTTCACTATGTATACACCCGACTGAAAGCCCAACAAGAAACAGCTGATATGAGTACCCGGATATTTTTTCAGGGATTTGGCAAGTACTCGTTGGCCGCGAGCACTCGCAGGGGTACAACTGATTTGTTGTGTGTACCGGTATTAATAGTTGTGTGTGGGTTCTTCTAGTTTCCTCCCTTACTTCTTTTGGAATGTAGTACCAGGTACGTATTATTATACGAGTACGTACGTGTTTCGCCAAAAACGAAGTATTTCGACCCCCACACAAATATCAAGTCGACTTCGATCCCGACACGAAACCACGCGACTTCGATCCCGACACGAAACCACCCCCACCCATAAACGATAAGTTGATTTCGACCCCAACACTTGAAATCAAGTATAATGTTCGATCCCGACTCTCAAATCAAGGTTTTTAGATGCCAACTCTAAAAATCAAGTCCATTTCGATGCCCCGACACGAAAACAAAGTTAATTTTGACTGACCACACGAACTCCAAGCCGATTGCGATCCTCACACTAAAACCTAATCGATTTTGATCCCGACACTTAAACCAAGTCATTACCGGCCCACCAACAAAAGTTATTAATAAGAGCTCACTCTCGATCGAGACACTAAATAAAACAGCAGTTACGTATGATAAAGAAAGGAGTGAGACTTCACATACATTCATTCATGTATAGTATGTTGATAGGTTTCCTTTTCGTTTTGGCTGTGGCCTTGATTTTCTTCTGTTCGAGGATGCTTATGAGTGATCAATATTGAAACTCGTGCTGCATATTGTCGGCGGGCAAACGAAATAATGAACGCCAAGTCAATTTCGATCCCTTCTGAAATCAAGTCCATTTCGACCCCCCGCACTGAAAGCAAGTTCATTTCGTTCATTTCCTGCCAGCACATTAAAAACAAGTCAATGCATACCACCCACAAAAAAACGAGTCCATTTGGAACCCACACTGAAACCAAGTCATTTCCGGCCCGCTCACAAAAACCAAGTAAATTCATATACATATGTTGTTTGCTTTTCATGTTCGTCCTTGCGCCACTCCCCTAGGCACGTCCCGGAGGGGAACCTTGTACCAGGTACATATTTGGTGGTGCTGCTCTCAGGAGTACGAGGTACGTACATGCTACAACAGCAGCAGTGTACGACGTGCTACTGCTGTAGTGCTCGAATGTTATTTATAGGAGTACCTTTACGTACATATTTGTACCCCGTTGCGTGCTCTGACCTCCGGCCGCAGTTCACTGCGTGGGTTGCATGTGTTGATCCGTGAGGGACGTATGTTGGTTAGCTGTACAAGTAGACTCTTGACGGTACTACTCATGCAGTAGTGTTGGTACAGTGTTAGTACAGCAGTACCGGTATGACACTCTGTGCAACGTGCTTGCTGCGGTTGGCTTGGCTGGCTTGGTGAGTCGGCTTGTACGGTAACAGGTACTGGTAGTGCTCTATTGCCTCATGATGAAATCAACTGGACCGCGCGTCGACGCGCAACAACCCCAGGAAGCCGAAAACGGCGTGGAGCGCCCAAGCCCACCTTCGAGTTGTGCAGCCAGATGTGAACGCTTCGGTGCCAGTCGCCGTCGGCATGCACGAGGCCCCGAGCCTTCGCGAACCCGGCCGGTACGGGAGGCTCGGTTTGAGCCGACAGGGACTTCGGGGGCAAAAACACGTCAAACATCTCCCCTGCATCCTGCCCCATCCCCACCTCCGCGGTGCTCGCTACAGAGCTCATCAAGGAGGACGACGATGACCTTCCATGGTTCACATGGAATCCTGACCGTGCTGGGTCATGGTGCAGTCGTGACGGACCGGGGGTGGCAGTGCCACCACGGCAAGGAGCGGATGCAGCAGCAGCGTCCATCGTTCTTGTGTGTCTAATTCCGCCGCTTCCTGCTGCTGCTGCTGCGAGCGAGAAAGCAAACGCGGACGATTTGTGGACGCCGTAGCCCGAAAGAAGAACGCCAGCAATTCGTGAACGCATGGGTGGTGAGGATGTAAAGAGCCACAGCAGGAACAACAGCAGCGTAGTCCAAGATAAAGTAGTACTCGTAGCGCGTACGTAGCAAGCGCGCAACATGAAAGCGAATCTCTCGTACGAGGGTTTCCATTGTTTGGTTAGGCGTTTTGGTCCGAAATCGATAGCCGCACGAACCGTTCCGCGTTCCGGAGGCAGGTTCAACGAACGCAACAGCAAAACAAACCAGCTCAACACACTCCCCTCGTATTCACTACCTTGTTTAGCGACAAGTTCAGCCTTTGCGGGTACCCTACCCCGACAGGACCCCGAGACACAACAGCACCTTTGTTCCAAACAATAGCCATGACCTCTGAGATCGAGACCCGTCGCCAGCGGCGCCAGAAGCGCAGGGAACAGAAGACCCAAAAAAGGTGCGTAAGTAAAGCATTGCCGTTCGTTGTACAGCAGTATTCAGCGTTTTTGAAACGCTGTGAGGAATACCTGAATTCAGCAGCAGCAGCAGCAGCGGCAGCAGCAGCCTCGCTGGTCTGGCACGATTGTATGCGTAGAAATTGCAAGCCACAGCTCTGCAGCGTGGCAGGGTAGCTGATTGCTACACCACTCGCAGGAAGAGCACCTGCCTCTAGGCAGGCAGGTAATTGAAGGTAGGAGGTTCTCCATTGTTTTCCATTTTGCCAGGCACAAGCAGCTTATTCTACGTAGACAGCGCAGGGTGTGATTGTATGATTGTGCCACAGGGGTTTAGCCCAACTCGGTTCGGAGATTCGCATGGAAACCGTAGATCACACTGCAAGTATATGCGCATACGAGTACGTAGCAACGGCAGCGTCGCATCCTTCGCTGCCTGGCAGAGTCCGCGCCCTCCTACTCGGCAGCTCGACACCAGCGTGACATTCTTTCTCTCAGGCGAGAAAAGCTCTGCGTACCACTATCAACGTCACGCACAGCTGACGTTTTTTTTATAATAATTTTATTGTCGCCCCGGTGGGCTAGCAGGTAACCACGAAGCTTGTTAGCGTCAAGGTGAGTACATCATACAATCCATTAGCTCGGATCTTCAAGGCATGATTTTGTCTTGAAAATTGTGTACCTGTGGTCCGCATACCGTAATTGTGGTCCGCGCTCGGAATATTCTCGCAATTTTCTCGCTAGATGCAAAAGCGGCGCAGCCGCGTTTCTCGCCCGTTTCTGGTCCGTTTTGGGTCCGGTTTGTGTCAGGGTTAGGGTTAGGGTTAGGGGTTGGGTTGGGTCTACGCCCGTGCCTTGATCCCACCAGGAAGTGCTTCCTAGCTCGCAAAGCAATGCGAGAAGTGAACAGCCCGCCCCTAGGAAGATCCGAGCTAATGCACGTCAAGGTCGCGATTTGTGACAGGTTCTTTCGAATGTGTTGGTTGTTGTTTTTCTCTTTTCTGGATGTTCCTCTAGACGTTATGAGAGGGAGATCCCGATGACTGTACGCCTTGTTGACGGTCTCGCCCTGCAATCTATCGCGTGACGACGTCAACCCCGCCGTCTCTCCCTCCTACGGCCGATGTTATCTAGGGTATACTATCCGCAGTCTCGAAGACCGAGTTCCCCTAATGGCCCCAGACTATTCAAACTCCTCCACCTATGAGGTCAATTCGATTCTGCTTATAGTCTGCTCTAGATCACGCTTCGGCCCCGTCTACCTCTCTTTCCTACCCCTTGAGCTAATTTACTCGAAACCTTCTCGGAATCTTCTGTGTTGTTCCGTGTGTATACCTTGTACGCGTCCGACTTCCAGCGACCTTCTCTCTGGATCACGCTCTCTGAAAATGACCCCCCTTCTGCTAGCGCGGTCGCTCCTCCAATCCGCATCGAGTGCAACGAGTACTCCTCCGGGTCCCCGCCCGTCTCTGAGACTAACTCTCTCAATGCCCTCATGGCTTGTCCGTAGCCCCATACCCTAACTCCTCCCGAACCGCGATAGGAGGAAAGTGGGGCGTTGTCTGGCAAGAACGGATGGCAGGACATCAGTTCCACCATCAGAGCCACGGCGCCAGCTCAAGCTAGGGTACGCCCCACTTTCCGCCTCTCGTGTCCGTACTATCATGCTCCCTTCTCCTAGTTGATTTCCTTTGTGACCCCGAAAACCAACCTCGATCTCGTTGGCTCGGCGCCAACGCCGGAAGTCCACCTGATGTTCGTGTTCGAAAAGGTAACGTCCCCCCGTCTGACGCAATGGGTGGGATGTACGACCCCCGAGTCTGAGGCGAAGACCTCGTCTGAGCGAAGCAAGAAACAATAACTGAATCCCAGACATAACCACATGACGTGACCCCCCGTTCCCCACTTCGGCACCACTTTTTCGCCTTGCAGGATCCTCTCCCACGAAATCGGAAGTCGTGTCCGTTTTTTTTTTCTTTCTTTTTCGTGCCTGCTTCTGCGTGCGACCTCGCGATTCCTTTGAATGTACGTCTAAGTACGTGCGACTTCGTCGGTAATTCACGCCCCATATCTACTCTGTGGAAGTAATGTACTGCCGTTATCTTACTTGAAGTCGAAGGCGCCTGGTTGCCCTCTGAGGCACTGCACCAAGCCGCACAATCTATCCGGGCCCACAACTTCTCCTCGTCTGTGTCCTCCCCGCTAATGTACCGATCCGCCCCAATCAGCCTTCGAAAGGCCGATAAGCGCTTGCCAGTGTTCTGGCTGTGTATCAATCTAGCGCCACATATTTCTACGGTGGTGTTGATACTCTTGCCCCGCCAAGCTTCTCTTTCTGCGTCGCTGCTCGACCTTGAATGCACTGCTTGCTGAGCATCTCCGCTTGGTACTAAACCAGAAGACTGGAACCACCACCCTCTTCTCAACATTGTTCCGTCCTTCCACAAACCTTAGATTGAGCTATCTTTCACTTATGCCTTTTCGCTCAATCTCCAACGTTCGAGCCCCCCCGAGTGCATGCTCATAGGGACTTTTTCTCGCAAAAAAAATCTTGACTAGAGGAAAGCGCGAGAGCGTGAGTTGGCAAAATTCGATGAAAATCGACGAGCGTTGGGAAGGCTGAACCCTCTGCGCGATAAAAATCAAGGCAAGAACCCTAGTGGGGGGGGGGGGAGAGGAGCCTACTTTGTGACCCCGGATCTGAGTTGCGACTAGGGAGGGAGAAAGACAGAAGTGCGAAGATAATAAATGGGATGGGAAAAAAAAAAAAAAAAAATGGGCACGGAGATAATCTATGATACATGGTACCAGGTACAGCAGTACGAGACACCGTACGGGACACCTACCAGTATACAGTACGAGTAGTATTAATAGTACAGGACACCTAATAAGAAACAGGCTAACAAGAAAGCCAGGCTGAGATTTGGAGGGAAAAAATAATAAATTCAGGAGTCGTTATCTTGAACTTAGTGTAGAAAGCACCCTCTCTCAAATAAGAAATCCAGCCTGGACCAGATTTACTGTTTCTTATTAGGTGTCCTGTACTGCATATTTAATGCGTCGTAATAAGGAGCAGGCTATTATAATAAGAAAGCGAGGCTGACATTTTGGAGTAAAACAATAGTTTCGAGAGTCGTTATCTTGAAATTAGTGAGAAAGCACCGTCTCTCAAATAAGAAATTCAGCCTGGGCCGGCTTTCCTGTTTCTCGTTATTTAATACCAGGGGTAAGTGTCCTGTCCTGTGCTGTACTGCACTATCGTACATAATGCATACATGGCTTCCCGTACTATGACAGCTAGTGCATAACATGTAGACATCCGCCGGAGGATTAAAGAAAAAAAAAGTACTCGCATGTATATTATAGCAATCAGAATCAAGTATGGTGTGTACGGGGAAATACCACTTCTGGGCGTAAATATAAGGGATACTTGATATTGATATTAGTGTCCAAACCTTCCTTATATTTACGCCCAGAGTGGTACGTTTTTTGGTCCATCGTCGGTTCTGATGAAATACTATTAATAGTAATACTATGGGCCTCCGTAAATAGTGCAGCAACCAGTAGGAGTATCGCCATAATGCTTCGCGCGTGTCGTACTCGTACCATATACATCTCCTTCCGTCAGTTACACTACTAACTGTTTGGGTTTGTACGTGCGGACAAATCCCGTATCCCCTGCCCCAGCAGCATGCCTCCTTAGGCTGCTTCGTGTGGTCGATGCTGCTGTACTCGACGGGTAGAAAGGAAGGTTTAATGTGAAGAACACACACACACACACTTCAGCTGCAGTTTCATCAAATCGCTTTTCGTCACATGTTCCCCCTTTAGGGGATATTATGGCCTTCAAATCCGGAATGGGCTAAACGCTTTTATGTGGAGGATAGGGTACGTAGACACCGTCAACCTCTGATCACAAATGCCAACCATGAAGATACGTTAACCAACGTCCGGTCTACGAGACCTGCCATCATGGATGGTCTTCATATGGTTGACGTTCGGGAATACAAACCCAGAACGCTACCAGGGAGTGAAGGGTCCTCTACGAGAACGACCCCCACTCCCACTCTCTAACCTATGAGATCTCTCCTTGCGAGATGCGAGGGAGGTTTTGTGGAGGCACCTCCTTGCCACATATAAGAAAGAAAAGTGCGCGTCAAGGCCTCGGCCAACCCTGCTCAAGACCCCGACACGGCCGACATCATCTGAGGAGGCGACCTCCATA
>MEHQ01001502.1:375141-408010 GCA_008828725.1 Saccharina japonica
TTCTTTCCTCATTTTTTTTTTTTTTTTTTTGTCCATCCCATTTATTATCTTCGCCCTTCCTTTCTCTCTCCTCCCTAGTCGTAACTCAGATCCGGGGTCACAAAGTAGGCTCCTCTCCCTCCTCCCCCACTACGGTTCTTGCCTTGTATTTTTATCGCGAGAAGACTTCAGCCTTTCCTTCCCTCGTCGACTCGCATCGAATTGTGCCTACCCACGCTACTATTAATTGGCTCTCTCAGCAGTTGATTCCGTTTTTTATTTATTTTTGCAAATAAACTCAAAAGTCCGACCCACGTGAGATTCGAACTCCAGACATCAACGTTCAGAAGCGTTCGAGGTTACCTCTAGACCATCGGGGCGACCGACGTGTTCACTGTAGTACAATAAGGTACAGATATCTATGACCTCGGCGAATAGAGAAAACGGCGAAGGGCATATCCATGCGACGGTATGGCCGAGAGCCTGGCACCCCCAGTACTGGGAGCATGATGAGCAGTATATAATACTGTACGAGCAACGATTGTTCTTGTAAAATATTATTATTATCCATTTGCCACTGAAATGTGCAGCTTCTTATCTCAATCATCACCCATTCACCATACATGTGCACATCACGGGTATCGTAGACATCGTCCACCTCTGATCACAAATAAATGCCAACCATGAAGATACGCGAACCAACGTCCGGTCTACGTACGAGACCTGCCATCATGGATGGTCTTCATAATGGTTGACGTCCGGGAACACAAACCCAGAACGCTATGTATAAACGTATAAACACATGTACCAGCGAGTGAAGGGTTCCTCTCCGAAAACGATCCCCCGTTCCCACACCCTTATCTATTGAGATCTCTCCTCGTGAGATGCGAGGGAGGTTTTGTGGAGGCACCTCCTTGCCACAATATACGAAAACAAAAAAGTGCCGTGTCGAAGCCTCGGCCAAACCTGTCTCGAGACGACCCCGACACGGCCGACATCATCTGAGGAGGCGACCTCCATAATGGCGTCGACGATGAGATATACATAACGGAAAACATTCGCCCGTGTCGTAAAAAAACATGCAGCCGTCACGAGGAACGCCGTCTTAGTGTGGCCACACGACAGATAGCGCTGAGTCAAAAACAAATGGGACAACCATTGGGACTCCGAAATTTTGCTGCCGGCATGCAAACAAACTGTACGGAATCCTAACACTTACCAGCCGTGTTTACTCAACACGTAGTGTGCTGTCCCTGGCAGTCGGAGGGGGTTTCTGGAAGATACAGAATGTTGCAGTGAAAGAGATGACTACACTACGTTCCCCTGTCAAGACTCCACCTACCGAGCGTACCCCTCTTGAAATGATCGCCCCAAAGTCACATACATCCCTAGCAAAGATGGACTTGAGGCGCATGAAGGAGGGGGCGATGTGGAGGATAGGGTACGTAGACACCGTCAACCTCTGATCACAAATGCCAACCATGAAGATACGTTAACCAACGTCCGGTCTACGAGACCTGCCATCATGGATGGTCTTCATATGGTTGACGTTCGGGAATACAAACCCAGAACGCTACCAGGGAGTGAAGGGTCTTCTACGAGAACGACCCCCACTCCCACTCTCTAACCTATGAGATCTCTCCTTGCGAGATGCGAGGGAGGTTTTGTGGAGGCACCTCCTTGCCACATATAAGAAAGAAAAGTGCGCGTCAAGGCCTCGGCCAACCCTGCTCAAGACCCCGACACGGCCGACATCATCTGAGGAGGCGACCTCCATATTTAAACCCTTTGGTACGGACCCCTTTTGAGGGACGCTTTATAAGGGATATAAGGGAGGTACAACTCTGTCCTGAAATATAAGCACCTTTTCTACATTGATATTAAAACAAACGGTGCTTATATTTCGGGACAGAATGGTGAGGGATAGCGACCAAAATAATGACAACTTTGGGTATTTTCAACCCGTCTATATATATACGAGCAGCCATGAGCGCCTACGTATAATATGATAATATAGCAGAACGGGTAGGGGTAGGAGGATCATGTCGCGCGACCGTGCCGTACCACAGACTCCTTGCTTTGCAACCATTGTAACTCGGACACCAACCATTGTATGTATCTCCCAATGACGCAGTGGCCGTTACTACTACTACTACTGTAACCGTCACTTTTTGTGGACACTTTTCTCCTCTCAAGTCGCAAGAGGGATAACAACGCGCAATCGAGAGACCTCCGGCGAACGAGGGGCCGAAGGCCGGCCATTCCATCTTGAGCGCGCGATACCGCCGTGCCATTTTTTGCGGCCACGGTGCACGCTACCCTGGAATACGGGCAGTATTTATTTGACGTTGGCTTTGTAACATACCAGTATGATACCTGAGGGTGCCTCCGTGGCCTTAATGTAGGGTATGGGTGGGTGATATTTCTGAATCATTTACTCGAGTTAGTGTGGATGAATCAACTGTTTTTTTTCCAGCAGACAATATATACCTACCAGTCTGGCCGAGAGTATAGTGAACGTTTACTATTAACATCAGAGTGAAAACGGGGCTTACCATTTCTGGCCAGAGTGATTTGGTTCTGGGAACCTTCGCACATATGATATGTACCTGATGGTGCTTTACGTGCGGGTGGCAGTTGTACAGAAATATCCAGCAGCGTTGTTCAGCAGTCAGTGCATTTACCAGGTACTCAAAAGCTGTTACCAGGTACCACTCTGTCCTGAAATATAAGCACCATTTTTATTGAATTTTATTGTACAAAAGGTGTTTATATTTCGGGACAGAGTGGTACCAGGTAACTGATACCGGCACCTATCATACCTATATAACGATATGTTCATGGTACCGATGTTCGGATATATATATATTATACGAGTATAATATGCACGATATTGCGTTTGTTCGGATAAATGTCCACACGCCCTCCATTAGTTCCGAACCACGAAGCGGTGCAACTTTCATATCATAGCCGCCAATTCTGAAAAATGTCGAAATTCAGCAAGGGCGGTGAGAGCGAGAACGTGAAAATCCCCGCTCTGTCTCCCTCATTTTTTTAGCGTTTGTCCGTTTGACCGATAATAGCCAGTTTGGTCGTTGTTACGTACTCGTAGCTCGTTTGGCCGTTAATTAGCCCGTTTGGCCGTTACGCCCCTCGGCCGTTTCCTCCAGGGATGCGTATTTCCTCGCCCGGAACCCAAAAATTTCCGGGAAACAGCCTTTTTCAGCTTTTCGGAAAAATTTCCCCTATTTCCTCTCATTCGAGGGGAAAAAGGCGTGATTTTTGTGGGGGGACAAAAATTATCATCCCCGGGTGGCCAATGCACTACATGAAGCACAAGTATAAGATGCGTTCGGGCCCTCGGACAATCAATTTCGATAAGTTTCACTCTACACTCTACCTGCACCAGGTACACAAGCCCCAGTATTAATGGTAGTAGTAGTAGCAGTTAGTTGCGCACAATGCAAGTACTTCTTGTTGAGTAAATAAATGTGGATCGGTTTGAGTTGATTTTTCACTTGTTCGTGTCCTCGTTGATTTCGTCCTGCAGCCGCAGCCATTTGATACTGGAATAAAAGGACTACTACTGCCGTAGTGCTGATAGACAATATACTTATGTCGCGAGGTAAATCAGCAGCACAAGGCGCAAAGCAGGACGTGAGCATCTAAAGCAGTGCGCTGCTTCGTACGCGTGTAGCGATCGCGACCTTTTCCGCGACCAAAAACTGAAAACATGGACGCTGGACGCCTCAACGAAATCCCAGCGTCCCAGCTGCATCTGCGCCAAGTTTACCGTTTCCATTCGAATATGCTAGCTCATATATGTGATTATATTTTATAATATTTATAGTACATTCCTTCGATGATTCCGCTCGCCATAACATCCAATTCCTCTGTATGATATCTGTGTGGCATAGCAGGGGGCTGTGGGCGCCTACGTAGCGCTCTGCTCTGCTGCACAGCTTATTCGTAGCAGCGTTTGAAAAAAAATGTGAAGAAAAATGAAAAAAAAAAAACGGGGGTTTCCATTCTATATGGAGGCGTTATTTTCCCGGGGATAGGGGACGCAAAAATAATTTCCTCTGAAAAAAATTATTACCTCGAGCCCTATTAATTTCGGGTAATTACCGCTACCGGGAAATACGCATCCCTGGTTTCCTCTGCACTCAAAGATGTCGGGAGACAGCTCAAAGATGTCGGGAGACAGCACTTTCAACCCTTGACAGACACCAACTTTGCCTTGACATGCTTTGACTTGACACCAAACTACTAGGTTTTAGTGTGGAACACTCGGCTCTACACCCTTGACAGGGCACGTTTTTCCTTGCTTGACATGTCTCCCGACATCTTTGGGCAGCAGGGGCGGACGACATTCCAAACTCCGAACTATTTACGGGGCACGATAGCAAACAGGACTTACAGTAGTACACACAAAAACCTATATATTTTGTTACGGAGGACCATAATAGTCAATAGGACCAAATATTGTTACAGTAGTAAAAATGGGTAAATATATAGGTTTTTGTGTGTACTGCTGTAGGTCCTATTTACTATATTCCCCCGTAACTAGTGTTGGATATCGTATCGATTGTTTCGATACATCGAAGTATCGAGCTTTCTATGTAAAAATGGTGTCGAACGTGTTTTACCCTCCCACCCCCGCGGCATCCCCGTGTTTTTTATGCAGATTACCGAACGAAAGCTTCCATGTATCAAATATCGAAATCGTATCAATTATTTTTTTGCTTATCGGTATCGTCCTAATATCCAATACTATCAACATTACTATCCCATAGTGCCGCACTCGTTCGTTCCTTCAGTACGGCCACCACGCCTGCTTGCGCGGGGCTGCGAGTGCTGTGTTGTACGGGGTTTCCGCCCCCCCCCCCCCCCCCCCATCTCGTGTATTGTCTTCGCCCTTCTTGAATCCCTCCCTCCTATTAATACTATTATTTAATAGGTCTCGTAAATCAGTCACATAGCGGGCTCTTTCCCCCCCCTCCCCGCTACGGCTCGTGCCTTGCGTGTTTATCGCGAGAAGACTTGAGCACTTTCTTCCCTCGTTGACTCGCCTCGTGATATAATACCTGTTATCATGTTATACGTATTGATGTATTACTGGCAGACACACGTCCGTGCAAGGTTGAACTGTGTGGGAGGGGGAGGGGGGGGGCGTACTCATTTGTTGCTTGCCTCGGTCATTTGACCATTGACCCCGCGTCCCTTTCGAGACGGAGCACTGCTCCTACTCCTATTAATAGCAGAGAAACGTCCAACAGTTGGGCGCTCATTATATTTGTTTCCATATACTCAATATAACATAGAAACGTTTTGCTAATCCTACCCCTATCCTGTTTCGTCGCCTGTGGCCACCATCTTCTTCTTTCTTTCTTTTTTCAAATAGTTCAGCTGTGGGTTCGACCGATTGAGCGGTTGATACTCAACTTTGCAAACTGCGTGATACAGATCGGGCGCGCGTGTAGGCAGATTTTTTTTTTTTTTTTTCCCATTTTTGTAGGTGTTGAAAAAAATAGTAAGGTTCCTCTTGGGGTCGGTTCTATCGAACAAAAACAAATCTCGAAAATCGGGGCAAATTGAACGTCACGTTTTCGCAAAATCGCGTTATTTTTGTCACGAAACATGGTGACAATTTTTTCTTTAAATATAGATTTGAAGAAAAAGTGATGTCATAATTCGTGCCGAAAAACGTGACGTATCATATGTAACGGTAAAAAAAAATGTAACGTATCACTTGGTTTTATACAATTATTCACAGGTCAGGTTCTGTAGGTACCTACAGAACCATACCCGGGGTATTTACCCGGGAAATACCCTACAGAGAACTTCTGTGAGTTCTGTAAGGGTTTATACCCGTACCCGGAACTTCTGTAAGTTCTGACGACCTTCATACCCTACAGAGAACTTCTGAAGTTCTGTACTCCCCGTTTCACAATACCGGGGTACCGGTACAACGTGTTTGTACCTGCCCGGAACTTCTGTGAGTTCTGTACGCCCGTGCCACAATACCCGGAACTTCTGTGAGTTCTGTAAGGGTTTATACCCTAACCGGAACTTCTGTAAGTTCGTAAGACATCCATACCCGTACCCGGAACTTCTGTAAGTTCTGTAACACCTTGGGCACAATACCCCGGGTAAGGGTATTCCCTCGCACAATACCCTGTGTGCCGGTACAGATTAGGGTATCGTTGAGGATGTCAGGAGACGGTCAGTCGAGGGAAAATGGGCATCGGTCAAGGGTGTGGATTCGAGTGTTCCACACTAAAACCTAGTATTTTGGCGTCAGTCAAGGATAAAAAAGAAAAATTGCCGTCAGTCAAGGGTGAAAGTGCCGTCTCCTGACATCTTTTGAGGAGTGATGTTATGCATTTGACGTCATGTCTCATCAGTGACACACACCAAAAACGAAATACGAAATTAAATTACATTGTACAACCCACCTCGCTCACAACCACACATAAACCGAGCACACAAGTACGTGGATTTTGATTTGGGGGGTAAATCTATGACCGCGGAAGTCATTCCCATGAAGTTGGAACGGTCCTTACCGTGAAAATCGTGAAAGACAGCTTTAACAGAAATTAGTACAATGGTACATGCATGGTATATACGCGTTAGTACCGGTATAGTGTGTCATGTTTGAAGTACACAATCGCAGTATTTCGAAATGCATTTTATGTATTTTTTAGGAGTACATTTGCAGTTTTTTCGCCCCCTTGAGGTGGGTATTTACCAGGGTATCACCGGAACTTCTGTAAGTTTGTACGCCCGTGCCTCAATCGGAACTTTGTGATTCTGTACGCCCGGGCCACAATCGGAACTTCTGTGAGTTCTGTTACGACCGGGCCACAATCGGAGCTTCTGTGAGTTTGTACGCCCGTTCCACAAAAAATACCCGGAACTTCTGTAAGTTCTGTACGCCCGTGTCACAATACCCGGGGTACCGGTACAACTTGTTTATACCTGCCTGGAACTTCTGTGAGTTCTGTGCGCCCGTGCCACAATACCCGGAACTTCTGTGAGTTCTGTAAGAGTTTTATACCCTAACCCGGAACTTCTGTAAGTTCTGTACGACCTTCATACCCTACAGAGAACTTCTGTAAGTTCTGTACTCCCCGTTTCACAATACCCGGGGTACCGGTACAACGTGTTTGTACCTTCCCGGAACTTCTGTGAGTTCTGTATGCCCGGGCCACAATACCCGGAACTTCTGTGAGTTCTGTAAGGGTTTTATACCCTAACCCGGAACTTCTGTAAGTTCTGTAGACACCCATACCCTGACCCTAAATCCACAAACCCTACAGAACCTGAATAGCAAATTATTACTAATGCGTCAGCTGTGAGTTCGACCGATGGAGTGGTGACTCTGTCACCTTTTCAACTAACGTACCTATTTCCTTTTGGTTACCTGTTCGGTCGGTCGCGCACGTTTCTTTTACCCTTTTCAGAACTGAAAAAAATATCCCACACTAATTTCAAGTAGTTTGTCCCCCAAATACGTGGGACCAGTTCTTAAGGGGTTATTATTAACACATGGATTGAAGAAATACGATATTTTGTGAATTCGACCGACGTGTAGTTGGTAGATAAGTCAATTACAAAAAATGTCACGCTTCGCGATATTTTACTCGTACATACTACTATTTTTTTTTGTATCCTGGGGCGGACGGGTAACAAAGAAGGCATAACTTCACCACCAATGGAACGCCTTGTTCTCTCTCTCCTATTACTCCCGCGCGCGTCGTCTTCTCTTCGCGAGCGTTACGCTTCGATAACGATGGTAGCAGCGCCGCGGGAGGTACCGACCTGGAACCGAAACNTATTGTCTTCGCCCTTCTTGAATCCCTCCCTCCTATTAATACTATTATTTAATAGTAGTACTCGTAAATCAGTCACATAGCGGGCTCTTTCCCCCCCCTCCCCGCTACGGCTCGTGCCTTGCGTGTTTATCGCGAGAAGACTTGAGCACTTTCTTCCCTCGTTGACTCGCCTCGTGATATAATACCTGTTATCATGTTATACGTATTGATGTATTACTGGCAGACACACGTCCGTGCAAGGTTGAACTGTGTGGGAGGGGGAGGGGGGGGGCGTACTCATTTGTTGCTTGCCTCGGTCATTTGACCATTGACCCCGCGTCCCTTTCGAGACGGAGCACTGCTCCTACTCCTATTAATAGCAGAGAAACGTCCAACAGTTGGGCGCTCATTATATTTGTTTCCATATACTCAATATAACATAGAAACGTTTTGCTAATCCTACCCCTATCCTGTTTCGTCGCCTGTGGCCACCATCTTCTTCTTTCTTTCTTTTTTCAAATAGTTCAGCTGTGGGTTCGACCGATTGAGCGGTTGATACTCAACTTTGCAAACTGCGTGATACAGATCGGGCGCGCGTGTAGGCAGATTTTTTTTTTTTTTTTTCCCATTTTTGTAGGTGTTGAAAAAAATAGTAAGGTTCCTCTTGGGGTCGGTTCTATCGAACAAAAACAAATCTCGAAAATCGGGGCAAATTGAACGTCACGTTTTCGCAAAATCGCGTTATTTTTGTCACGAAACATGGTGACAATTTTTTCTTTAAATATAGATTTGAAGAAAAAGTGATGTCATAATTCGTGCCGAAAAACGTGACGTATCATATGTAACGGTAAAAAAAAATGTAACGTATCACTTGGTTTTATACAATTATTACTAATGCGTCAGCTGTGAGTTCGACCGATGGAGTGGTGACTACTCACCTTTTCAAGCTAAGTTATTTCCTGGTACGTCGGTCGGTCGCGCGCGTTTCTTAACCCTTTTCAGAACTGAAAAAAATATCCCACACTAATTTCAAGTAGTTTGTCCCCCAAATACGTGGGACCAGTTCTTAAGGGGTTATTATTAACACATGGATTGAAGAAATACGATATTTTGTGAATTCGACCGACGTGTAGTTGGTAGATAAGTCAATTACAAAAAATGTCACGCTTCGCGATATTTTACTCGTACATACTACTATTTTTTTTTGTATCCTGGGGATGACGGGTAACAAAGAAGGCATAACTTCACCACCAATGGAACGCCTTGTTCTCTCTCTCCTATTACTCCCGCGCGCGTCGTCTTCTCTTCGCGAGCGTTACGCTTCGATAACGATGGTAGCAGCGCCGCGGGAGGTACCGACCTGGAACCGAAACACACGCGGAGAAAAACCCGGGACGTTTCTGTTTTATTACGGTGGACCATAGTAAATACTAGTAAATAGGACCTGCGGTATACGCAAAAAACATATACCAGGTACCCTGGTATATATTTTTCCTATTTTGACTAACAATATTTGGTCCTATTTATTATGGTCTCCCGTTATAGTTATCACGGCTAACAATAAATATGAAGCTCGCCACAACTGAAACAAACGCCTCGTGCTCTGCTAAAACTCCACAACAAGTTTGATTGCTGTTCCTTCCTCCCCGTTCTTCGCGACCAGCCTCCTGAAAAAACTCCCGCTCTTGGCCTGCTGAAACGCCTCCTGCTCTCCTGAAACTCCACTTCTGCACACGATGGCTGTTTTTTTCTCGCGCGTTTTGTTCTCCGCGAATGCTTCTCTTGGCAAACCACGGCAGCAGCGTTGGAGGTGTCGACCTCGAACCGAAACATGCGGGGACACCACCCGGAGCCTTTCAGGGCGTGGACGAGCTCGCCGAGATGGACGACTGGGGGTCGGCGTGGCAGGACGCTAAAGACAAGGGCGAGGCGTGGGGCGGGCGCGGGAAGGGGGGACGGGGCGTCCAGAGGAACACCTGGCAGCCGAAAGACGTCTACGTTGAGGGTAAGGAGGCGTGTGTTGTTTTGACTCGCGTGCGATCGGGGTCAAGTGCGGTTGGGGCCGTGTACAGCAAGCAGTACCCGACCGATGTTCAAGAATCTCTTATTTTTTGGCCAGACTGGGATTCTTAGGTAAGACTTGGGTGTGTTCCACACTGTTTCCAGTAGAAAGAGGTCGAAATCTTCTTCCTTTTTCAAAAAAAAAGTAGTCTGAAATTCGTGATTATCAGATTTATTAACGTCTGTCGCGTATTCGTGTCATTTGTCTGCTTGTCCGGGCATTACAAGCATTCCAACCTTGCGCGCATCTGGACCTAAATGTAAGCATCGTTTGTACATGAATATGTAATCCTAACAGTGCCTATATTTCGGGACATAGTGTTAGATGGTCTACATGTAGATCGTCTAGATCGTGAGCTGCCGTTATGAGTTGTTGTGCGCGATCCGTATAGTACAGATCCAACCCAGGAAACACCACGTGCTAGGTCATGCAGATTATAAGGCTCCCTGCCGGCAGCATGAGGCTAAATCATATAGATCATACAACCCATACAGATCATACAGATCAGGAATGTATCTTCCCTGAAAGATCTAGATCCTTAACCCATCCTTGTCCCACACTAAAATCAAGTAGTTCGTCCCCAAAAACGTGGGACCAGTTATTGAGGGGTTAAGTGGGGATGATCAAAAATGATATATCAGATCTGTCCGGTGTGTGGAAGCTTGGCCGCTTACAAGCTTGTCGGCTTAGAAGCTTGCCTGATTGTCCGCACCGTTTTGCGCGTTGCGAAGGCTGTGGTGCTTCTTCTTTGCTCTTCGAGTTTTAGTTTGGTCGCGAGCTGCATCTCACTCCCCGCCGCCCCTCCTACCCCCCACTCCCCTGCTCTCCCCTCTTTCCCCCCTCCACCTTCACCTTGCCCCCCCACCCCCCTCCCCCCCGTCTGCCGTGGTTGGTGAAAGCCCAACGTGCTCCGTCCCAGCATTGTAGGGATGCGAGGGTCTATGATCGTACGACTACGGCCGTGCACGACATGAGTACACCCCCTCCCCCCCCCACCCGGTTACGCCACTTGTCTGCAACACCTTTACGATTTTCGTCGTTGTTGTTTCGGCCGGCCCCCATGCAGGCGTGACGCTTGCGTATCAGGGAACCGAGCTGCTGCACAGGACCACCCTGAGGCTCGGTCACGGCCGTCGGTATGGTCTTGTCGGCGCCAACGGGGTGGGGAAGACTACGCTGCTGAGGCGTATCGCAGCCGGGGCTGTCCCTGGGTGGCCCCTGCACCTGCGGAGCTACCTGGTGCAGCAGGAGGAGATGGTGAGCTTCTTTTTTCGGCTTGCGTCGTGAAATCAGGCCGGTACTTGGTGGTGACCGGACAGCATGGTGTGTTGCTGTGTTTGTCCCTAGCCGTCGCACGTGCTCCTAATCGGGGTCAGGTCGGGGCAACATGCTCACGCGCCCGAAGTAGCAGCAGCTCGTTATGCTTCACAAAAATAATTTAATAAGTTGACGCATCTAAAATGATTAAAACATCGTGGAACTAATTCTTGTTTTTTGGAGAAATGGGAATAGTTTATTAATTTACGCTTCTGCGGGTTAATAATAAATATAATCCTTACCAGTATAAAGTAATTATTCAACGTTTTTGAAAGAATTTCTACCAGTAACGGGAGCGGCGGGGCTAAAATTGACACACGGCACGATTTTTGCATGTGACAGTATGGTGAGCTTAAGCTTAAGGTTTATTTTTTACCATCCCACCGGAGGATGAAAAAAAATGAAAAATGAAAAGTCATGCTAACGACGGCCGACACAAAACTTCTTGGAACGTGATTTCGCAAGGGTGTGTCTAGTAGGGTGTATACACTCTGGGGTACCCGGGTACCGAACCTGGTTATTATGGTCATACTCGGGTAGATACTCGGGTACCCCCGAGTAAATACTCGGGTATCCCCCCAGGGTATATGCCCGGGTACCCCCATATTATATCCCCGAGTACCCCCCAGAGTATATGCCCGGATACCCCCAGAGTATATACCCGGGTAGCCCTCAGAGTATGTACCCAGGTACCCCCCGGAGTGAATACCAGGGTATCCCCAGAGTATATAACCGGACCTCTCCCACAGTGTATTACCCGGGTACTCCCCCAGAGTACATATCCTGGTACCCCCCAGAGTATGTATCCGGGCATCCACCAAAATATATACGCGGTTACCCCCCAGAGCACATATCCGGGTACTCCTCAGAGGATACACCCGGGTACCCCCCAGAGAAAATACCCGGGTACCCCCTAGAGTAAATACCCGGGTACCCCCAGAGTATATACCCGGGTACCCCCCCAGAGTATATACCCGGGTACCCCCTGGAATAAATACCCTGGTATCCACAGAGTATATACCCGGATATTTCCCCAGAGTATATTACTCGGGTATCCACAGAGTATATACCCGGATATTCCCCAGAGTATATGACGCGGGTACCCCGTCAGAGTACTTATTCGGGTACCCCCCCAGTGTATATATCCGGGTATCCCCCAGATTTTATACGCGGGTACCCCCCAGAGTATATATCCGGATACCCCTCAGAACATACACCCGGGAACCCCCCAAAGTGAATACCCCGGAACCCCTCAGAGTATACCCGGGTGCCCCTCGTTGTATATACACGGGTATCCCGCAGAATATATTCCCGAGTACTCCTAGAGTAAATAAACGGGTACTCCCGAAGTATATACCCGGGTAAACCCAGAGAAAATACCGAGGTAGTCCCGGAGTAAATACCCTACTGTTATATTAACAGCACATCTTCGGATCTCGATATAGATGTATTTTGATCGTTTGTCAAGCCTGTGTCGACATCATAAACTCGTAATCAGGCGTGGGCTCGTGGTGACTGGAATACTGGTGACAGTATTTTCGCGTGCCCTTCTTTCGTGTCCAGAGGTGTGAGCGAATGGGCATGAGCGTACCAGCCTGGTTCCACCCGTGGGCGTGACCCTCCTTTCCCCTCTCAACCCCCCGATCGCTGTCACCGTGCCATCGGGGGCATGTGCGTCCATGCCCCATGCATTTTGGATTGCCCCCAATATTTGTCTTCCCTCCACCCCCCCTTTCCCCCCCCTCCCTCATTTTCTCCGCCTCCGCCTCCCCTCCCTCCCCCACCCCCCATCTCCCCCCGCCCTGAGGATCTATGGTCATACGACTACGGCCATGCATGAAAATGAAGTACACCCCCCTCCCCTCTCCGCCCTTTGATTCCCCCCTCCCCCCCTTCTCCCCTCTCCCCCTTCCCCTTTTATGTTATCTATCTCTTTCCCCCCCTCCCCTCTCCTACAGGCAGGGAGTCCTGACTGCAACGCCCTGGCGACGGTGATCGCCTCCGACGCGCGACTAGCCGCTCTTCAGCAGGAAGCCGAACTTCTCGAAGAGGACGCAGAGGGTCCTTCCACCGGCCCGACGCACGACGCCGCCGGCGAGGAAACCCCGCACCTTCCCGGCCGCCGCGAGGGGGGGGATGATTCGGGGTCATCCCCTCGTCCACCGGTACCGCCTCCTTCTTCTTCGCCCTTGGCGTCCATGGCGGCCTTGCGGCAGGAGATCGCGGAGCTTTCGTTGGAAGAGAAGGTGGAGAGGCTGGAGGAGGTGTACGAGGGCCTGGATATGCTGGTGAGATGCTAGTGGTGGTTTCTGCTCGTGCGGGGCTATGCTGGGGAGGGGTTGCTAAGGCTGCGCTCCCAACCTGCTTGGTTTTGTTGCCCCTCCATTGCTCCGTCCCGGCATTATAGGGATGCGAAGGTCTATGGTCATACGACTACGGCCATGCATGAATATCGAGTACCCCCCCCCCCCCCCCGTGCTCCGTCCCGGCATTGTATGGATGCGAGCGTCTATGATCATACGACTACGGCCATGCATGAATACTGAGTACCCCCCCACCCCCCCTAGTAGCGAGAAAACGATCGCTATGTTAGGAGATAGATGGTGGCCACAGGCGGCGAAACAGGAAGAGGGTAAGGTTAGCAAAACAAAACTACAGTATGTAATATACCTGGTATATTGAAACAATGTAATGAGCGCCCAACTCTAGGGGGTGTCTCTATTAGGAGCAGGAACGGTGTTCCGTCTCGAAAGGGATGCGAGAACGGTGTTTCGTCTCGAAAGGGATGCGTGGTAAATGGTCGGATGCCCACTACGGGCATGCATAACATCAGTACCCCCCCCCCCCCGACTAGACAGAGAGAGCCACCATCCGCTATATTGTCCAGTTTCGTTTCCATTCCATCCCATCCCAGAACGTTGCGTGCCGTCCAGGTCAGTCCCTCTGGAGGCAAGAAATTCCGTCGTCTTGAACACGCGACTGGCCGATGCCCTTTGTTGCAAAATAGGCAACAGCTGCCTATTGCCGTCATACAATGTTCAGTAGCGACTGCAGTACAGTAGCTCATATGTATACATTGAATGCTACGTAAGAAACTGAAGAAGCAAAGGCATGACAATCAGCATATTTATGCGAATCGATCTGACTGTACGTTTTGCTTGCAAGTAGCTTTTATGAGCAAACCCCTCCAAAAGTGTCTGTTTATCTGTCTGTCTGTCTGTCTATCCGTCTGTCTGTCTGTATGTCTGTCTGTCTGTCCCACTCCATCCCATACCGCAATACAATTAACGCTTCAACTTGCCTCACTCAATCAGCTCTCCACAAAACCTAAGCTATACCAGTATCAACTCGCAGCAAGAAAAATATGCGGCGGAATTCCGCCTGCCGTTTTACCGCCTGCCGTTTTACCCGTTACCCTCCGCCTGTCGCTACGTATTGTTACCCTTCGCTTTTTCTTACCGTTACCGCGAGCCCAGGGCGCACACGACGCCGAAGGACGCGCGACGAGCATCCTGAAGGGGCTAGGGTTCAGCGAGGCGCGCATGTCGCGCCCTACCTCCGAGCTTAGCGGGGGCTGGATGACGAGAGTTTCTCTGGCCTGCGCCTTGTTCTGCAAACCAGGTAGTCGGAAGATGGACAGGCGGAGATCTGATGCGAAAACAAACAAAAACAAAAAATGCTACTCGCTGGAAATCGGCCTTAGACCGTTCTTTTTTAGCGCGTAAAAAAAAGGCCTGTGTTGGCCCCAAACATACTAGTTTTGATGTAGTGGAGCGGTTAGTCAAGCCGCGTCAAAGCCCCTTTTGGCCTTACCACACTAGTTTCAGTGGAGTGAATTGGCCAGTCAAGGGGGGGGGGGGGTGTCAAGGCCTAGTTTGTCGTTTTTGTATCAAAAAAAAAAAAAAGGAAAAAAAACGCTTTCTCAGCGTTTGTAATATTTTTTTATTAATTGAAAAAAACGTTGTTTTGGCCGGGTGGCAGACCTCCTCCTGCTGGACGAGCCCACGAACCACCTCGACCTGGAGGGGGTGCTCTGGCTGTCGAGGCAACTCGTGGATGGGATCGGGGATACCATGGTGCTCATCGTCTCGCACGACGCGGCTTTCCTTGACGCCGTCTCGACCGACATGATCCACTTCCGCCTCAAGGCGCTCACCTACTACCCAGGGAACTACTCCGCCTTCATGAAGGTGACAAAACAGACGAAACAAGCAAAAAGTTTCTTTGTAATATATGGAAACAACCTAATGAGTGCTCAACTCTGTTGGATGTGTCTCCATTAGGAGTAGGAACGGTGCTCCGTCTCGAAAGGGGTGCGTGGTCAATGGTCAAATGACTAAGGCAAGCAACAAATGAGCACGCCCCCCCTCCTGTAATACCCATTCGCTGTCTCTGGAAAGTGGCCACACCAGAAATTAAGTTAATTCATTGGAGGCTGTCGTCCATATGCAAGTCCGCCTCACAGGCGGTTCTTAGCAGGATGCAGCTCACCCTCCATTCGACTCGCCCAATTCCTCACGGCGCTTCGCGCTTGGTGCAAGCAATGTCTGCCTGGTCGGTGAAAACTAGACATGCTCCATGCCGGCATTGTAGGGATGCGAGGGTCTATGGTCTCACGACTACGGCCATGAATGAATATCGAGTACACCCCCCCCCTCCCCTCATGTCCCCTGTTTATACGACTACGGCCATGCCTGGCATGAGTACACCCCCCCACCACCACCACCACCCGAGCCCCGTCTCGAAAGGGATGCGTGGTCAATGGCCAAATGACTAAGGCAAGCAGCACCTTAATATGCAATGGTTGACACTAGCTATGGTTGAGAAACAGTTGGGGGTCAAAAGTGTTACAGTAACCCAACACATACCGTAGCACGGCTCACCTGTTTTCAGAAACTCTCTCTACCGCGCGGAAAGATCACCACCTCCTCCTCCTCCTCCTCCCTTCACTTCGATCCTTTACCCTTGTCGTGCTGGTGCTCGACGGACGTCGCCTTGCCGCCATGCGCAGACGAAGTCGGACCACGACGTAGCCGCGAACCGCACCCAGGGCAACCTCGACAGGCAGCGGAAGCACATCGAAGAGTCCGTGAAAAAGATGACCAAGGCGGCCAGCGGGAAGGGAGGAGACCAGAAAAAGTCGTCCCAGGTGAGCGCACGTAATGTATACCCCCGTGGCGTGTTCGGCCCTCCCGACAGACAAGACAGTAGTGCACTGCCCGGGTAGCGTGTTGTTGCTCCGGGTGGGCCGTAGCTATCCATAGCTTTGTATTGCTGGCACCACCGTAGACGCGTGCTACGATAGAGGTATATGATAGCAATTTTTTCGGCTGAAACGATTTCTTAATGACGGTGTGTCTTAACCCAAAAATGGCGAAATTTCATTCTTGTGTTGCAATTTTGTTTAAAAAAAAAAAAAAAACTTATAGAGCCCGTTTTAACGAAGAAAAAAAAATTGGAAAAAAAAATATTCGAATCCGCTTTTCATTGGTCAACACACGCACCAGCACCAAAGATTGGGATCTTGGGGCATAATATTTGGTGCTGGTGCGTGTGTTGACCAATGAAGAGCGAATTTGAATTTTATTTAGAGAAATTGAAATTATTTTATACTCGTTAATTCGGGCCCTTAGTTAGTTCATCGGGTACGTATGATAGCACTTTTTTTTCCCTCCAAAATCAGTTTTTGACGTACATTTAGTATGTATTACTTACTAATAGTATACAGCTCTTAATAGGAGCCTCGAGGAAAAAATGCAAACGTAACCGTGAGCGCTTCGTTCAGACATCGTGCGTGCTTCGAGGTCTGTGCTGTGAGAGATTGATGTATTCATTTTGCTGCACCCGAACCTCTCTCTCTCAGTGCTAGCTACCTCGTGTTCTACTGCTGCAGCCCCGTCAGCGTTTAACCTTTATTTCTCGTATTTATTTCGGCATAATCGGGCGTTTTTAAGAGCATATAGCAGTATGATACAGCGTTTCTTCTGCTGCATCGCCGTCAGCGTATGCCCTTTCTTCTCGTTTTTATTTCGGCATAATCGGGCGTTTTGAAGAGCATTCAGCAGTAGCAATTCAGGACAAAGGTCGACGGACGGCGGGCGTGCTGAGCGCTCAGGTTCCAGGCGATGGGCGCACTGAAACCGCGCGCCAAATATAGCGACGTTGTTGCTGATGGCCGGCTCCGCAAAACCTACACACCCACCCACCCACTCCACCCACCCACCCACTCGACCCACCCACCCACCCACTCAGTTACCCACCCACTCAATTACCCACCTACCCACTCATGTGTCCTTCCATGCACCAATTGGACAGGTGGCGTCTCGGACAAAGAAGCTGCAGCGTCACGGTTTGGAGAGAGACGCCAACGGGCACAGGTCAGTCCGCACTCACCACACAGCACACACTGCGACGCTGGTGCCGTATGCCCCCTCGCGTTAGCACCGCGCGCTGCCCTGCCCGGCCCTGCCCGGAAGAGGCACCGCTCGATTTCCGAGACGGAAATAAGTACATACGCATGACGCAACAAGCCCCACCGAACGAAGAACGATACGTAAAAATACATATGTTCGTTATAACCCCTGTATAGCTTAGCTGTACACACGAATTTTTGGGGAGAAAGTACTTGAAATTAGTACAGGGTATTTGTTTGCAGCTTTTTCTGGACTTGAAACTGCACCCATGTTTTGGGAAAAAATACTTGGGATTAGTATAGGGTAGACTACAACTGTACCTACGTTCTGTGGCCAAACTACTTGATAATAATATAAGATGTACTAACCTACATTTTGGGGGACAAAGCGCTTAGAATTAGTCGTACAGCATACATTTTGGCTGCTTTTTGACGTACATACAACTAACTGCGCCCAATTTTTGGAGACGAACTAATTATAATTAGTATATAGGGTAAAATACAACTGCTTGTACGCGCGTTTTTGGGGACAAATTGCTTGGGATTATTGTAAGACGTAGTTTGCTGGGTGGTACAAGGGGGGTTCGATTCTAAACTCCGTTTCGAATTTATGCCCGCGAACCGGGGATGTCCGGCATGCAGGTGGAAGGCGCAGACGGTGGCGAACACGGGCAGCTCCATTCGCGCGGGCTGTGCGAACGAGCTATCGTACAGGGGAGGGAAAACCGCCCGGAGAAGGTGCGTCGATTTCTGCCATGCCCTCTGATCCTCCCCGTGCTCCTTAAATAGGCTACGGTTGGCCCCTTGACTGACCGCTTGGACTGACCGCCCCCCTTCACTAAAACTTGTATAAGAAGGCCAACAGTGGCCTTGACGGGTGCGCCAAACACGTAAACATATTTAAAATCGGTTGGCTTATGTTACACACGATTCAAAATTTCAGCAGTATCAGACTTGAAACACACATCGACCTTGAACATAATTTGTCTTGGACGCATAACCGACGAAAACAAATCAAACGGCCCCTAAAAAAATGGCGAATGGGTGTCATAACCTGTGACATAACAGGGAAAACCCGCAGAAATGGGCGCAAAAACAAATATGGGTCAGGCCGTAGACGGGTACCAAGAGACCCGTTTCGTATGTAGCATATTTTCTGGTACGTAACTATTACTTCGTATATGAGTAGGGCATTGCCGTGTTGTAGTTCCATTGGTAGATGTGCTGGAATACCCCCACCTCTAGAACGGCCACGCCGGAAAACAAACCAGCAGGCCATTCGACGCTGTCATCCATGTATGTATATGTGTAGGAAGGTACGCGCAAGGGGCCGAAGTCAGTCTCCCAGAGCAGTTGTGAGTAAGATGATACTCGCCGAACACCTATCGGCGCCTTGGCTTGGTGCAACCAATGCCTGCCTGGTCGGTGAAATTCGACGTGCTCCCCTCCCGATATTGTGGGGATGCGAGGGTCTACGATCATAAGACTTACGCCCATGCATGGCATGAGTACCCCTGCTCCGTCTCGAAAGGGATGCGTGGTCAATGGTCAAATGACTAAGGCAAGCAACAAATGAGTACGCCCCCCCCCCCCCATTCTACCCGTATCTCCCCCCCCAATGGACATACCACTACGGCCATGCATGAATATCGAGTACTCCCCCTCCCCTCTGCCCGTCTCTCACCCCCCACCGCCCCCTCCCCGCCTCCCACCCCCGCTTCGCGCTCCGCCCCCTCCCTCCCTCCTCCCGCCCTCTCCTTCTCCACTCGCCTGCCCCGTCCCCCGCCCCCGCCCGTCTCCTCCCGCCTGTCGTTGTCCAAACAGTTTGGCCGCTCACGTGGAGAAAGAAACGATGTTCCGTTTCCCGGACGTTGCCCCCCTCCCTTGCGCCATGGACGCGACCATCGTTCAATGCCGGGGAGTCCACTTCTCCTTCCCCGCCCCTCCCCCCTCACAAGCGGCGGCAGCGCCGCCACCGGCCTCCGCCAGAGGAAATCGAACTCCCGGGGCCGCATTCCCCCTCCCCCAAGCATCGCTAGCGTGTTCTACGAAGGGTGCCAGTAGTACCGCCCGTTCTGGTCAAAGCGCGGCGGGCCGTAACAAACCCAATAACGGCGCGCGTTCTTCCCAAACGGTGACGCCCCCCAGCAATCCCGCCGGTAGTGGTGGGGAACTCCTGGAAGGCGTTACGCTCGACCTCACCCGCAAGAGCCGGGTGGTGTTGGTGGGGCGAAACGGGTCGGGGAAGAGCACCCTCTTGAAGCTCATCGCTGCGGCGACGGGAGTTGATGGAGAGGCGGGAGGCGGTGCGGCGGTGGACGCCCTCGTGCCCACGAAGGGGAGCATCGTGCGGAATCACAACGCACGCGTCGGGCTGTTCACGCAGGTGGGGAGGGAGTGCCCGGCGCGGCGGGTTCAAGTGATATAACCTTCTTCCGGCTGTGATGGTTTTTTTTTTGTTTGTTTTCTATACTCGAGAACTAATTT
The DNA here is from genome assembly GCA_008828725.1 of Saccharina japonica. NCBI lineage: Eukaryota > Phaeophyceae > Laminariales > Laminariaceae > Saccharina > Saccharina japonica. The sequence goes on from MEHQ01001502.1 coordinate 395,216, forward strand.
CAACTAGTTTATTGCCGAAATCGCGGGTGTAGTTTTCAATATATTTTTTTCGGATTGTTTTTTGTTTCGTGCTGCGTGTTTGGTGTTTTCTGTTGTGTGTTTGTTTTTGTCTCGCCTTCTTTCGTTTCGTTTCGTCCGTTTTGTTTCATTTTGGTTGGTTTAATTTCCCACTCAAGCTTCCTCCTGTTTTTGTTTTATGTGTGTGTGTGTGTCCGGTTCCCCGATGCACAGCACCACGCGGAGAGGCTACGGATGTCTGACAGCCCGCTTCAGCACATGCAGAGGGTGTTCACAGGCGTGGAGGGCATTAACGAGGCAGAGTTGCGTCGGCAGCTAGGTGAGTTGAGCCCTTTCAATGTTTCGGGCAGCCTAGACGGTGTAGGTCTTGTAGATAGTAAAGGTCGTGTGGAGTGTTTACATCGTGTACATCGTGTAGATTATGACCTTTGCGTAGGTCGTATAAATCGTGTACGGTGTGTAGATCGTACATATCGTATATGGACAGTGTGGGTCACGTAGGTCGTATAAATCGTGGATGGTTGCGTGGATGGTCAAGGTCGTGAAGATTGTGCAGATCGTAAATATGGTCTACATGGTGTAGATCATGCAGCTTGTGCAGATCGTATAGATCGTGTAGATCATGTAGACTGTGTAGGTCGTGTAGAAGGTAAATGTCGTGTAGACTGTACAGACGGTTTGGCTCGTTCCTTGCCGGCCATGGCAGGCCTTGAGCTCTGAGAACTGATGGCTGAGTAAAGCCAAACAAAACCCCGCTACAAAGAACGGTGAAATGCGAAAAAAAAGGCCCCACGATTCGCACTGCAGTGCACATACACCCCGCCACCAAAGCCTATAGCGCGTCCCTAAAGAAACAAGTAATGCATTGTTTCACCTCTCTGTATAACAGGGGTGCACCAACAATCAATCCATGACCAACACTACCCCCCCCCCCCCTCCCGCCCCCCCCGTCTCGAAAGGATACGTGGTCAATGGTCAAGACTAAGGCAAGCAACAAAATGAAACGCCCCCCCCCCCTCCCTCACCCCCGGGTGGGCCGAAAAACATATCTTCTCGTGCCTTTTTTTTCTGAAACACTTGTATCACACATTTCCCTTTGGTGTTTCCGTGGCAGGCTGTTGTGGCATTACGGGATCCCTAGCTCTACAGGAGATGAGGAGTCTGTCTGGTGGGCAGAAGAGTAGGGTTGTGCTCGCTGAGCTGATGACGCATCGTCCCCACCTCCTCCTTCTCGACGAGGTTAGCGCTGCCCCTGCTGTTGATGCTACAACCGTACCGTACTTAGTCTGTTTCACGAAGTTGGCGTCGCGGGTATTGGTGTTTCGGTTGGTGGTTGTGATGGTGGAAGTGCTGTTTTGTGGTGGCTGTTTATGTTGTTGTTGGTTGTTTGTGTTGGTGCTGTTGTTGGTATTGTTGTTGGTGTTAGTGGTAGTGGCACGATTGTTGTTGTTGGTGGTAGAGGTGGTGTTGTGTGCTGTAGATTATTGTTGGCGTCATTGTTGTTGATGGTGTTGTTGTTGGCTCTCTGCCGGTTGCTACTGTTGGTCGTGGTGGTGGTGTTGAGGCTGTCGCACTGCTTGAAGCTCATGTTTGGCACTGATGTCGTTGGTAACGCGCAGAGCAACACAAGCGTGGCGCCAGTCCTGTACGCTTCGCTGAAATAATTTATTTTGTATATTTGGCATCATAGCAGCCCCCCCCCCCCTTGGTGCTAGCTAGCAATGTCTGCCTGGTCGCTGAAAACCCGACATGCTCCGTCCCGGCATTGTAGGGATTAGAGGGTCTATGGTCATACGACTACGGCCATGCATGAAAATGAATTACACCCCCCCCTTACAACTTGAACAGCGTCAACCTATGAAGACTTATCTCTAACCGATGTCCCCAAAACAACCCCCCAACCCCATGTTCCCAGCCCACAAACCATCTGGACCTGGCGTCCATAGAAGCCCTCAAGAACGCGTTGGATGGCTACGGCGGCGGCGTCATCCTTGCGTCTCACGACCAGGCCCTGATTTGCGACATGCTAGACTCCCCCGACGACTCTGCCGATGGAGCTGCGGGGGGCTTGCCTCGCGGCGAGCTCTGGGAGGTCAAGGCGCACCGCGTGTTGCGGAGGGAAGGGGGTATTGCCGAGTACCTCGCCGAGCTAACCGTGCTGGCTGGGAAGCGCGATGCAAAGAGGGCGGCAGCGGCGCGCTGACGCGGGGGCATGTCTATGCTGGGCCACACCCTCGAGTGCTCACCTTGCTCGCCTGCCTGCCCGCCCATCGTATCAACGTTGATGGTTTGGCGGTGGCGCGGATGTTGTATTGACGCCGATGAAATTGCCGGAACCACGCGTTTTGATGTTGCTTTGACGCCGATGGAATTGCCGGGACCACATTTTTTTGTAATTGATGGAAACGCCAGGGGAAGGAATTGCCGGAACCACGGTTTGTCTCGAAGGTGGAAACACCAGGGAGCAAACCTTCCTGTGTCGAGGGTGTTAGGGCGAAGGTTTAGGGCTACATAGCAGGCCTTTCTCTCTATTTCGTGTCGTGTCGCATAATTTGACGTTGTTGGTGGTTGTCTCGTCGACCATGCGTCTGCGTTCCGCACTCCAGTTTCACCTTCTTGACTTGGCTTGTCTTGTCTTGGGGCGAGGGTGAGGGTGAGGGTGAGGGCCTAGAGGGGGCTAAGGTAAACCTCCCTCTACCGTGTAGCAATTTCGCTGTGGTTGTATTTGCGGTTGATAGTTGTCTGTTGTTGTGCAGGTTCGGACGGTGCCTTTTTCGTGCTCCGCGCATTTTTGTTTTTTTTTTCGGCGTGGCTCGGGAGCAAGGCTAAGAACCTGCGGCTTATGTTCATACGTAGCCCCCGTTTTGTTGTGTCGTGGATTTTGGGCGTGTGCAGTGGATAATTGTCTACGCAGTTGGTAACTGCCCACTGCCAAGGCTTGAGCGGTGCCTCGGTGCTTCGCACGTTAGTGTTGATTTTCCGGCGTGGCTCCGGAGCAAGGCTGGGAACCTGCGGCTTATACGTATAGCCCCCGTTCTGTGTGTAGTGGATGTTGGGCATGCGCTGTGAATATTTGGATGATTACCTGGGCAGTTGGTAACTGCCTACCGTCAAGGCTTGAGCGATGCCTCGGTGCTCCGCGCGTTGGTAGCGTTTATTTTCCGGCGTGGCTCGGGGGCAAGGCTAAGAATCTGCAAGCTTGCACGTAACTCGCGTTCTGTACGTACTGTGTGCAGTTAGTAATTGCCTGTTCTGCAGGCTTGAATCGTGCCCCCCGGAGCCCCGCGCATCGGAGTTGCATAAATCGGCATCGCTCGGACCAGGGGTGCGGGGGTGCAACAACAGCATTTACGTGTGATGCTTCCTTGTCTGACCGATTTGCGTGCTGTTTGTATCGGCCGTGCTTTGTGTGCTTGGTGTGGTGACGCACGATGGTAGTCCCAGTGACACTTTTTGACCCAAGAGCATTCATGACGGATGAGTCTTTCTCAACCGACAACACTACCTACATAGGCCATGGGGTTGCTCATTATTTGGTTGAGGGTTAAGCGGACACTTTTCTCATTCTTAGGTTAAGGGTAAGCGTGCACTTTTTTCTTAATTCGGTTTTTGGGTGACTTAGTAATAGTGTAGAGCTCCTCAATTGAGTGTCTTAACCTCAGGAAATTCTGTAACATGGTGTACCCCTACCTTAGGTAGATGTAAAAATCGCTTTTTGTTGTTGTCCCTCGTCACGCCTCACAGCCGATTTAGGTGCCAGTCTCATTCCTGCGTACCGTATTGTGTTCATGCGTGGGTGCCTTTTATGTTGTCTCGTCTGGTCCGTTTGCGTGCTGTTGCGCAGAATACTACCGGTCGTACTTGTGTGGTCTTGAATGGCTATGGCGGAATGCAATTTTGTTTGTCTTATGGCGGAATGCAATTTTGTTTTTGGTCTGTACCGCCACACAGCCCCTATAGGTGTGGTCGGTTGCATTGCGTATTACAGGTGCCTTTGATGATGTCTTGACCGGCACATCTGTGTGCTGTTGGGCAACACATTATCGGGTTCGTACGAGTTGTTTGTTAATTGTGACGGAATGTACAAAACAATGTTTTTGCTCGTACCTCCACACAGCCCCCACGTAGGTATGGTCGGTTGGGTTTCGTATTATTAGATGCCTTTTTGATGTTGCCTCGCATGGCCCGTCTGCATGCTGTGTGGCACAGCTGTATGGTAGTGTCGGTCATGCTGGTGTGTTCACTTGTATCGACCTCTTGGTGCTGTTGGGCGTGGCATGGGCTGCTGTATTTTAGCTAGGTCGACCGGTCGTCGGTGTGTTGGTCGACATGACCGTCGGGGGGGGGATTCTTCCGTCGGTTGCTCTCGTGTTGCGGTCGGTTCGTTTTGTATTTTATACAAGCTAAATAATACCCTACATCAACTCTCTGGCTCTACGATGAGTCTCCCGATGGGTCGATACTCAACTTTGAAAGCCGCGCGATACGTCGGTCGCGGGTTTCATGCATTCGTCGTACAGGCTACGATGTATAGACTGGTGACTCCCCTGGATGCTTTTGTGTGGCACGTGCGGGATATTCCCCAGCCAGCCTGTATGTCTGTCTGTTTGTCTGTCTGTCTGCCTGTCTGTCGGTATGTCTGTCTGCCTGTCTGTCTGTCGGTCTGTCTGTCTGTCTGTGTGTCTGTGTGTCTGTCGGTATGTATGTCTGTCTTGTCTGTCTGTCTGTCTGTCGGTATGTCTGTCTGTCGGTATGTCTGTCTGTCTGTCTGTCTGTCTGTCTGTCTGTCTGTCTGTCTGTCGGTATGTCTGTCTGCCTGTCTGTCTGTCTGTCTGTCTGTCTGTCTGTCTATCTGTCTATCTGTCTGTATGTCTGTCTGTCTGTCTGTCTGTCTGTCTGTCTGTTTGTCTGTTTGTCTGTCTGTATGTCTGTCTGTCTGCCTGTCTGTCTGTCTGTCTGTGTCCGTCCGTCCGTCCGTCCGTCCGTCCGTCCGTCCGTATGTCTAACCCCTGAATATCACCACAGGCATGACTCTCACTTTATTTTCGCCAACCCCTATAGAGCCACACCCACGTTTATGGGGACAAACCACTTGGAATTAGAGTGGCTAATGTCGATGTTGTGCTTCCATCACTATATACAGCAGTCCAACATCAGCCGCCGGTGTGAAGTCAACTTTTCACACATCGGATAGATCACCGATCTCCACTTATGATCTACAACGTTCAGGGAAGATATAATCCTGATCTGTATGATCTGTATTATCTATATGATCTACATAACTCATGTTCCCAGGTGGAAGCCGTATCATTTGCATGATCTACGATGCACATTGTTTGCTGGGTTGAATATGTACTCGATACACTCTGCTCAATGTGTCATACCGGTAGTTAGGAGACAGATGAAGATCGTGAGCTGTTCAATGTGTGCAACTTTAGATAACTGTTAGATAACTCAAGGTGTTTCAACGGCTCTTCCGCACTAAAAATACCGCAACGTGCTGTAACCTATACATCAGAAAATCCTCCGTGGTAAAATCCAGGGTCAATAGGAGAATTCCGTAGGTTTACCGTCTTCTGCAACGGAAAGTCCTAACGTGTCTGATCGAAAACTGTCTTTTTTTAACTGTTTTTTTATCCTCCGGCGGACTGGTAAAAATAACGCTTAACCCGTGTAGGACTGCACGTCTGTTATGGGGAAAAAACACTTGAAATTAAAGTCATATTTAGGTTTATGTACAGCAGTGCAGTACTAAATGGGTCACAAACTGTTCGCCCTACGTACCAATTTCGAAGCTCAGAACTTATGCATGATACGCATCTGCTTTTTCGAACGGGTTCCTAACCGTTGACGCCCATACACAAGCGTCCCGCCCCAACCCTATTACAAAAACAAACTCACACTATTCCCCACTTCTCATTGCTACGTACGAGTACTCTTTTATCGTACTAAACCGATCTAAGACGCACAGTATCCTATGGTTTTGTCCATTTCGACACGAGTCGATGAGGGGGGCAAGTGCTGCACCGTTCTCGCGATTAATATAAAAGACACGTACCGCAGTGGGTTGGGGGGGAAGGGCCTGCTTTATGACCCCGGATTTTGAGTTGCGACTAGGAGAGAGAGAGAGAGAGAGAGAGAGAGAGAGAAAACAAAAAAGGAGATGAATGGGAAGAAAGATGGGTATGTCTCGCACACCAAGGGTTTTAAGCAGCCGGGCGGATAATGCTTACAAAAGTGACCGCCTTTTGAAAAAAAAATCCTGTTGACCCTCTGGTGCCATAGTACCACCCAGGGGGGTCGCTTACCTGTATGCCTCACGAGGTTATACACGCTAGCACGAGCGATCGAAGTATCACACTCACCTTGCTAATATATCATCGGTTCGATTAAATTCTCGATCTAACACCAGATGTGTCTTTTTAATTTTTGAAAGAAGGCCAAGCGCTCAGAGACGGCCCCACGTGGTAGCCTGGGTGCAAAACAATATTGGGCGGTTGACAACAGCTCTCTCACGTTGTTGGATAGTGTTGGGTATTATATCGGAAGCTCCGATAAATCGGGAATCGTGTTGGTGATCAAATCGGACAGTATTATGTCCCGATAATCGATAAAAACGCCTTGCTTCAAGCAGGAGGGGATGCCGTTCTAATGCCCCCCCCATTAAATTAACTCATTGAAGCTGTCGTCCACATGCAAGTCCGCCTCAGAGGCGGTTCTTAGCAGGATGCAGCTCACCCTCCATGCGACTCGCCCAATACCTCACGGCTCCGGAAGTGGCCACACCAGAAATTAAATTAACTCATTGAAGCTGTCGTCCATATGCAAGTCCGCTTCAGAGGCGGTTCTTAGCAGGATGCAGCTCACCCTCCATGCGACTCGCCCAATACCTCACGGCGTTTCGCGCTTGGTGCAAGCAATGTCTGCCTGGTTGGTGAAAACCCAACGCGCTCCGTCCCGGCATTGTAGGGATGCGAGGGTCTATGGTCATATGACTACGGCCGTGCACAACATGAGTACACCCCCCCCCCCCCCCCCCCCCCAACTTCGGGATTGATGTTGCGGATGATTTCGTATGCATATCAGAAACACCCGAAGGACTGCAGAAACAAATAGAGAAGGCACTAGAGTACACCAGGAAGTGGAGAGTGACGCGAACGTAAAAAAATGCGCAGTAGTTGTATGTAACGAAGATAAGGAGAGTCCGGTAACTTGTAANAGAAGTGCTGTGATGTTGGACGGGGAAATATCGAAGTACGTTGATATCCTACAGGGAGTTGCCCAGGGATGTACGCTATCACCTAACCTATTCAAGGTATACATTAATGACATGATAGTAGCAGTAGAAGCAGCATCGCAGGGAGTCACGGTGGGGGAAGATACGGTGTCGGGATTGATGTTTGCTGATGATTTCGTTTGCATATCAGAAACACCCGAAGGACTGCAGAAACAAATAGAGAAGGCACTAGAGTACACCAGGAAGTGGAGAGTGGCGGCACACGTAAAAAAGTGCGCAGTAGTTGTATGTAACGAAGATAAGGAGAGTCCGGTAACTTGTAAGGGGAAGTGGGGAGAAGATGAATTGCCGATCGTAGACCAGTATACGTACCTTGGCGTAGAGACCTCAAAATATTGTTCTGGAATGCACACATAAATAAAATAATAGGCAAGGGTAAGGCGCACGTAGGCAAGATGGAAGCAGTCCTAACAGGCTCGCACCTTGACACTAGAATTAAGAGATGTGTACTGATTAATGTGATTGTACCAAAGCTAGAATATGCAGGAGAAGTATGGGAAGGGAACGCGAAGCTCGTAAAACAGCTGGAAACAGTACACAGATGACAGCAGCTAAAAAAATATTAGGATGCTCAAGCACGACGAGTAATACAGTATAGAGAGCAGAACTGGGAATGTACCCAATTAAGACAAATAGAGACGTGCGTAAGTTGAAATGGCAATATAAAGTAAAGAACATGCCAAATAAGAGGTTGCCAGCCATAGCTGATAAAGCTGTATGGGAGAAAGTAACCAAAGGGCGAGCTGGAATAAGGTGGGATAGCGTAGTCGAGAAAGTATGGAAGGATATAGGAAACCAAATAGAGATGCTGGCCATAGAGAAATTAGCGGATACAAGACAGAAGTAAAAGAAAGGATAGAAAGAAGGGAAAGGCTAGCGTTAAGAAAGAAGATGGAAGGGGAAGAACACTTAGAGATATACGGGGGGTTGAGAGAAGGAATAGGGATGAAAAGGTATCTGCACGGCCCGACGGACTTCGCGAAAAAGCTGAAATTGCGATTTCGTGTAGGGGACCTGGACCTACCAGAAAGAAGAAGGAGGTATACCAGTAGCCGGGAGGAGGAGGAAGTAGATGCACAAATGTGCCCATGTGGCAAAGCCATAGAGAGTAGAATTCACATAGTGGGAGAATGTGAAAGGTACAAAGAGGAAAGGGATGTGCTAGAGGAGGAGATGATAAAAATAGACGAGTGTGACATAGAGCAGTTTGGTACACTAAGTAGTAGCGAGAAAACGATCGCTATCTTAGGAGATAGATGGTGGCCACAGGCGGCGAAACAGGAAGGGGATAAGATTAGCAAAAAGTTTATTTGTAATATATGGAAACAACGTAATGAGCGCCCAAGTGTTGGAGGTGAGTAGGAACGGTGCTCCGTCTCGAAAGGGATGCGTGGCCAATGGTCAAATGACTAAGGCAAGCAACAAATGAGTACGCCCCCCCCCACGACATGAGTACACCCCCGCCCCCCCCCGTTGAAAGTGTCGAAGGTGGATAAGTGGACGTGAAGTATCTGAAGGAACAAAAGGGCATGCTCCCCGGCAGTACCGCGCCTTCTATTTCCTTATTTATTATTTCCGTATTTCTACCTCGCATATCGCTTATCGTATCGGCTCGATTTTGTCATTAAAAAGAACGGCAGTTGGCATGGATGGCATGCATTCGTACCCGGCGAAGGCGCACACAATGGCTTTTACGAGCTAAACTCGAGATGCACAACAACATACAGCTCTACTGCTAGCTGTTTGCTACAACACAGTACTAGTAGTAGTGGTAGTAGTAGTAGTAGCGCCTGCAATCTACGATAGACGGGGGAAAAAAACAGGTACCGGCACACAACAATATGCACTTTACTGGAGTACTATTACGGGAGACCATAGTAAACACTAGTAAATAGGACCACTTTTTGCTAGTAAAAAGGGGTATATATATAGGTTTTTGTATATACCGTAGGTCCTATTTACTAGTGTTTACTATGGTCCCCCGTAATTTTACGGGGGGGGCATAGTATTCAGGACACATGACATACACAAAAACCTATTTGTTACGGTATTTTTACTAGGCATATTTGGTCCTGACTAATATCTTCGCCCGCAATAGTACTTTTACCTACCTACCTACCCATACAGCCGAAAACACACACCTACGGCGAGTCCTCAAGGTCATAAAGAGGAAGGCGCCGTTGGCCAAGAAAACCTCGAGTGAACACAGCAAGTACAGAGCACAGCTCAAAACGGTTTCTAGCAGGAAGGATGCCTACCTCACGACCCTACACCGGCGACAACACACTATTCTACGTAGTGCGTCCGGCCACGCTCCCGGTCAGACCTATTGTAGAGAGAAATAAAAAAAAGAAGAAAAAAAAACCCGTGAGATCGAGGATTTGGTCGAAACTGAGAGCTATTATGCTATTATGTACCAGGTACTACAGCAGTACAAGACGAGAAAGTACGGCAAATGACAGCAATATGGATGCATTGAATGTGAATCCCCCCCCCCCACCAAAAGGGAAGTACTTGTAGAGCATTACCGCAAGCTAGGGACGCCCACAACCAACGAAACGTTCGACAAAGAATTTGAGAAAGATATCAACGCGTGGGCGGAGGCGAACGTAGATGCATCAGAAAGGGAAGACAGTGGTTCAGAAGGGCTACAGGGAGAGTTCACAAGAGAAGAAGTTAAGAAGTGTGTAGCTAAACTTAAGAATAGAAAGGCAGCAGGGGCAGACCAAATAGTTAATGAATTTATGAAGTACGGGGGAGAAGGAATGCTTACCATGATGGTTAAGTTGTATAACTGGATATGGAAAAACGAGTACGCACCTAAGAGATGGAGAGAAGGAGTAGTAGTAAACTTGTTTAAGAAAGGAGACAAGGCTGACCCGGGTAACTATAGGGGAATAACGCTACTAAGCACTGTAGGTAAAACGTTCTGTAAGATTTTGAACGATAGAATGGGAACAATGATGGAGAAGGAAGAAAAGATTAGCGAAGGGCAAGCAGGATTTAGGCCAAACCGTAGCTGCGTCGATCATGTGTACACATTAGGTAAGATAATCCAAGGCAGGAAAGACGCGGGGCTAACAACGTACTGTTTCTTTTTAGATGTACAGAAGGCCTACGATACAGTATGGAGAAATGGGCTGTGGAAAAAGTTGTGGGAAATAGGGATAAGAGGAAAGATGTGGAGAATGATGAAGAAGATGACGGAATGTGCGAGAAGTGCTGTGATGTTGGACGGGGAAATATCGAAGTACGTTGATATCCTACAGGGAGTTGCCCAGGGATGTACGCTATCACCTAACCTATTCAAGGTATACATTAATGACATGATAGTAGCAGTAGAAGCAGCATCGCAGGGAGTCACGGTGGGGGAAGATACGGTGTCGGGATTGATGTTTGCTGATGATTTCGTTTGCATATCAGAAACACCCGAAGGACTGCAGAAACAAATAGAGAAGGCAATCGAGTACACCAGGAAGTGGAGAGTGACGGCGAACGTAAAAAAGTGCGCAGTAGTTGTATGTAACGAAGATAAGGAGAGTCCGGTAACTTGTAAGTGGAAGTGGGGAGAAGATGAATTACCGATCGTAGACCAGTATACGTACCTTGGCGTAGAAATCTCAAAAGATTGCTCTTGGGATGCACACATAAATAAAATAATAGGCAAGGGTAAGGCACACGTAGGCAAGATGGAAGCAGTCCTAACAGACTCGCACCTTGACACTAGAATTAAGAGATGTATACTGATGAATGTGATTGTACCAAAGCTAGAATATGCAGGAGAAGTATGGGAAGGGAACGCGAAGCTCGTAAAACAGCTGGAAACAGTACAGATGACAGCAGCTAAAAAAGTACTAGGATGCTCAAGTACGACGAGTAATACAGTATTGAGAGCAGAACTGGGAATGTACCCACTTAAGACAAATAGAGACGTGCGTAAGTTGAAATGGCAATATAAAGTAAAGAACATGCCAAATAAGAGGTTGCCAGCCATAGCCGATAAAGCTGTATGGGAGAAAGTAACCAAAGGGCGAGCTGGAATAAGGTGGGATAGCGTAGTCGAGAAAGTATGGAAGGATATAGTGAACCAAATAGAGATGCTGGTCATAGAGAAATTAGCGGATACAAGACAGAAGTAAAAGAAAGGATAGAAAGAAGGGAAAGGCTAGCGTTAAGAAAGAAGATGGAAGGGGAAGAACACTTGGAGATATACGGGGGGTTGAGAGAAGGAATAGGGATGAAAAGGTATCTGCACGGCCCGACGGACTTCGCGAAAAAGCTGAAACTGCGAGTTCGTGTAGGGGACCTGGACCTACCAGAAAGAAGAAGGAGGTATACCAGTAGCCGGGAGGAGGAGGAAGTAGATGCACAAATGTGCCCATGTCGCAAAGCCATAGAGAGTAGAATTCACATAGTGGGAGAATGTGAAAGGTACAAAGAGGAAAGGGACGTGCTAGAGGAGGAGATGATAAAAATAGACGAGTGTGACATGGAGCAGTTTGGTACACTAAGTAGTAGCGAGAAAACGATCGCTATCTTAGGAGATAGATGGTGACCACAGGCGGCGAAACAGGAAGGGGGTAAGATTAGCAAAAAGTTTCTTTGTAATATATGGAAACAACGTAATGAGTGCCCAAGTGTTGGAGGTGTCTCTATTAGGAGTAGGCACGGTGCTCCGTCTCGAAAGGGATGCGTGGCCAATGGTCAAATGACTAAGGCAAGCAACAAATGAGTACGCCCCCCCCCACGACATGAGTACACCCCCGCCCCCCCCCGTTGAAAGTGTCGAAGGTGAATAAGTGGACGTGTAAGTATCTGAAGGAACAAAAGGGCATGCTCCCCGGCAGTACCGCGCCTTCTATTTCCTTATTTATTATTTCCGTATTTCTACCTCGCATATCGCTTATCGTATCGGCTCGATTTTGTCATTAAAAAGAACCGCAGTTGGCATGGATGGCATGCATTCGTACCCGGCGAAGGCACACACAATGGCTTTTACGAGCTAAACTCGAGATGCACAACAACATACAGCTCTACTGCTAGCTGTTTGCGACAACACAGTACTAGTAGTAGTGGTAGTAGTAGTAGTAGCGCCTGCAATCTACGATAGACGGGGGGAAAAAAACAGGTACCGGCACACAACAATATGCACTTTACTGGAGTACTATTACGGGAGACCATAGTAAATAGGACCACTTTTTGCTACAGTCGGGGACATCGAACCTGGAATTTTTTTTCTATAAATTTCACTTTTTATATTATTTATCTTTTCCAAAGATGAAGATACGATATTTTTTCGGAGATTTTGGATGACGCAACAAAGAACATCCGGAGACGGGAATCACCGCATCTCCGCTTCAGGCCAGCTCCCGAAGACACAAGGAGCTCGCCAAGGCAACGCATGCCTCGATTCTCGCCCTGTGGCCGGAGGACGGTGCTTGGCTCTGCTGCTCGCGTACATCGTTCCAGACAGCCAAGCT
>MEHQ01001502.1:420507-443726 GCA_008828725.1 Saccharina japonica
TGCATCATGTATGTGCGACCTGTCGTGTGGCTACGCGGGCCGCGACAAATAATCGCGTAGTACAGGAAAATGTATCTTTGAAAGTATACGCAAACGGTCACCATGCACGATTTTATGCTTGAAGGCTTGAGTTCGATCCTTGGCGATGACTCTGGATACTTTTTTTTTGTATTGTACGTAACCCAGACCCCCATAATATAAGACAGGAAGCACACAAAAACTAAGTGGATTTCTTTGGCAGGTATACAATATGATATGCGTATGATACAATATCGCATGCTGTTGTTTTGATATTAATACGACGTAGGTTTTCGATTCGCCCTTGCGCCACTTCCCCAGGCACGTCCCGGAGGGGAACCTTGTAATTAATATTAATAGTTCCAGCACTAACAGGGTTAACGTGGAACACAATAAAAAAAAAACGTCCGAGTACGTATTGAAAAATTAAAACCACCATTTCTAAATAAAAAATCGTTAAACAACAAAATCAACACGTTGGATCGGTCCCCTATATCAGGGAGTAAGTCGTAGAGCATTGTGGTAACAAAAATACAAAACACGCCAAAAGGGTCAACGAACTCCCGTTGGCGACCAACAGGCGAAAGTGGCGGCACGCGTCCTCAGTACTATTTTTAAGCGATCCCACTCGTACCAGGTACCACGCTGTCCTGAAATATAAGCACCATTTGTATATTCATATTAAATAAAAATGTATATTATATTTCGGTACATAGTGGTGCATGTTTTTTTTATCATCATCACTACCCTGTACTCCCCAGCTCAACTCGTATCACCATAATTACGGGGGGGCTATTGTAGTAAGAAGTCCTTACTATAATTACGGGGGGGGCTATTGTAGCAAGAATTTCTTACTGCAGTTCTTACTGCAATAGCCCCCCCGTAATCATGGTGATACGAGTGTAAGAAGAACCAAAGATATCGTGTGGAAACATAATGGGACACCTGGTTTTTTACGTTCGACTTCGACGCGAGTCGACGAGGAGGGAAGAAAGTGTTGAAATCTTCTCGCGATAAAAAATGCAAGGCACGTGCCGTAGTGGGGAGGAAGGAGAAAAATCTACTTAGCGACCCCGGATCTGAGTTACGACTACTAAAGAGAGAGAGAAAAGAAGGGCGAATATATTAAATGGGTTGGGGGAAAAAAGAAAAAGAAAAAAAAACTGGGTTCTGATCTGAGTTACGACTAAAGAGGGAGAGAGAAAAGAAGGGCGAATATAATAAATGGGCTGGGAAAGAAAAATAATAAAAACATAAAATAAAATCGTGGGTTCTGATCCGAGTTACGACTGAAGAGGGAGAGAGAAAAGAAGGGCGAATATGATAAATGCGCTGGGAAACAAAAAAAAAAAGTGGGTTCTGATCTGAGTTACGACTGAAGAGGGAGAGAGAAAAGAAGGGCGAAGATAATAAATGGACTGGGGAAAAAAAAAACGTGGGTTCTAATTACGTACTATACAACGGTCGACGTAAAGTCAACTAAGTGTGTTCCACCGTAATACTCCTCCTCCTCCTCCTCCTCGTACTCGTAGCTCACCATTCCATCGTTGTTCTTGTCGAAGAACCTGAAGGCGCCGTTGATCTCCTTCTCGAAATCCGTCTCCATGTCCCCCAGTCGCATCATCATCACGAATTCGTCAAACGAAATCCCACCGCTCCTGTCCAGGTCAACCTTTCAGGTTTTGTTTGTTTGTTTGTTTGTTTTCGTTTTTTGTAACGGCAGAAGGCAGTCGCCGCGGGAAAAAGCGAAGGAGCGGAGGGAGGGAGGGAGTGTAGCGTTCAGGGGGCGCATATCTGGATTGGGTAACGGCCCGAAGATAAATATCAAAACGTTTTACGTAGATAACACTATTAATAGATACACTACGCGTACAGTAAGATATGAAATACCCGGCGGGTAAGAAGATATCACTCTGTCCGGAAACGTAATCACCGTTAGAGTATTCAAGGACCGTTTGGGTATCGTACGACGTATTTATAATTCGTGCATACACACGAACCAAACGGCTCTTATAAAAAAAAAAAAAAAAACAGCTGTGAGATCGAGGATTTCGTCGAAACTCATGTCTGCTTCGTACGTCGTAGCTGAGTGTAATATTCGGTCGCGCGTACTTACGGGTTTTATATATGCCGGGCATACTGGTATGAAGATAAAGATAAGAGGATGCAAATACGCTAAGATATGCCTGGTACGTATAATATGTATATACCAGGTACTTCTTACGTGAAGAATGAAGATAGTATCATATAAAATAGGATGCCAGAACAAGAAAGTAAGACATCAAGGTAAGGAATAAGACACCCATATACCTATAAAAATATCATAAGAAGATATCAAGGCATCACAAGGTATCGCCGGGCATGCGTCGGGCGTAGCATTCAGGTGGGCTCAACGCGAGCTGTATGTGTACAGCAGTATTCGGACAGGCAACCGTTGGAACATACAATTGTATCATAGTATCAAGGCATGAAGAAAACAAGACAACAACATATCCAAACCTCGGACAGATCATCTACAGATCATACAGATCATCTACAGATAGATTATTGACAGATATATCATCTACAGATATATCATCTAGAGATAGATCATCTACAGTATATAGATCATCTACAGATAGATCATCTACATATACATCATCTAGATCATCTAGATCCTAACTTGCCGTTCTGCGGTGCTGTGCAGGATCTGTACAGTACAGATCCAACCCAGGAAATGTGTCCTATTACGGGGGACCATAGTAAACACTAGTAAATAGGACCAAATATTGTTACTAAAAATATGGAAATATATACGAGGTTTTTGAGTTTACCCTATTCAATAGGTCCTATTTAATATTGTCCCCCGTAATAGATCATGCGGAGTATATGGCTCCCATCCGGCAACGCGAGCTAGATCATACAGATCATACAGATCATACAGATCATACAGATCATACAGATCAGGGATCTATCTGCCGTGAAGTATCTGAATCAAGTGGGAATCCATGATGCATCCGAGCTGTGAATTATATCACAAAACCCAATGATAAGGTTCGTCTTAGGTCCCGGGTCCATGGTCCCGGGTTGGCTAAATGAACAACCAACCTATATTACAACAGTACGTACACACCAGGTATTTCAGTTGACAAACTATCTCGCTTGTGCATGTGTAGGCATACCTGGAAATCTACAGTACGTTGTCCGTGGGCACAAGACAGACTCCCAACAATTACCGGTATACCAATACAGCCGTTTTGGTTTTTCTCCGTCTCACACAGTCTGTGACCAAATAATTGATATCTCTCTAGGATCAGGCATCAGGACAGACACTGGGTGTGATAATGTAGTTGGGGGAAAATAACCGTTTCACGTGAAGACAAAACACGCAGTACGTACGTGTAGTGGTCCCTCTTTAGTGCCGGCTGAGTAGTGCCGGGTGCCCGCTATTGTGCCTGTGAAATCGCCTGGTACATGAGGAATTCACCAGTGTGGCAGTGGACGGACTAGAGTAGTGCCAGTTGCCACTATAGTGCCGGTATTGTTGGCTGGCGCATATCATACCGGCACTATACAGGGACCGGCACTAGAGGGACCATTGAGGCAAACTAGTACGGGGGACCATAGTAAATAGGACCAAATACTATCTGAAAATTTACGGGTATATATAGGTTTTTGGGTATACCGTAGGTCCTATTTAGTCCTATCTACTATGCTCCCCCGTAACAAGAATACTGTGGGGCGGAGCCCCTGGAAGAGACCAAGCCAACGACGCCAATGTGGCGCGGAGCCCCTGGCAGGTTCTCTCTTATGTGGTTGTGGTGTGGAGGACACACCGAGGTGGGTTGGTGTCTCGGGTCTTCACGGAACGGAGTGGGCAACCTCTGGTTGACCTTGAACTTGTGTGTAATGAGGCGGTACTATCTAGGGGAAGGGGACCTGGTATCCACAATACTTACAAATAAAAAAAGTACACAACTGTAAGATCGAGGATCTCGTCGAAACTCTTTTCTTGCAATATATACTCTTAACCGGGAGTAAAGGTATTTGGCGTCCGCAGTTTTCCTATTGGTTGGTAAATATTTTTCGAAGGAAAATTCTGGTTGGTGGTCGTAAGGTAGGCCTTGGCCTTCAAGGCTCACCTTTAAACAGGGGGTGCCTTTAGGGCAGCTGTTTCGAGCCTTACCGAGCCTTTAATGGCGTTTATTGTGACTAAAAATAACGCGTTGGACCGGAAACCCCATATAAACAGGGGACAGGTTCGTAGATACCCTACAGTAGTCGCAATGAGTCATTTTGCAAAAAAAAAAAAAAAAAACTCTCCCTGTAGGCAAAAAAACACGCATGTCAAATACACCGCCCTTGTCGCGAGTAGTACTCGCACCTTGTCCATGACCTTCTTCAGCTGCATCGGAGTCGGCGTGTACCCCAGCGAGCGCAGGACCGTGGCGAGCTCTGTGGAGTCGATGGAACCGTTCTTGTCCTGGTCGAAGTTGTCGAATGCCTCCTTAAAGTCCTCCACATCCTCTTTCGACAGACCCCTCGTCGCCGCAGACTCGCTCGAATCTCCGTTGTCCGGCATGATAAGACTGGAACAACACTGCTACTGTACGGTATTTACCGGACCGGTCGGTATTCTATTATACTATGGTCGTGCTTTATTTACGCACGTAGGTAGTGCAGGGCGCTGACTACTACTGTTGGCCGTTTGTCGGTACAACAACGTATGTGCTGCCGCTGGGTGCTGGCCGTTTGCCGGTACAAACGAACGACGATATGTATGTATGTACAGTACGTACAGCAGTTACGTACTGCGGTTATTGCTGGCCTTTTTTGGTCGCTTGTCGGTACAACGGCAGTGCGTACAGTGCGTTGTACGGCAGTTGCGTACTGTTGTCGCTGGTTGCTGGTCGGTTGTCGGCACAGCAGTGGCAGATTTGTACTGCTGCCGCTGGTTGCTGGTAGTTTGTCGGTACAACGGAGGTACGTACAGCGCTGTAAGTAGACCGCTTCTAATTGAAGTATGCCACCTGGTACGCTTCACCCGCCAACAAACGCCGTTGAGTTTTTCAAGACGAGAAACGCCTGAGAAGGTAGGGGGGGGGGGGGGGGGGAGGGGGNTAGGAATAAATAGAAAACAAATTGACTACGAATATTCTTTGGAATACAAATATATGGTGAAGGGAATAGAAACGATGGGGATTGACTCCGAATCAATGCGGGTTGTTTGATGGAAAACATATATGTATATTTATAATTGATGTGGCCAGGGGGGGCTGGCTACTTGCTGAGAGCACGTTGTTTGTTGTTGTCGGCTGTCTCGCGGTCATCGCGAAAAGGGCTTGCAAAATCGCTCGCGAGACTGGCTGTGCTGATGATCGAGATCATTTGACTCGTGCATGCAGGCATACCGATTTTTTTGTGAAAAATATTATAGGGCACAAATACTACTCTGCAGCATTGATTGCTGGCTGTGTTACGTACGTACGTCGTACAGTAGGCACATTGAACGCACGTATCATACGTACCATCTGATACGTACGACACTGTACTCTGTACCATGGTAGTCAAGCTTGGGGGTGGTAAGAGATAAAGCAGTTGATATGTGAGTCTACGTCCGTATATACATACGTACTTTAGATATACGTCAAGACAGCAGTCAGGAAACAAATATTGAGCACGATTGCATGATGAGATATGACTGGGTGAGACACAGAGTATCCCCTTGCAGGTTTGTCTATTAAGCATCCTTGGTGTTACTCACTTTCCGTAGAGTCAAGCGTAGAAGAGAAGCAGCTTATATTAATCCCCGAGCCAGATGACATCTGCCTCGGGATGGGCTTCAAGTATGGCCCGCAGATATTATAAATACCCCGAATACCGAATACGAATGCCATCCAAGTTATACGAAAACGGACCAATTACCTATGCAGAGGTAATTACCGGCCTTCCTAGCCCATACCATTACACTTACCTGGTCTGCACTGACTGACTACGAGGCTGAGAGATTTCTTATTTTTTTTCAATTTCTCAGGCTGACTTTCTTGTGAGTTCCTTTCTTATGAGCGGGCCGGTACTGCTGTATCTCACGAGACAGGAGTTTTAACCCTTTTAGGTCTGCAGTCCCATTTTGGGGACAAACCACTCAAATTATAAGTAACTTGTCCCTAAAACGGGACTCCAGTCCGATAAGGGTTAAGAATTTCAGGGCTCGAGTTTATGGAGGAAGAGGACGACAACGTGACAACGTGGCCATTTCCACACTGATAAGCTGATAATAGAGTAGGAGACACGGCGTGCCTGACACAAGAATTCAAGAATTCGAGCCTGGACCACAAAAAGTGACGCGTACTGTTGTACGAAGTGCGTACAACTCGTACCATTTTTATATTGACATTAATATTAACATACATCTGTACCACTATATCTGGAACATCCATTCACACCTCATACAGATCATACAGATCATACAGATCATATAGATCATTCCCACGTGACCATCTAGATCTTTCAGGGAAGATATATCCTGATCTGTATGCTCTACTGATGCTGTAGTTCGTGTTTCCAGGTAAGAGCTAAGAGCCGTATAACCTGCATGATCTAGGACACGCAGCTCAGGACACGCCCCTGACCCTGGGTTGGATCTACATAATATCTGTGTTGCCAATACCGATCCTGCGCAACATATATACCATAACGTCAGGTTAGGATCTACCGTAGATGATCTAGATGATCTATCTGGTCTGTAGACGATCTGTCCGACGTGAACATCTTTAACAAACATTGCGTATTGTGATACGTATGAATATGATACTGCTGCTAGCAGCTGCAGCGCCAAAATTGCCGCAAGGCTTGCGTACACCACATATCATATGCTGTTCATGTACCAGGTACACACGTACACACGTCTGCCACAAACTACATGCCGTATATATGTACGAACGAGCACGTATCATACTGACTTGTTGTGGTTCTGTGCATATGGTACATACCAGGCACCGGTACAATACAACGAGTAAAGACAGGCGTCCTTACGTATACGCACCCCCTTGCAGCAAGGGAAACAACCAACCTAAAATAACAACAACCGCGTGCTACATACCGAGAGGGGATACACACACCGCTCGTCACGGGGTCGTCACGTGTTTCGTCTGCGGGGGGGGGGGGTGCGGGTACTTGGCACTGCCGCTGCTGTTGTGTCAGGTGTGCTGCAGCTGCAACAACGGCAGTCGACAAGACCTGGTCAAGACTCGTACAGAGTACAGAGTCAAAAGAAGAAAAATAACTATTGAGGTTGAAGGCGGCATGATTTCGTTCGGAAAACGGCTACACTGCGTACGTACTGGCTGCCCTCGATAGTCCTCGATCTATCTGTATGACAGGAGGAGGTATATGCTGCGAGGAAAAACCCGGCCGGAGGGCTTGTAGGAGGCTGCGTATCACACGAACGTGTAGTTGTGCACATGCATTTCTCCGCTTGCGTATCAAGTGCACCACCCTTGTGACCACTGACCACCGACCATTGCCGCACAGTAATACTCTTCCCTGCGGTTCCTCGCGTGCACGTGTCGATACACATTTGGTTCAAGAACAAGAAGACCGTTCTACGAAAATCTCTTGCGTGCCGTCTCTATTTTTACCCGCAGGGGTCTTGTTCGAGTATGTACCTTCTGCTGCTGCTGTCTGTGCGCAAAAACTTGGGTTTAAACGATGGCGGACGACCTCTGGCGTCCCTTGCCTCGCGGAGCAATAGGGCCAACTACGGCATTCGTTAAAGCCACTTCGTACTACCATGCACGCTGGGTGCGCATCGCACTGAGCAAAGTCCTGGCGTAGAACTAAAGCAAGAAATAAATGTGCTGGTTGGACTCGTACTTGGTTGCTGATGCCTGATTTCTATCTTCCGACAGGAGCCTCTGTGCTACATATCATACTCGGCAGAGCGACGTCAGGCATCATAACCTGTCACCTTGTGGCACCAGCACAGCAGTAGCACTAGGTTCAGAAGTGCGAGCATCTCTCACCTGTCTGGGTTCCTTCTGTGACGAGCGTCTGTCGAGGTTGTTGGTGTTGGTGCTGGGGATGATTGTGAATGGAATGTGGTGATGTATGATTAATTGCGAGTCGCGAGTGGGCACAAAATTATTTTAAAAAATGACCCTTCCCAAAACGGGACGATTTTGCCAGGAAACTTCGCCCTCCTTTAATTTTCGCCCCTTTCCATAGGTCGCCCCGATGGTCTAGAGGTAACCTCGAACGCTTCTGAACGTTGATGTCTGGAGTTCGAATCTCACGTGGGTCGGACTTTTGAGTTTACTACGTATATGTGCAAAAATAAATAAAAAAACGGAATCAACTGCTGAGAGCGCCAATTAATAGTAGCGTGGGTAGGCGCAATTCGATGCGAGTCGACGAGGGAAGGAAAGGCTGAAGTCTTCTCGCGATAAAAATGCAAGGCAAGAACCGTAGTGGGGGAGGAGGGAGAGGAGCCTACTTTGTGACCCCGGATCTGAGTTACGACTAGGGAGGAGAGAGAAAGGAAGGGCGAAGATAATAAATGGGATGGACAAAAAAAAAAAAAAAAAAAAAAACTCTATTTCCATTTTGTTTCCTGCATGTAAAAAACAAATCTGTTTTGAAATTTTCGTGCGACGATGTTGCTGGATTGCTGTTGTACCATATAGCCTCATGAATATTCGACACGGCTACCGAGAGGAGGTGTTGTGTCACTACCGCATGCGCCTCTCCAGCCCGAGAAACAGCGGCCTGAAGCTCCTCGCGCCTTGGCATTGCTCAGACCACACCGCCGCCTTTTATGGTGCGTGTTTTAATTTCTACGTTCGTTCCCAATCCAATTTTTCGTACAAAATTTGAAAAAATGTATAAATAAAATCTGTAAAAATACAAAAATTTAAACTCCAACTCCCGCGCAGAAAAATATTGCGCGTACGTCCGTATAATCCCGCCGCGTTTTCGTGTTCGAAGCTTGTTTCCTGGCTTGTTCGCGTTGTCCAACCCACCTATAACTCGTACACAGAGCACCAGGGGAAAGAGAGGGAGGCTACATCTCATAGAGCTCTGCTTTGCTTGCATGTAAAGTTGGTTATCGTGAGCGCTCGTCTATCTTTTCAAACGGAGTGCAACGATGATGCATGGAAGAAGAGCGCGGAGGGAATGTTCGGCACCACTTGTTCTTCTGCTGTGGATAACATGTGCTTTGTTGGGGCTCCCGCCCGCCTCGTGCTTCCAGCCTTCTGGAGGGGCTGCGACGAGGTGGCAGCTCGAGCGTGGCGAGGCATCGCACAGTTTAGTCTTCTCCGGTGAGTGTTGCAATCAAAAACAGCGCGAGTAGGGCAAGCAGTGTTAACTTTTCCGTGAACTGTATATATACAGCAGTACATTATAGTTACAGTAGATAGTCGAAAGCAACTGCACCCCGTCTCTTGGCCGTATGTGACAGAGGGGATGCCTGATGTTTTGCTCTTCTTCTGTTGATAGGCGCCCTCCCGGCCCTCCCCTGCAATCGTTGCAGCTCCCTTCGTTCAAGCTGCACAGCAAACAGCAGCAGTTGTTGCCTAACTGGTATTCTTGCTGTTGTTGTGCTCGTACTCCTGCAGGCAAAGAAGCGCCAGCAAAACTTTAGAATTAACGCGACCAATCAGCTCTCACAGAGGATGCCTGGTGTTTCGCTGGCTTGTGTTGAAGGCGGCCCTCCGTTATCGCTGCTATTATCGGTACTCGTGCTGCTGCGGCTGCTGCTGCTGCTGTGCTGTTGCGTCGTACTCGCGGTCTGTATCATACCTGGTGTATGTGTTCCGTGTACAGCCAAAGCACGTAGTCCCAAGCAGTGGCGTTCAAACTTTGGGCATAATGCTGCAGCAACCGCCGTCGCCTCGGCCAGTTCCGGGTTGCGGCACCTATGGCCTCAACCAAACCCT
Organism: Saccharina japonica; assembly: GCA_008828725.1. Lineage (NCBI taxonomy): Eukaryota > Phaeophyceae > Laminariales > Laminariaceae > Saccharina > Saccharina japonica. The sequence continues at coordinate 430,443 of MEHQ01001502.1, forward strand.
CGTAACTCGTACGTAACCCTAAACTCCTTTTGGCTTTTGGTCATCCTGGCCCGTATCGGACCTGGTACACCCGTAAGCACGTACCCCCTTTAGCCTTTACGAACGCACACACGTGATCGCACACAGAGCATATCAGTCTATCGTACTCGTACCCCCTCTTTCATACCGAGCGTAGGCTGCGCTCTCGCCTCTCCAGCGCGATGTTGTCGTGACAATCACTTTGCTGCTCTGCTGCTCTGCTGCTCAGCTACTCTGCTGCTCTGCTGCTTTACTGCTCTGCTGCTCTGCTTGGCTTCTTCTCTGCTGCTCTGCTGCTCTGCTGCTCTGCTGCTCTGCTGCTCTGCTTGTCATCTTACTCTGCCGCTCTGCTGCTCTGCTGCTCTGCTGCTACACTTTTGCGACACAGGTAGGAACGCGAACACGCTGGATACAGCACCAGCAGCACCAGCACTTGGAGCATTCGGTGTCCAGCGTCGAGGACTTGCGCCGCCGCCGCGACAGCAGCAGCAGCTGTCAATGTCGATAGGCTTCCCAGCGGCTGAGGGCGTGCGTGGGTTCTTCGCTACCTCGTCGATATCTTCGGTCATGAACGCGGCCAACAACGTGCCCCCCGTTTACTACTTCGTTTACCTCTTGGCGGCCGGAGTCGGTGAGTGACGTTTAGGGCTGCGACTTGGCTGGACTTTCCGACTAGTATTAGTTGGCTGGCGACTATCTGGCTTTAGTTGACTAGTCGGCTGGCGCTAGTTGGCTTCATTTTGCGTCCAAAAAATGTGTTGAACGAAACGAACGTCAACGCCTTTTGGCACTGCCATCGACACCGGCGATAACCGTCGACTTGCGATGGGTGTTGGTGCGCCATGAGTTGCAGTAGGCCTCTCAGCTCTATCTCTCTCTCCGTGTCTGGGCGAGCTGTCTCGCGGGAAAATGCGCACCCATTCGCGAAGAAGCCTTCCTTAACCCTTTTAGGACTGCAGTCCCGTTTTGGGGACAAACCACTCTAATTCTAAGTAAGTTGTCCCCAAAACGGGACTCCAGTTCTATAAGGGTTAGGCAAGGAAACCCCAAATAATCGTATGGTTGATAGTTGACACGTTGACACCGCTGCAACAAACTAAAATACAGCCAACTACTGTAATATAATACCTGGCTGTGGCGACTTTTAGTCATCCAACTCACAGCTTCAGTGATGAGCGCTTGATCTTCTGCTCGTGATTTTTCCATACTCCTGTGACTTGTTTCACAGAGCCTGGTCGTACCTATATATTCATACATACACACACAGTACAATAGTACATACAGCAGCAGTACAACAACGCAGCACCCTAATAACTGCTCTCGTGTTTTCGGGGACACTTTTAGCCTCCAGCAGTGTCCACGGCTTGACCCAGCTTCGACAAAATGGTTGATAGTCCACACTAAGCCCTTATGACATCTTCATTCCGAGAAATTTCTGATACATTTCCCAGGCGACCGGGGTTAGGGTCGCTTTTTCAGTAGAGTCTTCCACAGTGTAGAAATAGAACGTTCTGGGAATATTCCCCATAAAAACAAGCGGGAAACAAAAACTGGCGGGAAAGCAAAACAGGCCTTTGTTTGCTCCCCTGATCCCACCGAAACCTGATCCCACTCGGATATGATCCCATTTGGCACCCTGCTCCCACCCACAAGGTGCAGAAATATAATTAGCCCTCCGCAGGAGCCGCCGGAGGCCGTGAGCGCGAAGCGCGAACCGTAAACGGTCAAAATTCCTCAAATTCGTAAAATCGCCGATTGCCAAAAAAAAAAAAAACGTCGCAGCAGCGTGGAATCGCACCGAGCGCCATATTTATGAAGCTGTGCACCATAGACCGCGGAGCTATATTGCATCCACGGCACAGCGCCTATACGTGAGGAACTTTTATTTAAGGACGGGCCAATCATAGGCTGTTCGAGCAGTATACTAAGACCAATCACATACGAGTTTTATAAGGATTACGTAAGGACGGGCGGTGGTGATTGGTGGCCGCTGACAAGCCTGACAGTCTCGGCGCTGCCAGGAGGCGAGACGTGCGGCTATGCGAGACAGACAGATAGCGCTGTTGCAAGCCGGATATTTGGACAGCGGCCCAGCACCCTCGTGGTGTGGCGGTATTTCCCGCCTGTAGTATGTTTCTAGTTGTGTTCTTGGGGCCCTGCGCTCTGTCCCTTTGAGAGGGTCGAAAGTCAGGGCCGGCGCAGGCTGCTCTGCCCCTACACGTACCATCTGCCCAGAGGCCAGATGCACAAGCTTTTGAGTGCGGGCGCGTGGCCACACCACAACAATCCCAGCACCAGACTACATAACCAGCAGCAGTAGCTTTGTCTCTGTGGATTCGAGCCCTCTCGGTTACCTGCAGCAGCGAGCGAACCCCGTACTTGCAGTACGAGTACGAGTGCAGAACGGGTTTTCCTTCAGATCTCACACAGAAAAATATGCCACACTCTGTCCGCAAATATAAGATATTTTTTATACCCATAATATTACTCAAACAGTCCCTATATTTCCGGACAAAGGGGTACACAGCACTACTACTCTGTCCGGAAATGTACGAAGTTATTGGTACTCGAATTAATACTCATACGTTCCTTACATTTTCGGACAAAACGGTATTATTGCGACGTGAAAAATCAACTCAAACCGAAGTCTAAAACCAAGTTATATGAACTCTCCCCTAGGAAAACATCCCAATAATTTAATGCCTTAAAAAATCATCCTCAGGTATAGGATCGGAGCCATCCACGGCACAGCGCCTATACGTGAGGAACTTTTATTTAAGGACGGGCCAATCATAGGCTGTTCGAGCAGTATACTAAGACCAATCACATACGAGTTTTATAAGGATTACGTAAGGACGGGCGGTGGTGATTGGTGGCCGCTGACAAGCCTGACAGTCTCGGCGCTGCCAGGAGGCGAGACGTGCGGCTATGCGAGACAGACAGATAGCGCTGTTGCAAGCCGGATATTTGGACAGCGGCCCAGCACCCTCGTGGTGTGGCGGTATTTCCCGCCTGTAGTATGTTTCTAGTTGTGTTCTTGGGGCCCTGCGCTCTGTCCCTTTGAGAGGGTCGAAAGTCAGGGCCGGCGCAGGCTGCTCTGCCCCTACACGTACCATCTGCCCAGAGGCCAGATGCACAAGCTTTTGAGTGCGGGCGCGTGGCCACACCACAACAATCCCAGCACCAGACTACATAACCAGCAGCAGTAGCTTTGTCTCTGTGGATTCGAGCCCTCTCGGTTACCTGCAGCAGCGAGCGAACCCCGTACTTGCAGTACGAGTACGAGTGCAGAACGGGTTTTCCTTCAGATCTCACACAGAAAAATATGCCACACTCTGTCCGCAAATATAAGATATTTTTTATACCCATAATATTACTCAAACAGTCCCTATATTTCCGGACAAAGGGGTACACAGCACTACTACTCTGTCCGGAAATGTACGAAGTTATTGGTACTCGAATTAATACTCATACGTTCCTTACATTTTCGGACAAAACGGTATTATTGCGACGTGAAAAATCAACTCAAACCGAAGTCTAAAACCAAGTTATATGAACTCTCCCCTAGGAAAACATCCCAATAATTTAATGCCTTAAAAAATCATCCTCAGGTATAGGATCGGAGCCATCCACGGCACAGCGCCTATACGTGAGGAACTTTTATTTAAGGACGGGCCAATCATAGGCTGTTCGAGCAGTATACTAAGACCAATCACATACGAGTTTTATAAGGATTACGTAAGGACGGGCGGTGGTGATTGGTGGCCGCTGACAAGCCTGACAGTCTCGGCGCTGCCAGGAGGCGAGACGTGCGGCTATGCGAGACAGACAGATAGCGCTGTTGCAAGCCGGATATTTGGACAGCGGCCCAGCACCCTCGTGGTGTGGCGGTATTTCCCGCCTGTAGTATGTTTCTAGTTGTGTTCTTGGGGCCCTGCGCTCTGTCCCTTTGAGAGGGTCGAAAGTCAGGGCCGGCGCAGGCTGCTCTGCCCCTACACGTACCATCTGCCCAGAGGCCAGATGCACAAGCTTTTGAGTGCGGGCGCGTGGCCACACCACAACAATCCCAGCACCAGACTACATAACCAGCAGCAGTAGCTTTGTCTCTGTGGATTCGAGCCCTCTCGGTTACCTGCAGCAGCGAGCGAACCCCGTACTTGCAGTACGAGTACGAGTGCAGAACGGGTTTTCCTTCAGATCTCACACAGAAAAATATGCCACACTCTGTCCGCAAATATAAGATATTTTTTATACCCATAATATTACTCAAACAGTCCCTATATTTCCGGACAAAGGGGTACACAGCACTACTACTCTGTCCGGAAATGTACGAAGTTATTGGTACTCGAATTAATACTCATACGTTCCTTACATTTTCGGACAAAACGGTATTATTGCGACGTGAAAAATCAACTCAAACCGAAGTCTAAAACCAAGTTATATGAACTCTCCCCTAGGAAAACATCCCAATAATTTAATGCCTTAAAAAATCATCCTCAGGTATAGGATCGGAGCCGCATCCACCACCCCCACCTGCCACCTCAAAATTTTGGGCTATTTATAGTCGCAGTACGTATATACGTATATATATAGAGCAAAAGAATATTCCCAGTAAATTCTATTTCTTCTACAATGTGGAGTACCCAGCTCCGCTTTTTAGGGTCATCCCTTACCTATAGGTTAGGGTTATCCCTTAGGGTTAGGGTTAGGGTATAGGTTAGGGTTAGTGTCCGGTTTCATTGTCAAGCAGATTCCAATCGTTTTCGAAGTTGGACCAAAAGGTTCCTACAGCCCTCGACACATTCGTTGGTACGCACTTTACTTGGAATTAGAGTCAGGCGTTTTTTTCGCCGTACACACTGCTGTGGGGTAAATACAAAGAACCTCCAAGAAAAGTGCCGAGCTCGCCATCCACCGAGCCAGGTACGAGTAATACTTCTTCCATATCACAGGGAAAACAACGAGAGGCAAAAATTAAAGGAAAACGAAACCAAAACACAACACAACAGCGCCGCATTCGAAGCAGCCACAGAGGTGTGCGGCACGGATATTCTATTAAAAATAAACTAAGAAACTAAGAAACAAGTCAGTCTATTATAGACGGATTCTACCTACTAGTCGGCCTGGTACCTTGCTACCGTGTCGGCAGTCTCCTTCCTGCTCTCGTCAACCGCGGTTTCCTTACGACTGTTGCCCCCCCCCCTAATTTTCCCTTGTGCGTCACCAAGTAGCATCAAATGATCACGACCCCGCCTATTGAGCTTGCAACTTGAACATTCGTCTACTGAACTGTAGCGGCCCAAGTTCACCGCAGCGGTAGTACTCATGGTACCAGGTACAGGCAGTTGTTTACCAGATACGGCAGGCACGACAGAGCCATGTCTTTTAGCTGTGTGGGGTCCAGCAGAAGCGAGCCGCCCGGTTTGTCGATGTTTCGACCTCGCTGGATTCGTACAAAGCGCCGTCCAAAATCGTTGTCGTCACTGTGTGTGGGTAGATTGTACCACTATGTTCCTAAATATAAGTACCCTTTGTATATTAATATTTAAACAAGACGGTCCTTATATATTGGGACAGATTTGTACCAGGTACCATATGATACCAGGTTTATACCGCAGTTCTTGGCTCCAGTAAATAGCACGTCCCGGCAGGCCGGCTGTTGCATGTGTCTCTAACGGTTTTGCCTTTGGGGCAAATCGTCAATACGAAGGACCACGGGGGGGGGTTCGACTTTCGGATGTTTTTTTTATTAGATATATGAACTACGTCGCTATAACCACTGAGATGCTGTATGTCAGCTGCTTTTATTTTCCGGCGACCATAGTAATTAGAACCCACGATTGACCCAAAAACTTATGTATCCCGCTAAGTTTACGCACTATATTTGGTTATGATTACTATGTATTACATGTAATACATAGTATTACTATGACCTCCCTCAATAATACATATTTACGGGGGGCCATAGTGATATACTTCGAAGTATAGTATTACATAGTAATGCATAGTAATCAGAACACACCATGGGCCATGGGTCCAAAAACCAGGTATCCCCCTGTGTTTAGACACCATGTTTGGTACTACAGTAATTCGTATAGTATACTGTATGTCCCCCCGTAAGAGATACCAGGTATGCACTATTTAATAACTGTAACCACTGAGCTGCGTATAAGTCATCGCTGGCTGATAGCTTAGTGATTATGGTACATATCTATTAAATAGCAGTCAATCATATTGCATAGGGACCCCTTTTAAGGCATTTTTTAAGGGATATAAGGGATATCATAGCGACCAAAACAATGATCACTTGTATTTTGTGTTATCAACCGCCTACGCGCAGCTTGAGCGCTCAGCAGTACAAGTGTATAGGGTAATCTTGCACCCGTGCCGTACGACTTCTTGCATTGCAACCCTTGTTAACTCGGACACCAGCCATTGCATACATCATCCCTCCCAATCACGCAGTGGCCTTATGTACATACTGCTGTAGCTGTAATCGTCACTTTTAATTTCGTCAAATTTCCCCTCTCAAGTAAAAGTCGGTCGTCCCGATGGTCTAGTGATACCCTCGAATCCTTCTAAGAGTTGGTTCACGGGGTTCGAACCTCACGTGGGTCCGAATTCTGAGTTTAGTTGCAAACATAAATAAAAAACGGAATCAACTGCTGAGATCGCCTAGTAGCGTGGGTAGGTGCAATTCGATGTGAGTCGACGAGGGAAGAAACGGCTGAAGTCTATTCGCGATAAAAATGCACGGCACGAACCGTAGTGGGGGAGGGAGGGAAAGGAGCCTACTTTATGACCCCGGGTCTAAGGTACGACTAGGGAGGAGAGAGAAAAGAAGGGCGAATATAATAAAAGGGATTAAAAAAAAAAAATGTCCGAAGAGGGGTAATAGTAGGCAATAATCCCTTCTAACCATGACGCCTGATTTTGTCTCGTGTTCCCCTTCTGCCACGCCTCGGGTGCGTTGCAACCACATTCGCCGCTCATGTTGCCTCTGCCTCAAAACGCCGCCCGGTTTTCCCCCGTGGTCGGCCGCTGTTGACTCGCTGCTGCTCCTTGCCTGTTGCCGACCTCTATTTTTGTAAGGGGTGCCCGTCAGCGAAGATGTGATGGTGATATTTGTAGGCACGTTGCTAGGCAGCAAAGATTTCTCTGTGAAGCACAAGGCGGCTTGCGTGGCGTGGTGCTACGCGGGCGTGGTTCTCAGCGATTTGGTGAGCTGATGCTATGATACAGTAGTAGTAGTAGTAGTAGTAGTAGTAGTAGTAGTAGTAGTAGTAGTAGTAGTAGTAGTAGTAGTAGTAGTATAGTATTAACAGTGTAGCAGTGAGTAGGTAACAGCAGCTGTAGAAGTATTTACACAAGTTATCAGTTCGTATTGCAGTAGCAGCAGCTGTAGAAGAAAGTATGCAAGTTAGTTGTGTAGTTTTGTAGCAGCAGTAGTACTAGTAGATTTAGCTGTAATGCGCTACTGTCGCGCCCAAACCCATCTGGCTCCTGCGTGTACCGTGGGGGCTCATGCCGTATACATAGCATACATAGTCATGCACCGCTGCCATACGCCCATTGCTGCGTGGTTTCGCCTATTGCTGTCGCCGTCGGTAGATAACAGCGGTTACTAAGGGCTGTAAATGTCTGCCAATACGTGGTCATTATCTGCCGCGTTGTATTGCGTCCTGGACACCATGTAGTTCTATCATAGGCCCATGACCGAACCCCCAACAGGAACTCCACGATGCACTGCTGTGGACCCGTGCTACGGCAGAGGTACTGTGCACCGTTTTTTGGCGAAGCAATTTCTGACTGACCGGGCTCCTTAAGGGCACTGACAACATTATGATACCCAATAAGGCATATGCCTTAAAAGGCAAGTGGCTTATAAGCCATGCCCTATCATTGGGATGACATTAATAGTTTATAGTATTATTCGTTGCATACCTAGGACACGCGACTACGTACCCATCGTGTTGTTTTGGTTGCCAGTTTTTGGATGAGATCCTAACATGCGAGTGTTCATATTTTTTTTCGTCTTGGCTGTCAGTTTTTTGTGTGAGATAGAGAGCTCCTATACTACAATCAAGTAAGGAGCCTTCGAAAAAATTAGTAGTTACCCCTATAAGGCAAAAGCACGCTTCGTTGGTTGCAAGAGCGCGTGTTCAGCTCTTCATCGGGGCGGTCCAAGCATATCGTGGGTAGTAGTGTGGGATATCGAACGATAATCGAGTTCGATGCTATAACGATAAACAAAAAACTAATCGAATCAATTATAAAAAAAATTAGAAAAAAAAACAGCTGTGAGATCGAGGATTTCATCGAAACTCATGTTTGCTACGTAGCTGAGTGTGATACTTCAATCGCGCGTACTTACGGGTTTTATATGTCCTCATGCAGGATGTACGTCCCGTATGAGGGGGACACAATCTGAGGCTGTAGAGTTTATACGATTTCGAGATCGATGTTTGATACATGGAAGCTTTGGTTCCGCACAATGTCAGCATAAGAAACACGGGGATTCCAGGGGATGGAGAGAAAAACGCGTTCGATACGATATATCGAAAGTTCGATATTTCGATACATCGAAAGTTCGATATATCGAATTTTTCGATATTTTCGATATTTCGTCAAATCGATTTTTTCGATACGATATCCCAACACTAAAAGCGTGGCGTGTAATCGCTCTGGAAATCGCACCTGCCCTCTGGCGTGTCGAAGAACCGAGGTCTTTTTTCTTTTTTCTTTTCTTTTTTTCCATCCCATTTATTGTCTTCGCCCTTCCTTTCTCTCTCCTTCCTGGTCGTAACTCAGATCCGGGGACGCAACATAGGCTCTTGTCCCTCCTCCCCCACTACGGTTCGTGCCTTGCGTTTTTATCGCGAGAAGACTTCAGCCCTTCCTTCCCTCGTCAACTCTCGTCGAATTGTGCTGTATATATATATAGACCTTGGCCCAACTCCCACAAAATAGTAAAAATTTACCAGGTACCTGGTACTTGAATTTAAACCCTAACCTTACATCCTAAACCCCGACCGCATGGGAAAATTCTCGGAATGTTCTACAGTAGGCATGTAACGAGGATTTAGTGTGGACTACCAACCATTATATCGAAGCTGAGCCAAGTCGTAAACACTTGCGAAAATAACAGCCCAGACCCCTCCCCGACCCTCCCTAAGTTCTGTTTTCCTGCCTTTCCTCGCATGTCCCCTATCTGACGCTGCCTGTCGCGACGTGGAACTCCAGTTGACGTACGGCATTGGGGCCGGGTTCCGGCGAGGGTTATTCAACCCGTTGCGTCGAATCCTCTTCAAGGACCTGGGAGAAACTGGTGCTGTGGACGGCTCTGGCGACGGTACCACAGGGACGGGAGAGGTGAGCGCTTGGGGGTGGGATCATCCACTCTCTGCGAGGAGAGGAAGGAGGGGGCGGGGGGTGTACTCATGTCGTGCACGGCCGTACTCGTATGACCATAGACCCTCGCATCCCTACAATGCCGGGACGGAGCACGTTATGTTTTCACCAACCAGGCAGACATTGCTTGCACCAAGCGCGAAGCGCCGTGAGGTATTGGGCGAGTCGCATGGAGGGTGAGCTGCATCCTGCTAAGAACCGCCTCTGAGGCGGACTTGCATATGGACGACAGCTTCAATGAGTTAATTTAATTTCTGGTGTGGCCACTTCCGGAGACAGCAATGGGTTTTACTATGTAACTGCCTCGCGGACGCCTTACCATATTAACACTACGTGATACGACCATTCCCCTTGTGCGGAACAAAGGTTCTCCACCCCGCACAAATGATCTACTCGACCGCCAGCTTTGGTGACCGCCAAAAAAAAAAAAACGGTACCCTGGTTGTCTAGTTCACGTAATGAGAGACGTGTTTTACAGCGTCGTTTCCAACCGACGCCAACCCAACCTATAAATATATCATATATTTATGGGGGGGGGGGGGGGTGTACTCATGTCGTGCACGGCCGTAGTCGTATGACCATAGACCCTCGCACCCCTACAATCCGGGACGGAGCACGTTGGGTTTTCACCAACCAAGCGGGAGGGGGGGGGGTGTGCTCATTTGTTGCTTGCTTCAGTCATTTGACCATTGACCACGCATCCCTTTCGAGACGGAGCACCGTTCCTACTCCTACTACTACTGCTGCAGTTTCTCTTGGGGGGGTGGGGGGTGTACTCATGTCGTGCATGGCCGTAGTCGTATGACCATATACCCTCGCCTCCCTACAATGCCGGGACGGAGCACGTTGGGTTTTCACCAACCAGGCAGACATTGCTTGCACCAAGCGCGAAGCGCCGTGAGGTTTCGGGGGAGTCGCATGAAGGATGAGCTGCATCCTACTGAGAACCGCTTGTAAGGCGGACTTGCATATGGACGACAGCCCCCAATGAACTGATTTGATTTCTGGTGTGGCCACTTCCAGAGGGGGTGGGCGGCGTACTCAATTTTGTTTGTCTTGGTCATTTGATTATTTGCCACGTATTCCTTTCGAGACGGAGCACCGTTCCTACTCCTACTAGAGACACCTCCAACAGTTGGGGGGTATAATATTATCATCGTAGTGTCCCTATCTTGTAGATTTGTTTTTCAAGTTTTCTTTTTTTGCTGCAGCAAAACGAGGTGAATCGGCAATCAGCATGGTGTGCCTATGTACCGATATTATTGTTCTCCCCCTTTCGCGAAATTAATTAATCCCCACTAGCTCAACTAATTATTAATTTCATCCACCTCCATCCACACTAATATTATGCATTCAACAGTACTCCATGTTACTGAGTTAGATACATACCACAAATATAAGCACCGTTTTTTATTTAATATTAATGTATAAAATGTGCTTATATTTCTGGACATAGTGGTAGGCTGGTACATGCACCTACTATGATGTCTGCTATTATAATCCGGCATTGTTCCCGAGCAACGACTCAGTAGGCCACTGGTTACTGCTGCTGCTGTAGCAAAGTACCAAGTCATAAGGAAATATCACGGGCCGGGCCGAAGCCCGTGATCTGAGAGTCTCTCGTCTCGTACACAGTAGTGACCCTCAAACATTTTCTCGAGTACGGGGTCATCTACCCTGGGGTATTTCGTAACTGTCGTCAAATGTGTGCGCTGGTGGGAGGCATGGAACTGAAAAAAAAACGAGATTTCCGGTCGGGCGGCGCTGATCTCCGGCTTATTAACCCCGCTAAAAAAAGGGTAAAATAAGGCATGCCCTATATTTTAGGTACAGGATCTCCGGCTTCGCCCGGCTGAAAAATGAGGCGTTACGGCATGCCCTATGTTTTAGCTATAGAATATCGGGGGCTTCACCCGGCTCAAGAATAAGGCATTTCCTATGTTTTAGTTGTAGGATCTCTGGCTTAACCCGCCTGAAAAGTGTAATGAAAAAAAAAAACGGAATCAACTGCTGAGAGCGCCAATTAATAGTAGCGTGGGTAGGCACAATTCGATGCGAGTCGACGAGGGAAGGAAAGGCTGAAGTCTTCTCGCGATAAAAATGCAAGGCAAGAACCGTAGTGGGGGAGGAGGGAGAGGAGCCTACTTTATGACCCCGGATCTGAGTTACGACTAGGGAGGAGAGAGAAAGGAAGGGCGAAGATAATAAATGGGATGGACAAAAAAAAAAAAAAAAAAAAATGAGGCGTTAAGGCATGCCCTTTATGTAAGGCGGCCGTGTATATTAGCAACTCGGTCCGCCCGTAGTTAAAGCATGGAATTCGTAATACAGGGCAACTACCAGGGGTCTGCCAACTATCGCGCGCGGGTGGGGCCGGACCGGTCTGTCAGATCACGGGCCTCGGCCCGTCCCAGCCCGTGAGATTTTCAGATCACGGCGCCCCGGCCCGGCCCGACCCATGAGTTTTCAAATGGGAAACCCGGGCCGGACCGGCCCGTGAGGTTTCGGGAGACCCGTGCCATGAGATGCCGCTTTCTCACTGGCCGGATTTGGCCGGCCCGTCAGAACACCCGCGGATAAACAAGAAGAATCGCATGGACCAAGTTAAGCGAACGGTTGGGTACACGGGGTATAAAATGTGTAACAGCTTTTATCATTTTGGGGCTACGTGCGTGTATGCTGTCAATTATGTTTGAAATCAAATCCAATTTTGAGGAGTCACATCCAACTCCACCTGGTGCGTTCAACGAAGACGAAGCTGGGTGTGAAAACCAGGGCTGCGTCGACGACGACTGTCGCAGCGACGAAACCGAAAAAAAAGCACGAACCTCAACGGAAGGCGACCGGAGCAGCTGCAGCACAAACGTCAAACGTAGGCCGTCGATGGCGTCGACAAAAAATATCAAGACCACCACGAACCCAATGTTTTATCCAGCTGACCTTCCCTGTATTCCACACGAGTATCGACGAATCGATCAAAAGCACGGGCTCGTTCAAGAATTCGACAACTACTCGTCACCGTCGCTGTCCCGCCCACCAGAGAGGCATCGAGAGCGATGCGTAGCCTTCTCGTCTGTGCCGCCAAAAACATTCACGCGCTGGCTGCGGTGTGCCCGCGACGACGCATGCCGTTGCTCACCTCAGGGGTTCCCAGCCGTGTATTCGTACCCGTAGAGCTTCTTGGAATTTATGCATCGTGGAGACAATACATCCATTTCCCGATACGACCCAAGCTGATATATTTTACGAAACCTTATCGAATATATCAGTGTGCCGTACACACTCGAATTATGGAATGTCGGCACAGGTAAGTCCAGTAGACGGTAACCCGTGAGGTTTTGGTCGGTTTCTCACGGGTCGGCCCGCGGGGTGACACTGACAATTCTCGGCGGATCTCTATTCGTGGGTCGTGTCAGCCCGACCCTGCCCGACTATAACTACTAACCCTAAACCTAACCCTAAGCTAATCAGATAGATCCAATCAACCATTAAAAATAAATTTTAATTAAAATCAACGATTGTTTAGCGTAATTTGCTTATTCTCGTACACAGTGTGTGCCAACCATCGTAGTGTCAAATACGTGGTAAAATGTAAGATGTACACAAACATACACACCGGGACAAGTTCCTATAAACAGCTGTTAATGGAGCTAACCCTCACGTTTTTTTTGCTGCAGTAGAACGATATGAAACCGCTACTCGTAGCAACATAGTGTGCCTCCCCAGATGGCCGTTCCATTGCATTATATATACATAGTCTGGCGTTTTATTTTGTGTGCCTGCTATTAATAGTACCGTACCCCACCCCTTTTTTGCCTCCTCGCTGTCTGCTTACCGCCCCCCCCCCCTCCCCCC